>OU015761.1:10048631-10084417 GCA_907173295.1 Fagus sylvatica
AGCCCAGTACCATATCCCATTATGATTATTTTCCAATCAAATTCAATACGAAACCATGAGTCTTGATCTTCTTCAAAAATGGAAGTGGGTAGAGTGTGAAGGCTCAAGATTTTCTCATTTCTTTGACAATGGACTTCCACATAATCCTGAATTTCCATCAAATGAGCTATTCTCAAATGTATCAAATTGTTTACCATATGATATAGGCCCTATAAGTTGGTTATGTGAGATGTTAAAGGATTCGAGAAAAGTAAGTTGCATTAGCTGCCAAGGTATTTGTCCTGAGAGCATGTTTTGAGAAATGTCAAGAGACTCCAATGTTGTCAAGTTCCTTAATGATAATGGTATATGACCAGTGAGGTTATTGTTTGGAAGGTTGAGCAATTGCAACCCATTTAGATTACCAATTAATTTTGGAATCCTTCCATTGAATTCGTTGCTTGAAAGATCAATAGTTGCAAAGGCTTTATGATCTTAGGATATATTGTTTCCTTGCCTTTGTTTATTATTGTCATCGAGTAAAGGTAATCTGTGATTGTGTAAATATCGCCCGTCGGAAAACTTGTAAATGTCTTCATGAATGTGAAGTCATTTGCATCATCTTTCCTCATCCGCTTCCAATTTCGGAAGCATTCAAATGGTAACTTACCTGTAAATTTATTGGCAGAAAGATCAATAATGCGCAACTTGGGAGATGCAAATATGGTTGTAGGACTCCCCACTACACCATAGAATCCATTATGTCATAGAATAAGTACTCTTAGTTCTGGAAGTCTTCCCAACCAAGCGGGAAAAACATCATTGAGTTGATTGTCTCCAACATTTAGAATCTCTACCATTCTACAATGTGATAATGATCTTGGTAGAACACCTTTGAATTTATTTTGGCTCAAGTCGATCAATTTCATTCTACTTCCCTTTGCACATATTTGAGGATTCATGCCATGAAAATATATACCTCGAAGATTCAATATGCTCAAAGAGCTGCTGAAGTTGCTTAAACAGTGTGGAAGTATGCCCTGGAATTTGTTATTGGACAAATCAAGGGAATAAAGAGAACTAAGGTTGCAGAGAACTAATCCTGAATTTTGTCCTTGAATTTTAAAAAAGTTGTTTTAAAAGGACAAAATTCATGTGTAAAAACGAATTTTTTCAAAGTTCAGGAACAAAAACCGAACTTTATGCAAAATTTAGAGACGAAAACAATACCTTTACCTAAATATTTTTGTTGGATACACTAAAAGATGACATTAAAGCTACAAGAACCTTGGAAAATCACTTGTGACCATTTTTGTACCTCTATGGGTGAAACTCATGGCAAGCAACATGACAAACTAAAATTACTACCCTCATTATCTTTTTAAAATTAAACAACCTTTATATTGCAAAGTGTGATTCTTGTGTAATTTTATTCCATATAAGACACAATTGAATAAAATTATTGCAAACATATTTGTAAACAATAAGTAGTTTATTATATAGGAAAAAGAGGAGGGTGATTGAAAGAAGAGAAATAAATAATCACAACCATAACAACTGCAAAAACATCCATAGCTATCGGCTTGACCTACCTACCTTTTAAATCTAGGACACATTCGTACATTAAAAAAAGAAAGTTTCACCAAAGGCCAAGCTTAAAAAATTGATATTTCTGACTAATTGGGAAACATGTCCCATAAAAATTGCATGGAAATGGTTTTGAGCCACGTTTAGGTGAAAGGGGTAGTTAAGAAAAGGCGTGCCACAATGAACACTCTTACCATTTTAATCTCCACTATGTTGGACAAATCATTAGAACTTTAGGAGTTTGACCCAGTACAAATGAATGTTTTTAAAAGGCAAAGACATGAAATGGAGTGCTTGATTCAAAATCTACAAGAAATTAATTAAGATGAAAATCATTCTGACACAAATAAAGTGGATTGAGATTCTGGCAACATGTTATAAATAATCTTACATGCTCAATTCTGTGTATCCAACTCTCTTTACCAAATGTGGATAAAAGATTTTGGGCTGGACATAAATACATAATGATAGTCTTCACAAAGATTCAAGATGGTCAAGACAGTATTGAAAGGAGGAGAATTCTTTTCAAAGATCTTCATTAGCCATTACATGAATTAATTGTTAGTGACATTTCGAAAACAATGGCAAAAATAGTGGATGCTTTTAAAAGATTAAAGTGGTTATTTTGTGTGTGAGGTTTTTTCAAGTCAAATGTATAAGAACTAGATATTTCACTGAAAAAAAAGATGAAGTAAAACATGGAAGACTAAACTACATGAAATCTGAGGATGGCCATTATGACATTATGTTCCATGTATTAGGTAGTGAAAAAAGTTATTAAATTACCTTCATTTTGGTAACTTTTCCTAGAGGCTTCTATGTGGCTTTGTTTAAATCATGGATCGTGATCCACTAATTAATTATAGCATAGATGTTCCATTAGATCCCACTTCTGATGTACATTAAAAAAGAAAAGAAAAAAAAAGGGTCCCACTTCTTATGTATCTGTTTAATAATATTGAGTGCTATCAATTCAAAAAATAATTCAATACTTCGTACAATGACATGGTACTCGATGTTTTCTCTAACATGAATGGTGGATCATTTCATGAAATTAATTAGTAGGATCTACCATTTATGTGAGAAGAGAGAATACCACATCACTATACTCCAGGAATATTGAATAATTACTCTATTAATTCCATTTCGGTTCAGTCGTCTTAAATGAAGATTAAGAACCACATTTTGGCATCAAACGTTAACAAAATAGTGCCTGAGTTCCACTGGAGAGGCTCTTAGGAGGACTAGCCCATGAAAATTTCAAGAGAAGGCCCAATAAAGCTTATGAGCAACAGTACTACACTCTCTGCTCACCCAGTTTAACATAATGTTACATTGAGCCATCTACTTCCACTAGGATTAGTGAAACTAACAAATGGACTTTTACGCTTCTTTAATAGACCATTGCCGGCCCAACTCATGGCAGCACTCATTGATGCAACATGACAATTTTTTATTTTTTATTTTCGTTTGTATGAAGGCCATTCAAGTAGCTTGCTTGGCCAAAATAAGGACACAATTAAATCTTGTAAAGTCTTAAATATTGTTATGCTTTGGTGAAATTACTTTGGCAATCGGAGAAAACTTATTATGATAAAGGTACTTAGGCACCCACGGTCACGGACATGTAATATGTCCCCTTCTAATAATGACTAACAATAAGCTATGATTTCTAAAAAATATGTGTGTGTGACTTTAAATTAGAATTTCTATCATATAAAAAAAAAGAAAAAAAAAATGAGCCACCGCCATTATATTGTGTAGTGGGATTTGGTGGCAGGGATGGCGGCTTGGCGACATCTGCATAGGAGTTCATTTGTAAATTTCTTTTCTTATTTATTTATTTATTTTTCAATTGAGTGAGTGGTTTGGGTGAATGCATGATTGGTAGACTATCTAATAAAGTCTGGCCAAGATCTAACAGGGTTCGGTTTGATTACTATGACCTACATCCATGTAGGGAAAGCCCTTAATAGCTAATTATTTACTATAAAGTTCACGTGTTACAATGAATCCAATATTGAATTTATATGCTTGACAAACCAATTTTATTTAGGAATAAATTTACTTATTCTACTATTACATGTACATGGGCCTACACTAAAGGGCCTCATAGAATAATATATTTCTAACATATCTTTTTTAGTTTTTTGGTTTCATATCTTCTTCAATTTAAGCTAAATTTTTGTTCATGAGCTCTCATTTTGAAGAGGATTTAAAAATTTATGTGATAGCTTGGTATTTGTTTCGATTTGAAAGTAAAATATTACGTTTAAACTCGGGTAACGTTAGTCAACTCAATATCCATTACAATAACTTAAAAATCGCCTGAGTTTGACCAATTTTACATCAAATTAAAAAACAAATTGACCCAAGTCAAATGCTTCTAAATTCATCTTCGTGCATGAAATTTATTATTTTAACAAAGGGAGGGTGGGGGATGGGGGTAGAGACAACGTCCTTACAGAAGAAAAGAGAAAACATGACAAATCAGAAAGTACCAATAGTCTTGCAGGCAGACACTTAGATCAAATTCTTTGAAGCAGATCTTGACAAATTCAATCATGCATGGTTGCCATCGCCTCTCCTTCCCTTTTTATGTTGCCTTTCCCTTGTTCTTATAAACCAATGCTGCTTCTTCTTAGACACAATGTTTCCAATAGCCACTCCTATTACAAGCCCAGTACCATATCCCATCAGGATTATTTTCCAATCAAATTCAATGCAAAACCTTGAGTCTTGATCTTCTTCAATGATTGAAGTAGGTAAAGGTGAAGGCTCAGGATTTTCACATTTCTTTGATAATGGACTTCCACATAATCCTGGATTTCCATCGAATGAACTATTCTCAAATGTATCAAATTGTTTACCATGTGGGATAGGCCCTATAAGTTGGTTATGTGAGATGTTAAAGGATTCAAGGAAAGTGAGTTGCGTTAATTGCCAAGGTATCTGTCCTGATAGCTTGTTTTGAGAAAGGTCAAGCGACTCCAATGTTGTCAGGTTTCCTAATGATAATGGGATATGACCAGTGAGGTTATTGTTAGAAAGGTTGAGCAATTGGAACCCATTTAGATCACCAATACATTCTGGAATCTTTCCATTGAATTTGTTGCTTGAAATATCAATAGCTGCAAAAGCTTTTATGATCTTTGGATATTCTGTTTCCATGCCTTTGTTCATTATTGTCATTGAGAAAATGTAATCTCCCAATGTGTAAAATCCACCCATCGGGAAACTTGCAAAGGCCTCCATGTATGTGAAGTCATCTGCATCTGCTTTCCTCACCTGCTTCAAATTTTAGAAGTATTCAAATGGTAACTTACCAGTAAATTTATTGGCAGAAAGATCAATAATATGCAACTTGGGAGATGCAAATATGGTGGTAGGACTCCCCACTACACCATAAAATCCATTTTGTCACAGAATGAGTACCCTTAGTTCTGGAAGTGTTCCCAACGAAGTGGGAAAGACATCATTGAGCTGATTGCTTCCAAGATTTATAATCTCTATCATTTTACAATTTGATAATGATCTTGGTAGAACTCCTTTGAATTGATTTTGGCTCAAGTCAATCATCTTCATTCTACTTCCCTTTGCACAAAGTTGAGGAATCATGCCATGAAATTTGTTGCCTCGAAGATTCAGTATGCTCATTGAGTTGTTGAAGTTGCCAAAACAGTGAGGAAGTATTCCCCTAAATTTGTTATTTGACAAATCAAGGGAATAAAGAGAACTAAGGTTACAAATCAATGGTGAAATTTCTCCTTGGAGCATGTTGTTTGCGACCAAATAAATCACCGTGAGTGGCGGTGGAATTGGGGGTAATGATTGTAGCTTATTAAGGGAGAAATTACAACTCCCAATCCAAAGTTCATTCAAGGACTCAAGACTTCCAATTGAAGTTGGTAGTTTCCCAAAGAACCTAGTACCCCTGACCCCTAAAATTTTAAGGGAGCTGTTTGAGTAGAATTCTGGAAAATAGCCCAAGAGATCTTGATTGTAACCCAGCCTAAGATACTGTAGCTTTGGTAGCTTAAAAATTCCAATAGGGACTTGTCCATAAAATCCGCAACCAATCAAAATGAGTGTTTTCAAATAAGATGAATTTAACAAGACTTTAGGCATTGGAGATGAAATTTGAACGTAATTGAGACGTAGATCTCTTAGGTAGGTTAAGTTTTGAACTAAACCATTGAAACTTGTGAGATGTAGCATAGAATTATATGACAGATCAAGGGATGATAACTTGGAAAGTTCTGAAAATTTTGGTGGAATTTCGCCATAAAAAAATGACTTGGATAGGTTGAGATATGTTAACTTAGAAAGATGGCTAAATGCAGATGGGATCTGAGAGAAACTAAAGTTGTTATAAGCAAGATTAAGCCTTTGAAGATGAATGAGGTGGAAGAGGCTGCTGTTGGAGACCAAAGAACCATAGAGACAGTTATAACTGAGGTCAAGGCCAATCACATGACCAGTGTGCTTGTTGCACTCTACGCCATCCCATGAGCAGCAATCGCCGTTGTCCCCTTCTAGTTTCCAAGATGCAATGCTAGGATAAGTAAAAAGATGCATACAAGCAGTCTTGTTCATGACAAAGCTTTGTTTGAATTGCAACAAGGCAGAGCTCTCATCCTCATGGCAGAGTGGCTGCATAGAAGAAAAACAGTTGGTGACAATAGCATGCAACAATGGAAGTAAAAAAAGCAAGCGTGTAGACATCAAGTAACACATGAATGAGGCCATAATCGTGTATCTTTAACAACTAGCTTAGCACTCTTGAGTGTGCAATTGGAAGTGAAATTACATTGCTTATATAGACATAAATTAAGCCCTGATCTATCTGTTAAAGACTGAAAGTCTGTGTATTATATTATGTGTCAAATGTAGTACAAGAGAGAGCCTTTATATAGGCAGAGGTAAGAGTAATGCACAAGTAAAAGGAGTGCTATACAAGACAATATATTGGGCCTAAGACCCATTGGACTTATATTCTAACATCCCCCCTCAAACTCATGGTGGGTGAACAGACACCAACTTGAGTTTGGAAATAAGATCACGGAAACGGCCTGGAGGCATAGGTTTGGTAAATATGTCAGCTAACTGGTCCTGAGAAGATACTGAACGGAGCTGCAAAGTACCCTGTAGTAAATGATGACGAACAAAGTGACAGTCGATCTCAATATGCTTAGTACGCTCATGGAAGACGTCATTGTGGGCAATTTGGATGGCACTTCGATTGTCACAATGGATCGGAACTGCAGTAGAACAATCAATGCCTAAGTCCTGGAGAAGCCAACGTAACCAAAGGAGCTCAGCAGTGGTGTCAGCAAGTGCTCGATATTCTGCCTCAGTACTAGAACGAGCAACAACAGATTGTTTCTTGCTGCGCCAAGAGATGAGGGAGTCACCAAGAAGAAAACAATACCCTGTAGTGGAACGACGGTCAGTAGGGTCCCCTGCCCAGTCGGCATCAGAATAAGCCTGAAGAGTGAGCGACGACTGAGATGAGAAGTGAAGTCCATGAAACAAGGTGCCTTTCAAATACCGAAGAATCCGAAGTACAGCTGCATAATGGAGAGACCGCGGTGCAGCCATGAACTGGCTAACAATGTGAACAGCATATGAGATGTCTGGTCGAGTGACAGTGAGGTAAACAAGACTCCCAACTAATTGTCTGTAGAGGGTAGCATCAGGAAGTGGTTCTCCATCATGAATATTCAGGCGATTGTTGTATTCAATGGGCGTGTCAACGATCTTGCTGTCCGTGATTCCAGCTCGAGAGATAAGATCAGATGTGTACTTGGCTTGAGTGAGATAGTAACCATCGGAGGAGGAAGAGACTTCAAGGCCAAGAAAATAACTGAGAGGACCCAGATCCTTCATCTCAAAATGCTGACCAAGAAAGCGCTTAAGATCCTGGATGCCCTGCACATCATCACCAGTAATAATCATGTCATCTACATACAACAAGAGAAGGGTAATACCATGATCTGAGCGTCGGAAGAACAGAGCTGAATCATATGAACTAGCTGAAAAACCATGCTGAGAAATGGTGGAGCTGAACTTGGCAAACCAAGCTCGTGGAGCTTGCTTAAGACCATATAGTGCCCGACGTAAGCGACACACTTTGGGAGAAAAGCCTGGAGGTTGGGAGAAACCAGGAGGGAGCTGCATGTAGACTTCCTCAGTTAGTTCTCCATTAAGGAAGGCATTCTTCACATCCATCTGAAAAAGTGGCCAATGTCGGGAAGCAGAAACTGCGATAAGAGTACGAACAGAGGAGAGGCGAGCCACCGGTGCAAATGTCTCCTCATAGTCAATGCCATACTCTTGAGTGAATCCCTTGGCAACGAGACGAGCCTTGTAGCGATCAACAGTACCATCTGATCGAGTCTTGATCTTGTACACCCACTTACAACCAATAGCAGATTTACCAGCTGGCAAATCAACCAGATCCCAAGTACCTGTCTTTAACAATGCATCCAATTCTTCTTTCATAGCTTGCTGCCATAAAGGGTCAGAGGAGGCCTCACGAAAGGTGTGAGGTTCATGTAAGGTGGCAAAGGCAGAAAAGCAGTGAAAATCACGAAGATGAGAGGGAAGAGTACTTACCCGATGAGAGCGACGAGGCTCAGGAGCAGTAGTGTTGACAGGATTCGCAGCAGGGGCAGAGAGAGGAGACTCGTCGAAGGTAGGATCGGCTGTAGGAGACTCATCAGAAGAGGGATCAGCAGGGGGAGACTCGTCAGAGATGGGATTAACTGACTCAGCAGAAGGGGAAGGAATCTCAGGGAAGAGATTTGGTAGAGGATCAGCCTGAGAATCAGAATTACCTGCAGAAAATAAAGGTAAGGAATAGAACATCTTGTGTTCCCAGAAGACCACATGCCGAGAGACTCGAAGACGCTTGGCGACTGGATCATAACAACGGTACCCCTTTTCTTCAAGGCCATAGCCAAGAAAACAACATAGCTGGGAGCGGGGTTGAAGTTTAGTGCGCTCATGTGGTTGAAGAAGAACAAAACAGACACAACCAAAAACCTTGAGTAGACTGTAGTTTGGAGCTGTGCCAAATAACCGTTCATATGGTGTTGTGTTTTGAATGACAGGTGAGGGGCATCGGTTGATTGTGTATACTGCAGTGAGAGCAGCTTCACCCCAGAATGAGGCAGGAGTGGAGGCTGCATTGGTGAGAGCCCTAACAGTATCTAGGATGTGACGGAGTTTACGTTCAGCTCGTCCATTTTGTTGTGAGGTGCCAGCACAAGAGGTATGAAAAACAGTTCCATAGTGTTTAAGAATAGTAGAAAAATCTGTTTGTCTATATTCTCGTGCATTGTCAGAGCGAAATACCTTAATAGCTTTAGAATACTGAGTCTGAACCATTTTAGCAAAATCACGATATATTGTGAGAACTTCAGAACGATTTTTCATTAAATAAATCCAAGTGTAACGAGAAAAATCATCGACAAAAATAACAAAATATCTTGACCCCCCCACTGTAGGAACAGGAGAGGGCCCCCATACATCTGAATGTATAAGATCAAAAGTTGCAGAAGCAATAGACTCACTATTATTAAAAGGTAAGGCAGGTTGTTTGCCGAGCTGACATGGCATGCAATCAAATGGACTGGAAGAAACTGAACCTAATAGACCCCTAGATACTAAGGTCTGAATACGAGGAAGAGAAACATGACCTAGACGAGAGTGCCACAACTCGATGGAGGCAGAAGCAGCAATAACAGGGGCGGAGACTGATGAAGACGGAAAGTGAAGGGAAGTGAGCTCAAACAACCGTCCAACCTTACGCGCGGACCCAACAATCTGCCCCGTCCGAGAATCCTGCACAAGACAACCACGAGAAGAAAAGAACAGGTTTAAACCAAGTTCGGTTAGTTGGCCAACAGATAAAAGATTAAGATGCAGTTTAGGAACACAAAAGACATCAGAGATAGATAAGTTAGGGGTAGAGATGGAGCCAACATGACTAACAGTCATGGCGGAGCCATCAGCAGTGGTAATAGTAGGTAAGACAGGAGGAGTGTGGGCACTTGTGAGGTGAGGATTGTCCGTCATGTGATTGCAGCAGGCAGAATCTAAGAACCATTCAGAAGAGATACCTGGTGTCATAGAAAGAGCAGAATTGGATGCACTGGAAGACAAAGCTTGAACCTGACTGAAGAGGGCTTGTAGATCTGCTATGCTGTAAGTAGGTGTAGTCAATGAGACAGGATCAAAAGATGCAGCATCGGATGATGGTACAGACTCAGAGGCAGTCAAGGCTGCAGAGCGCTGAAGAATGCCGGCACGCATGTTACATCGATCAATAGTGTGACCGCGATGCTTGCAAAAGGCACAAATAAGATGATAATTCTTTTGATTGGATCGCCTATGAATAGGCTTAGAAATTTCACTTTGAGTCATAATGAAATCTCAACTGCAAAAACAGACCACAAAAATGAAATCAGCACGAAAAACTGGGTAGGGAGCACCTGGGTTGCAAAAAGTCAACTCTGGAAAAAGTCAACTCTGCTGGTCAAAGTCAACGCAAAAAGTCAACTCTGGTCAACGGAAAAGTCAACGCTTGGTCAACGCAAAAAGTCAACTCAGGTCAACGGAAAAGTCAACGCCTGGTCAACGGAAAAGTCAACGGTCAACGCTGGTCAAAGTCAACGGTCAACGCTAGGGCTGACGTGGCACTGTGCTGACGTGGCAGTAGCGTGTCTAGGGCTGACGTGGATTAGGGCTGACGTGGCGTCCTGGAGCGCGTGACACGTGGCAGAGAAGAAGGCTGGCGCGTGGGAGCGCGTGACGGCGCACCGAATCTTTAGGAGGCGCGTGAGGGCGCGTCCGACGTCGGAATCCGCCGTTTTTTGTGCCGTTGAGTCAATAATCTCAAGATCTTTCCAACGGTACCGGCGGTGTCTTGATCGGATTCCGGGAACGGCAGATCCGAGGGTGGCAGTGGGTCCTTTTCGGCGATGAATCAGCTTCTTGGCAGCGCAGGCAACCGGATTTCTGACGGTGGCGGCTGGGCAGTGCCGGAGACAGCTGAGGCAGCGGAAGAACGCCTGGAAGGACTAGAACTGCACAATATTAGAGCCTCAGCTCTGATACCATGTTAAAGACTGAAAGTCTGTGTATTATATTATGTGTCAAATGTAGTACAAGAGAGAGCCTTTATATAGGCAGAGGTAAGAGTAATGCACAAGTAAAAAGAGTGCTATACAAGACAATATATTGGGCCTAAGACCCATTGGACTTATATTCTAACACTATCAAAATGGATACGTAAGGGTTTTGTGTATAATATGCCTACAATTACAGTGTCGGGTGGACCGTGGACCCAATTCCTTTGGGTTAGTGGGAATCTCTTTAGAAGTCAACTCTTCTCCATAAGTTCAAGGATATTGATTTAGAATTGAAATAATTAGCTGAACTTGATTTGGATGACTTAATTTAGCTTCTATTAAACCAAACGTATTTGGCATTTAACAAATCCATTTGGGAATCAAGAAGTCTTTTTCGTAATGCGATTCACATAGGGTTTATTTCAACTATAATTAATTAATTATAGTTAGTTTATATTTTATCTATATCTATATCTATATAATATATAATAGCAGAAGACATTGGCGTTGAAACCAAGAATGCATTACATAATGACAAGTGGCATCTCAATTAATTGATGTGGCACTGATGTGGCATACTAACACATCAGCATTATTAAAATAAAATAAATAAAAAAAAAAGCAAGTGTATTAAAAACTGATGTGGAACAGCAATTAAAATAACAAATTAACCATCAAAATAAAATATAATAAAAGTGTATTAAAAACTGATGTGGAACAGCAATTAAAATAACAAATTAACTATCAAAATAAAATATAATAAAACTGTATTAAAAACTGATGTGGAACAGCCACATCAATTAAAATAACAAATTAACCATCAAAATAAAATCTAATAAAAGTGTATTAAAAACTGATGTGGAACAGCAATTAAAATAACAAATTAACTATCAAAATAAAATATAATAAAAGTGTATTAAAATTAAAAACCGATGTGGAACAGCAAAGCAATTAAAATAACTAATTAACTATCTAAATGAAATATAATAAAATAAAAAACAAGAAAGAAAACCATAGCACCGGAAGACGTACGAATATCGCCAGGTGCGGCGGCCCTGTGGTGGTTCTCTCCTCTCACCGCGATGCTAATGGACGCCATCCAGCGATGCCTCATGTTTGAAGATCGCGATGAGACGGCAAGGCAGGGAAGGGCAGTGGCCGAGTGGTTACGCATACCGCCAGGGGGCGGCGGGCCTGTAGTGGTTCTCTCCTCTCACCGCGAGGGTATTCTCGACTTTTCAAGTCGCCGTGGAAGACAGTTCTGGGTGGAGGACGGACTTTTGATAAGAAAAAGGAAAGGGGCACCGATTGTTTGTACGGAAGCTTGGAGATTTTAGAAAGGTACTCCTACGAGAATTTCATGACGAGCGGTTTAAATATTTTGTTAAAGATTTTGTTAAATTAATGTTGTCAAACTAATTGGGTGTTTTAATTATTGATGTGTCAATATGCCACATCAGTTTGTAAGACAAGCTCATTTTCATGCTTCAGCAGTAACAACGTTTGGCTTTTCCATTTTATTTTGGGTAGTTATCATGTTTTCTTCAACTGTCTTCAGATTTCTTTAAACTTTTGTTTTTCTGTTTTACATTTCCTCCTTTATATTTTATTCAACTGTCATCACTTTATTGTGAATTTAAATTTTCTCTTTTCTCTTGGCGAAGCAATAACAGTGACAAGGTTTTGATTGCTATTGCTATTTGGCCAACTTGGGTAGCCATGGTTGTGTCTGAGAACTTACGAAAGGTATGTCTTGCGTAAATGCCAATTGTATTTTCCTTCTTAGACCAAAATTTTCTCCATTTATATGTTCTCTGAGGGAATTCTGTTATAACAGTGACAAGGTTTTGATTGCTATTGCTGTTTGGCCAACTTGGGTAGCCGTTGCTGTGTCTGAGACCTTGCGACAGGTATGTCTTGCGTAAATGCCAGTTGTATGTTTTACGTTTCCAGCTCCATCCACTACCATTAGGCTTTTCCTAATATGTTTCAAATATTGTTGTATTAGCATTGTGCTATTGAGAGGAATAATGTTTGTCTCTTAAGATCATGAGAAAGGGGATGGAAATAGTTGGATTTCTTTCTATAGTCATATTTTGGGTTGCTTTGTCAATAGTCTACACTGTTTGGGCGTCAGGTTTGAATTAGTAGTTGGTGAATTGGATATGAAATGAGCCCAATGCCTTTGCTGGCTGTACTTAACTGCACTTAGTTGACATGGAAATTATTTGCACTTTGATGTGGTCAAAGTGACCACGTCCTTAAATTACATAATGACATGATTGTAAGATGCAATGAGGTTGGTATTTCAAAGAAAGAACATTTGAAGTCTGAAAAGATTTGAACAATACAAAGTAAAAAATACTCTGGATCCAAGGTATTACCCATTTGGGCTCAGGAATGTGCATTTACTGTGTAGCCTACTGACTAGATCAAACAATGAGAAGCCAAGAACAAGAAAATGTCAAATATTGGGCAAAGGAAAACATATCAGTCTCTTATGCTATCTGAAATCATTTTAGCTAACTCTGAGTTGTATCACTGATAGAATTCCCTGCAAACCGCCAGAAATTATTGTTGTATACATATTGCTGATCTGGAACAGCATGTCTGATCTTGAAATTTAAAAAGTTTGGAGTTCATATTGGTTACTGCAAATATAGTTGTAGGGAAACTTAAAGAAGTATGATACTTCGATCAGCTGGTGACATATCCTTTTTGCATGTGTGGATTTAATGGTGCCTGATACAGCAAGTTCTGACCCAAGTCCTTGAGGAAGCAGTCTACACAAAGAATTCTTTGTTGGGTTTATCTGACTTCATGAAGGTACTATACTACTATGTAGTTTTATTTCAAATAAATTCCTTTATATGTGCTTTCATCAGAAGTTTGTTCCAAATACTTTGCACTAATGTGTTTAAAGACAACCCTGTGATTATGTTCTGAAAAACGTTGAGCTTAATAGTTGCCTTTCCTGCTTATGTAATATGACCTAATCAAAGTAGGGCATGTGTGGGTGTTGTGGTTGTGGTCAAGTCCCACATCAAATAGTAGTGACAAAAGTGAGTGGCTAGCATAACAATAGACTCTAAACCCCACCTAAAAGACCATACGCATGCTATTAGGGTCTTGATTTTGTGAGAGTTGAGATAACACCTTCGGAGAGTCTCTTTGCAGGGCTTGATACAACATGTTGGAACACCAGGTAAATCCTAAAAGCTTAAGCCAATAGGTTTGGGGCAAAAAAATGTTATGCTAGCCACTCACTTTTGTCACTACTATTTGATGTGGGACTTGACCACAACCACAACACCCACACATGCCCTACTTTGATTAGGTCATATTACATAAGCAGGAAAGGCAACTATTAAGCTAAACTTTTTCAGAACATAATCACAGGGTTGTCTTTAAACACATTAGTGCAAAGTATTTGGAACAAACTTCTGATGAAAGCACATATAAAGGAATTTATTTGAAATAAAACTACATAGTAGTATAGTACCTTCATGAAGTCAGATAAACCCAACAAAGAATTCTTTGTGTAGACTGCTTCCTCAAGGACTTGGGTCAGAACTTGCTGTATCAGGCACCATTAAATCCACACATGCAAAAAGGATATGTCACCAGCTGATCGAAGTATCATACTTCTTTAAGTTTCACTACAACTATATTTGCAGTAACCAATATGAACTCCAAACTTTTTAAATTTCAAGATCAGACATGCTGTTCCAGATCAGCAATATGTATACAACAATAATTTCCTTAAGAAATTAAAACCTACATTACCCTTTTGGTTACAAAAAAGGTACAACTTATTAGTCCAATACACAGTATTTCTTTGCATCATCACCCATCTCATAAAAAGATCAAACACTATAACGTCTTCTGCCAGAGTATATCAGCATTTAGAAAAAAAGTATTATAACGTCTTCTGCCAGAGTATATCAGCATTTAGAAAAAAAGTATTAAATTAGACAAATGCTTCGGATTTCAAGAGCATACTATTTATGAAAGTGGCATCTGTTCTTAGTCCCTTTAATGTTCCTTCTTGCTTTTGTGTCATAGTGTAGATAATTTCCAATAACCATATCATTTACCATGCAATTGGAGATAATTGTAAGACCTTAGAAGTTTAAAGCTTCAAATACCATTGTCCTTCCAAATTCTAGATCCAATATTTCAAAAGGCCACTGGAGATAATCAATACAACTCAGTTTGGCTTTGGCATGTTAAATAACCTTAGATGATAGGTAGTCCACCACAATAAACTTTACAGAGAGAATAAAACTTTTAAGCCCAAGATTTACCAAAAAAAAAAACTATTAATTATTAAACCCTAAGTATTGGAGACCTGAGCCATTAAAAGAAATAAGCTTTTCTTATATAAATTGTATAGCTCTGCACCTTTGATGGAAGGCAATTAATTTGATGATACATTCTTCAAGGATTTTCTAACAACAACTGACCTCCCTCTGCTGTTCAGATATATATTGTAATACCCGTAACCCACAATATAATAGAAAAAAAGAGTTTTTGTTTAAGTAGGTAACCTAGTAATTTTATAGAAAAAAGAGTTTTTGTTTAAGTGGGTAACCTAGAAATTTTAATTGTGGGATAAAAATACAATAATCATTTATTTAAGAAGTTTGTGGAAATAAAAATAAATAGGTTGTAACCCTAGCAATATTAGAGTATAAATAGAGCTATAACTTTAATGAATACTTAAAGAAAAACTTTGACGGCAAAACTTCCAAGAAATTCAAGAAAAGAAAGGTAAGAGTCTCAATACTTTTCTTTTAGAATAAATTTTCATTGAAATATGAATTGGTTTTGCTAGTTAATAATGGGTAGTAGATTTAGGTTGATATTTATACATATGAATCGGATGGTTTTAGGAACAACATGAATCTTAGTTTTGGTGAATACTATTCTGAACATATGGTAAAGCATGAGATCTTTTTCAAAAGAGAAAGCAAAGGTGGTCATGTCTACAAGGTAGACGTGATGAGGAGTTTTTCTAAAAGAATAAGAAAGAAAAGAATGCCTATTTGCTGTTTTACGTGATCAACAAAGAGAGATATCAACTTATAGGGCTGCTAGCTAGTATGTTGACGTGAAGTTAATGCTGTTAATGTACAGTACCAGCCTTATGCCTTCTGTACATGCAGAAAAAGTAAAAGAAACAAAACAAAAGAAGGCCATATGCCTACTAGTAGTTCCTGTACATGCTGTCAAAGAAGAAACAAAACAATAAAAGAAAACTAAAACTCTGACAACACCATAGCATTTAGACGTGAGGCATCAAGGAGATGAATTAATAATAGTTAAGTAGTGGTTGTCTCACAACCAATCAATATAGGATTCTGCACATAGTACGTTAATAGAGTATTAGTTTATGCTACAAGAGCT
This sequence comes from Fagus sylvatica, assembly GCA_907173295.1. Taxonomy (NCBI): domain Eukaryota; kingdom Viridiplantae; phylum Streptophyta; class Magnoliopsida; order Fagales; family Fagaceae; genus Fagus; species Fagus sylvatica. The sequence goes on from OU015761.1 coordinate 10,064,744, forward strand.
GATATATTGTGAACACTGTTCAATTGACTTAGGATTTGATTTGTGAATTTCGTAAAGAAGAAATAGAGAGTATTATCAGATCTCTTGTTTGGTAGAGGTAAGTAACCTTTATCCTTAACTAGTATTTTCTCAATTTTATATATTAAATATTCCTATTTGCGAACTTATTATTATAGTTTATTATTCTATTATGCCAAAATCAACTTTGTTTCGAAATATCAGAAAATCATTGTATTTGTAAAGTATTGTTTACTTCAAAAATTCGGATCAAGCATGTGATTATATGTTACAAGAATCTTTATAAAGCTTATTTGTTAAACTGATTTGTTTTTGTACATAATTTGAATAAGGTTTGAAAATCACTATGTTTTGGAATTCAAATATATTTTAAATGTGTTTTGATATTTGAAAACTCTCAGTCTGACTATGTTCTGGGCCCCGCCAATGGGGATTATACGTTGGTACCGAAACTAGTTTCATTCTGGGGTTTGCCACCGACCTATGTGTGGTTTTTGGGCCTTGTCACAAGGATAATGTGGCCGTAGTCACCAAGACTGTTTAGTATATGTATTATATTTATATCTGTATCCGAATCCGAATCTGAATTTGAATCTGTATCTGAATCTGAATCTGTATTTGAATCTATATCCGTATCTGTATTTATTTCCGAATATGTTTAATTTACTGTTTGCAAATAAAATAATATATTTTATTTTATGAACTAAACCAAATGCTTTATCAAAGCAATCATTTGAGAATTTTGTATTACCTATGTATATCCGTTTTTAACTAATGTGTGTTTGATCCGACTGGATAAGGATATTGGTTATTTACTGGGCCTCCCAGCTCACCCCCCATTTATTTCCCCATTTCAGATTCTGAGGATTAATTAGCGCAACCGTTGCAAGGGAGTAGTGTGGGAAGGAAGTTCTAGACAAGATTAGCAAGCGTTATCATGATTGCTATTTTTGTGATTTTGTGAATAGACCTTTTGTTTAAGTAAGATTTTGAGATTAGTGAATGTTATGAAATTTTAATTATTTGAACATTTTGATTAGTGGATTAATTTGGAGATTTTAGATTTCAAGGATACTTATTCTTGTAGAATTTGTTAGTAAGGCCTGGCACACTTGTAAGGCACGCCTTATGGGTGTGCGGCGATTGTCACGTGTCGAGCTCATGCTTTGGGTTCGGGGCGTGACATATATTGTCCTGACAAATCCCGCAAAACTTCCAACATGTCATTGAATGTGACTCTCCCATTGCAATCCGAATCATACACCTTAAAAATAACTAGGAAAAAAAAGAGACGCCAAATTGAAATTCAAAAGAAGAAAACAATCAAACACATCTAGAAATATGGCTTTACAAAAATATAGCAAAAATGAGTTGTTACTACATTATATTCAACTTTCTGCTGCAATGTGGCACGAGGACTAAATGCAGACAAGAATGCCAAGAATTCCTTGAAGTTCAATCCATCCAACATCCTCAACAATCTCTGGAAGACGAATAATGCAATAAACATTATTAACATCCCATTCAGCACAAGAAAAAAATAATATTCATAATGAAACCAATTGCCAAACGCAAAGAGAACAAAAGAAAAAAAGAAGTTGAACTCTATTAACACCACACCTGAAACAAAATCTTGACACGCTCAAGAGGTGCAACCACGGTCTTGGCAAAACCACCAGCAACTCCCCCAGCAACCAGTTCTTTTACAAACAAAGGCATGGCATCTATAACCCCATCAAAGAACATGCCCATGTCTCTTTCTTCTCTCTTCTTCTCACCAAATCTGTCAGTGAATCAGAAAAGAAGAATTGATACGTTTCTGAGGAGTGCAGAAAGTTGTGGTTTTTATATGTTTTGGACATCTGACAAGTTTTGGAACAGCTCATCGTGCTTTTTTGGATTTTTTACTGTGTGTCAAAAGATGACAACTCATTGGTTGTTAAGTTTTGTTAAGGTATTTCCGGTTCTATTTGGTGTGCAATTGTTGGAAGCTGTTTGTTGAAATATGTCAATAAAAAAGACGGTAGAAAACAGCAAAACCAAAATTATTTTAGAAAGACAGTGAAAGAGATAGAATTAAACAAAAGCTTAGAAAATACCTTCAAAGCATCTTCAATGGTAGGAGTGCTTTCATTGATGAAACTTCTGTGCAAGTTGATCTAAATAAAAAACATAAAACAAGAAGAAGTCACACTTAAACAATTTCACAAACAATGCAAGACATAAAAACTAAAATATATTGTTGACTCTTCTCTTCTATTTTTAAGGTTTCTATAATTTGTTTTGTAGACAAAGTTGCGCATTGGATTGGCAGAGCAGACCCTATTAGCTGCATTGAGTACAGCTGCTGTATATACTGAAAAACATTCTACACCACCTCCAAACATCCAGTCTCCTTTAGAAGAGGTCAGTTTCTGTTCTTTAGATCTGGAAACATGCTGCGAATTAATTGATAAGTTTTAAATAATATTTCGCTAAATCTCTCTCTCTCTTTTATTCTTTATGTCAAAAACCCTTCTTTACAATTATCGTTTCTCATTTAAAATTTCTTTATAGAAAAGAATAATGGAAATTGCAAGAGTTGCACGGCAAAGAAGACGGATTATTATGTATAAGAAACGACTCAAGAGAAAAGGGTATGATGGCCTAAGAAATCAATCGAGGATTAGTTTCGTTAGTCCTATGTCTTTATTAAGCCAAAATACTTTCAGAAACCTACGTGATACAAATGGTCAATCTGTTATCACTCTTGACAATTCGTTGCATTTAGCTGGTCAAAGTTCTAACATTTGTACGACAAAAGGTTTGACAGTGCTTTAATTCAATTTACTAATTTATTCTTAAAACATTCATATTTGAACATATGAATCTTAATATATTTTCATCTACGTTTTTTAGAGATTGATGTTGATATGGAAGAATTTATTGGCGAATCTGATTCAAACATAGTTTTAAATGAAAGTTCAGAAGAAGATGGATTCAACTATTTTGGAAATTCTGAACAAAACTATGATGCAGGCAGTGATAGTTGTTATGAAGACATCCCAAGTAAATTCTTGAACTAAATTGATTCAGGAAAAAAAAATTACTAACTTATGTAATCTTTTTACATACCATTAGGTTTTATCCAATATTATTATTTTTTTTTTCATATAGGAAAATTTACTGAACCTTGGAATTTTGGACGACCTTCTTATGTATGTGAGTATTGTGGTGCAATATTATGGTATGAAGAAAGAACGATAAAATCTAAGAAGCCTGTTATCCCGAAATTCTCTCTGTGTTGTATGGAGGGTAAGGTGCAGTTGCCTTTGTTTAAGAAACCACCTACTGTTCTTGATGAACTGTTAGATAATGCTGGTGGGGAACGTTCCAAAAAGTTTAAGACACAAATAAGAAGTTATAATGCCATGCTTGCAATGACATCAATGGGTGGTAAGGTGGATACTAGAGTTAACGATGGAAGAGGTCCTTACATTTATAGACTTAATGGTCAAAACCACCATAGGATTGGAACACTTATTCCTGCTGATGGTCAGAATCCCCATTTTGCGCAGTTATATTTTTATGACACAGAAAATGAGGTTCAAAATAGAATGAATGCCTTGCGTAGTAGTCAATCTAATAGCAACCTCGATCCCTCTATTGTTGATACATTGGTTAAGATGTTGGATGAGTCAAACATATTGGTAAAGCTATTTCGTATAGCTAGAGATCGTTTTAAAGAAGGTGATATTCACCACTTAAGATTACGTCTTATTGGCTCGCGATCAACTGATGGAAGAGAGTATAATCTTCCCACCTCTTCTGAAATTGCTGCAATTGTTGTTGGTGATATTGGTGTTGAAAATGAACATCGTGATGTTATTGTGGAGTATAAAGATGGTGGATTAAAAAGGATCAATGAGTTGCATCCATCATACATGGCATTACAGTATCCTTTACTATTTCCATATGGTGAGGATGGTTTTAGACTTGGTATTTTGTATAGAAATGTTAATGGAAGGATACATAACACTAAAGATTTTATTACAATGAGAGAATATTATGCATACAGATTACAAGAACGTGAAGGTGAGGGCCATACTTTGATATATGGTGGCAGGTTATTTCAACAATTTGATGTTGATGCTTACACATGTATTGAAGGAGCTCGACTTATGTGGGTCAGGCGAAACCAGCGTAGATTAAGGATTGAATTGTATAGTGGATTGAAAGATGCAGTTATGAGAGGAGATACTACACCTGCATCTACTGGGAAAAGAATTGTTTTACCTTCCAGTTTCACTGGCAGCCCAAGATATATGATTGAGAATTACCAAGATGCAATGGCGATTTGTAGATGGGCAGGTTATCCAGATTTATTTATTACATTCACATGCAACGCAAAATGGCCAGAGATTAGAAATTTCCTATCTATGAATCCTGGACAAAAAACCGAAGATCGACCTGATGTAGTTGCAAGGGTTTTTAAGATAAAGCTTGATCAACTGTTATATGATTTGAAGCATGGTCGACACTTTGGAAGAGTCATTGCTGGTAATATAAATTGATTTCTTTTTAATAATTTTTAAATACTTTATAACTTTCCTGTACTAATATAATTAAAAATGTATTTTTCTTCCAGTGGTCTACACTATTGAATATCAAAAGAGAGGACTCCCTCATGCGCATATATTGCTTTTCTTACATCCTGATGACAAACATCCAACACCAATAGAAATAGATAGGATAATTTCTGCAGAAATTCCTAATTGGAACAAGGATCCTCAAGCTTATATTGCTGTCAAACAATACATGGTCCATGGTCCTTGCGGTTCAATAAATCCAAGTGCAAGTTGTATGATTGACAACAGATGTAGCAAACATTTCCCTAAGAAATTTTATTCTGAGACCACTATTGATGAAGATGGATTTGCAATATATAGGAGAAAGAATAATGGTAGATTTGTTGAAAGAAACAGTGTCAAACTCGATAATCGATTTATAGTTCCTCATAATATTGACTTATTGGTGAAATATCAAGCACATATAAATGTTGAGTGGTGCAATCGTTCGAGGTCTATCAAGTACTTATTCAAATATATAACTAAAGGTCCTGATCGTGCTACTTTAATTCTTGAAGAGAATGTACATGTCGATGCTTCTACTGGAATACAACATGTGACAAATACCGATGAAGTGAAAGCGTATTTAGATTGCAGATATATATCTGCCATAGAAGCATGTTGGAGGATCTTTCAATTTGACATCCATTATAGACTGCCTGCTGTTGAAAGACTAAATTTCCATCTTGAAAATGAACAACCAATTATGTTTGATGATTCTGATTACTTAGATAATGTATTGGATAAGCCAGATATTGGGAAGACTAAATTTACTGAATGGATGAAAGCAAATGATTTGTATGAAGAAGCAAAGGAATTGACTTATTCTGATTTTCCTTCCAAATGGGTTTGGCATAAAAAAGACAAGGAATGGAGGTTGAGGAAGTCTGGAAGATCTATAGGGCGAATATACTATGCTCATCCAGGAAGTGGGGAACGCTTTTATATGCGAATGCTACTTAATGTTATTAAAGGACCTAGATCTTTTCAGGAAATAAGAACTGTAAATAATGTGTTGCACCCAACTTTCAGGTCAGCCTGTTATGCACTAGGTTTGCTTGATGATGATAAAGAGTGGCATGAAGCTTTAAATCATGCATCACATTGGGCTTCAGGGAAGCAACTTCGTGAACTTTTTGTCACAATTTTGATTTTTTGTGAAGTTGCTGACCCTTACAAATTATGGATTTCAAATTGGAAGATATTATGTGAAGACATTCAACATCGTCAGAGAACAATTTTACGATATGGCAACCTACATCTTGATGACTTCCAATTACAGAATTATGCACTTTGTGATATTGAACAAATATTGATAAGAAATGGAAGGTCTTTAAGAGAATTTGAATCAATACCATATCCAGACACATTGCTTCTCAGACAAAGTAACAATCGAATGTTGCAGGAAGAATTGGATTATGATAGAGATTCTTTGGCAGAAGAGCATACCAGACTACTTAATGGTCTTAATTATGATCAAATGATAATATATGATGCAGTACTTGAATCTGTTACAGAAAATAAAGGCGGTGTTTTCTTTGTTTATGGACATGGAGGTACTGGAAAGACTTATCTATGGAAAACAATGATAAGTCGATTGCGTTCAGAAGGAAAGATAGTCATTGCAGTTGCATCATCCGGAATTGCTGCGTTGTTGTTACCTGGTGGGAGAACTGCTCATTCGAGATTTCAAATACCAATAAATGTAACAGATAGTTCGACTTGCGGATTTAAACAAGGTTCACAAATAGCAGAATTAATGAAAAAAGCAAGTCTCATAATTTGGGATGAAGCTCCTATGGCACACCGAAATTGTTTTGAAGCTGTTGACCGCTCCTTAAGAGATATTTTACGTTTTAGTGACCCAAACAGTACAGACAAACCTTTTGGAGGAAAAACAATTGTTCTTGGCGGTGATTTTCGACAAATATTACCAGTTGTAGCTAAAGGACGAAGAGAACAAATAGTTGAGGCATCAATTAACAAGTCTTCATTATGGAAGTATTGTAGAGTTTTTATTTTGACAAAGAATATGAGGCTTGAACAAAATCCGGGTGATAATGCTGCAAGAGAATTTGCAAAATGGATTTTGAAAATAGGTGATGGTGAATTATGTGATACTGAAGGTGAATCATTGATTGAGATACCGTCTGATTTAATAATTCATGTAGATACTCATCCTATCAATGATATCGTTAATGCTACCTACCCTGAGATCCAGGCTAAATACACTGATGCAAAGTATTTAGAAGAGAGAGCAATTCTAGCCCCAACAAATGATTTTGTGCAAGACATAAATGACTTCATGATCGATCTTATTAATGTTGATGAAGAAACATATCTTAGTGCAGATTCAATATGTAAAGCTGCAAGCAACATTCCAGAACAAGATGCAATGTATCCAATAGAATTCCTAAATTCATTGAAGTTTCCTGGTATTCCAAACCATAGACTCAGACTGAAAGTTGGATTGCCTATAATGTTACTTCGCAATTTAAACCAAAGTGCTGGACTTTGCAATGGTACTAGACTTTTAGTTACTCAATTGTCAAAATGGGTTTTAGAAGCTCAAATCATATCAGGAACTCATGTTGGAGATAAAGTATTCATTCCACGAATAGTTTTATCTCCTTCTGAATCTAAATGGCCTTTTGTACTAAAAAGAAGGCAATTTCCGGTATCCGTATGCTTTGCAATGACGATTAATAAAAGTCAAGGGTCAATCATTGAAACGTGTAGGCCTTTTTCTACATAAACCAGTCTTCTGTCATGGACAATTATATGTTGCAGTCTCTAGAGTTACAAGTAGAAATGGTCTTAGAAGTACTCATTGCAGAAAAAGATTATAATGATCATTTCCATACAAAAAATATTGTATATAAGGAGATCTTCAGCAATCTACCTAGAGGTAATTATTGTCATTTATTATATGTAATAAAATCAACATTACAACTTATGTTGTACTTAGTAGATGTTTCCTACCCCTCAATGTAAATTAAACTTACTAATGTACTTTTTTTTGCAGATATAACTGAATCATATCAACATGGCTTACACACCACTGAATCAGATATCGGTGGAGAAAGACAATTGGAATGTGAAAATTAGAGTTATACGAATGTGGGATGCAATTAACATAGCGAATGACCATGAAATTATTAGTCTCGATATGATAATGGTTGATAGAGAGGTAATTATATATTTATTTCTTAAATATATATATATATATGGACATTTATTTATTTGTGTGGATCATATTTTGTAGGGAACACTACTACATGCAAGTATAAGAAGGAATCTGGCTCAACGTTTTCGACCACTCTTAAAGGAAGGATGCATGTATGAAATCAAGCATTTTTTAGTCGAGGAATACAAAGGAAAATTTCGCCCAGTACATAACAAACACAAAATGCTTTTCATGTCAACAACATCGGTCAATCAAATCGATCAAATTCATAATTTCATACCTCAATATCGATTTGAACTTGCAGATTATGAAACTATAGTTAGCCGGTGCTTCGACACTACTTATTTGACTGGTAATACTAATTAATTTACAAATTAATTCACATATATCATTTACGTCAAATTTATTCTCAATTCAGCATATTCTTTCATGCATTTGCAAATATAATTTAAGAATTTAACAAAATAATATTAAATGAAAAATTAATACTAACTCTATTAGAACTCATTTTCATGCATTTGCAGATGTGATTGGCATATTGGAATCAATTGGGCCCATTGAGGAGGTTATGTCAAGAGGTCGTCCAACAAAAATTCGGAAAATTCAACTGTTGTTAGAAGAGTAAGATTTACTTATCTTTGTATTTGAAATGTAATTAGATAATGCAAAACTATATAAAATTAAAATGAAGATTTTTATTTCTAACTCAATTATACAAAATTTCAGAAACAAGTCTATGCAAACTACTCTGTGGGGATCTACGGCATTGCAAATAGATGATGATTTCTATAAAAATAATCCTGGCCCATTCATTGTAATAATCACTTCAACAATGGTGAAAACTTTCAGAGGTAAGCTTTCAGTTAACAACTTAGAAACAATAGAAAGATGTTATATTTATAATCTTAATCGATTTTGTTTAACTATTTTGTAGGTGATTACAATTTATCATCAACAAGTGCAACAAAAATCTACATCAACCTTGAGATTCCTGAAGTTGAAAGACTTCTTGACAAGTAAACACACTATCATTCTTTATTTTTATTATAACAACATTATGTAAACTAACAAATAATAATATAACATTTTCAGGAGTATATTGCACAACACCACTGTATCGAAAGTTAAGGAAATAATGGTAGAACGACCATTGAAAGTTTCAGATAGAGAACTGCACTTACATAATAGGAAAACAGTGGCTGAAATAAAGGAAATGGAATGGAACTCAGAGACAAAGGTATCAATTACAATAAATCGTTTTAAATTAAATGTCATATATGAATATTAAATTGTATTATTAAAAATAAATAATCTTTATATTGCAGGAAATATTTGTGACATGCATAGCCAAAATCATAAATGTCAACAACAGATTTGGATGGTATTATATTGCATGTATTATATGCAAGACCAAGGTTAAACCTACAAAAAGTTTCTTATGGTGTGAGCGTTGTAAAGCTGAGCCTAAATTTGCAGTACCGAGGTAAACAAGAAATTAGACTAAAAAACAAACAAATTTATATAAATTACCAAACTTATATATATATATTCCTTCTACTAACAATTTTGCAAATGAAATAGCTATAGGATACAAACTGAAGTAGAAGATGCAACGGGGTCAACAACATTCATTCTGTTTGACAACGGGGTTGAAAAGATTATACCGAAGACTGCAAAGGAACTTGCAGAAATGCAAGATGAGGTAATTATGAACTCAAAATTTTTAATTAAATCTATACATCATATTGTATCTTCTTATAACTTTATATTCTATTTGTACAGAATTTGAATGATAATAACCTGCCAAAGGAACTGGAAAAAATTATTGGAAAGGAATATATATTCCAATTGCGCCTTGATGAATATAATTTGAAATATGGAAGGGAGAATTACACCGTCTCAAGAATATTTGATCCTGATATATCAGAGAAAAATAGTACCTCAAATGAAGCTGAAATCAAGAAGGTAACAGTTCAATACATTTATCTTATAATGAGTTCTTTAATGCCATAACGAATTTGTGACTTTAACGGTAAAATCATTATACTTGGCTTAGAAAAGGTTTATAATGGCTTTTTATTTGATGATTCTTATTTTGATTTATTGTTTTTTGTGTCTTCACATGCACTCAATCTCATAATTTATAACAATTTTTTGAACGGTTTGACATTATGTTTTTAACAATATTAATTGTCAATCATTACAGGAAATTCCAATTAGATGTGTCGGAACTTCAAAAAGTGACAACTACTACAATAATCAGAAAACATATGCAGACAAAACAATGGATGAATATTCTCCAGTGAGATTGCCAATAAATGTGGAAAATATGCAATCAGATGATGACAACATGACAATACAAAGGATTCAAAAGCGTTCAAAGGCTACTCAAGAAAAGTCATCAGAGAACAAAAAGCTTAGAAGTGCAAAAAATAAGGAAAAGTGTTAAAGATGAAAAAATAAAAAGTTATTACAAACCATTGTTATTTGTTAACACAATGTTTTATATTTACTCTATACAATGTTAGTTGATTTATGGAGGTCTCAAACAAGTAATATTATTGTTAAGTAAATCTGTATTATCTATATTGTTTTGGTATTTTTCTATTTGATTATAATGGATTGATTGATTATCTGTATTGTATTTGTGAATATTAATATAGATGATTCCGTGCTTTGCGTGGGTTATATGCTAGTATATATATATATATATGTTTATATCCCACAAAGAGAAAAAATTATACCTTTCCAAAATGCAGTTGGTATTTGGCTTAAGATATCTCTAAAATTAACCTTTGCAGCTTCAAGCAAAGTTGAAACAATATCATAGAAAACTTAAAATAGCCACAATTTCATGGCTCAAATATTGTCAAAATCATAAATGGTCTGGATAACCAACCAACTCAACAAAGCATTATCAAAAATATCAGGGGTTCTTTCATTAACTGTTTTTCACCAATACAAATGACTTTCATCATAAGGGTTCTGCTTAAGTTGTCATACTAAATATGAGAAAATGGGTGCAAGCATAAAACAATATAAGGAAATCAACATGCAAGATGCTACTCATGCAAATTAACTCTACATTGTCTTGATAAATTGATTAAAAGAAGATTCATAACTGTTTTTCACTAAAATGGTAATATTTTTTATAAGAGTTCTGTTTATGACCTTGAGTTTGTTGGTGTTTGTCGACACCGGCGGAAAATCTCTTTTATTTCTTTTTTTATTTTCCTAGATACCGACCCCCATTTGGCGAGTGTTGTGTGTGTTCCTCTATCTCTTTTCCGTTTCGAGATACGAGTTGTGTGTGTGTGGGAACTTGTGTACGTGTGTGCGTGTGAGCACAAATTTGGAGTCGCCACCAACCATGGGAAATTTTAAGGTGTGATTGGGCACCTATGTCTAATAGATTTTACCCTATTTAGACATCTACAACTAAATGGTCTTGAACCAGAGATAGGTTCGGGGGTTTGCTTATGCGTGGGGAAGGTGTTAGGCACCCCACGACATCCGTTTAAGAAAACGGTTACCTCCTTCCTAATGTTTTCTTTTATTTGCTAAGCCTAAGTTTGTTGGTTTTTATTATGTACAAATGTCCCGATTTCCGTCGTACGATATACCAAAAATGGCAAACGCAATATGACTTCGTTCGGTTTTGATTAGACTCTTTATTTCACCATCCCTTTATCTTTGTATCTTTTAAATTTCCGGGCATTTCGGTGGTAGGATATACTTGAAATCCTAACACCTAGTGCCGGGACAAACAATTAATGTTTTTGGTGCCATATTCGGGATCTCTTTACCCTTGATTTCCAAGAGTAAAGCGGTCCGTCAAATGGCGGGGTTTTGGATGATTAATTCACACTTTGGGGAATTTTAGACCATGATCCTATGGGAGTTAGAACGTGTAGAATCCCTTACACGAAAGCACGTACCAGCCACGCCCCCGTGTAAAGGACTCATACCTTCCAAAAGCCAGGGCGAGCCGTAACCCTTGGATTGCACCAACTTCGTTTCTAACGCCCACATTACCATGTTTACTCTTTTTAAAGTTTTCATGGCAAAGTGTATTTTAATCACATTTTTATATCAAAGCAATAAACACTCAAACAAGTAATCACGGCATGTTCGCAGCACATAAATCACAAGAATGAGCATGGCATCAAAGTGGTAAAACATTCAATCAAATAATCACGGCATGTTCGCAGCACATAAATTACAAGAATGAATGAGTATGGAATGATCACGGCATGTTTGCAGCACATAAATCATAAGAAGTTCAAATGAGTAATCACGGCATGTTCGCAGCGCATAAATTACTAAAATGACAAATATGGGATGATTATGGCATGTTGGCAGCATATCAATGAACACAACACTTAATCGAAATGTATTTCATGAGAATTTTTAGGGAAAGGGTCAAGACCTCGTGGGGTCGGGATTCGATGCTATTGAAAGACTTACTCGAATCTCGACACCACCATAGGATTTACATGAATAAAACAAAGCAATCTTAAAGAGGGTTTCAATGCCTTTTCGGGCTTACACGAAGGGTTGGTGCTATTGAAAGACTTATCCAAACCTTCGACGCCAAATAGGACTTAAATGAGAAAATCTATTTTGAAAATGGGGTTTCAATGCCTTTTCGGGCTTACACGAAGGGTTGGTGCTATTGAAAGACTTATCCAAACCTTCGACGCCAAATAGGACTTAAATGAGGAAAATCATTTGAAAACGGGGTTTCAATGCCTTTTCGGGCTTACACGAAGGGTTGGTGCTATTGAAAGACTTATCCAAACCTTCGACGCCAAATAGGACTTAAATGAGGAAAATCTATTTGAAAACGGGGTTTCAATGCCTTTTCGGGCTTACACGAAGGGTTGGTGCTATTGAAAGACTTATCCAAACCTTCGACGCCAAATAGGACTTAAATGAGAAAAATCATTTGAAAACGGGGTTTGCAATTTACGGGTCCAACACCTCATGGATTTACATGGGGTTTAGTGCTATTGAAAGACTTACCTAAAACCACCAATACCGTTTGGTATTTTCATGCCCAAATCAAAATAATGCAATAATGAACAATATTTACAACAACGTAGTAAATAATGTAAATAACCGGGTTTGAAAAAGAGTGTTTTTGTGGATCCAATTCCTATGGAATTACGTGATGGCTAATGCCTCCTTGAGGTCTTACATAAACCATCACGACCAATCGGGATTATCACGCCCAAATTTTACAAAGGGAAAAGGGGAGAAAATGAACAATATTCACAATATAATTCACAAGCGCAACGTAGTAAATGTAAATAAAGCGATAAATGATTTAAAGCATTGCGGAAAGCGATAAATTTAAAGCAAATAATGGACTTAGGGATTTTCATGGGTCCAATGCCTATGGAATTACGTGGTGGTTAAAGCCTCTTTGAGGTCTTACATAGTCCACCACGACCAATCGGGATTATCACGCCCAAATCACAAAGGAAAAAATGAGAAAATGACAATATTCACAATATAATATTTACAACGTAGTAAAATGTAAATAAAGCGATAAATGACAATATTTAACACATGGGGATGTATTTTTCGGGTCAAATACCTCGTAGGCTAACAAGGTTGTTACGGCCTCGTTAGAGGTCTTACGCAACTGAGCCAAAGCTACTCAATATTTGCCGTACTAAAACACGAGGAAACCGGTGTATTTTTCGGGTCAAGACCTCGTGGGCTAACATGGTTGTCACGGCCTCGTTAGAGGTCTTACGCGAGCCGCCAAAGCCACTCAATATTGCCGTACTAAAACACACCGGGGGAGGGGGGGTAATCACAACAACATATATATTCACAAGTACGTAGTAAATGTAAAGAAAGCGATAAATGACTAGAAAATGTAAATAAAGCAATAAATGACAAGGAAATGTAAATAAAGCAATAAATAGACAAGGGAATGTAAATAAAGCAATAAATGACAAGGAAATGTAAATAAAGCAATAAACAAACTAGTAAAGCATAGATGAACTAAAATGAACTAAAGAATGTAAGAGAAAGAGAGAGAGAGAGAGAGAGGGGGAAGATGAGGAGAAGTTAGAGAGAGAAGCACCTAATAGATGCTTCTCACTCTAAAAACCCCCCAAGAACCCTAGAGAAAGAAGAGAAAGAGCTTAGAGAGAGAGAGATTACCTAGAGAGGAGTCTCTCTCTCTAAAACTACCCAAAAATCCCCTCCTAAAACCCCCTAAACCCCTATTTTCTGCCTAAACTACGCTCTAGAAGGCCTAGTGCCCGAGCAAAAAGTGTGCTGAAGTGAGGGGGGGAGGGTCGGTTTTATAGAAAACCGTGCACGCCTCGCGCAGCACCATCATGCGCGGCGCATGACGGTCCTGCGCGAGTTGTGGTACTGCCACGTGGCAGTCTTATCCTTCCACGCCAGCAGCTCCTCGAATCCTCCTCGATTTCCGTGCGCGTACCCTTTTTTATCCGATTTTCGGGGGCAGTTTTGGAGGTCTTCCGGGAACTCAAAATGGGTCATGCGGCATATCGTCGGAAAGCTCTCGACGTCCTCTTTCCAACGATATAAAGTTTGCGCGAATCGGAGTTCGGACGAGGGAGTTATGGCTCCCGGAAGTCGGGGTGTCGGAGCTGTTTTTGTGCACTTTTCCGGTGTAGATTCCGGTCAAACGGGGAATGCTATCGGCGAACCGAGAGTTCCACGTCGTAGCCGGAGTCATTATCTTTCCAACGCACCCGGGCTCGCGGATCAACTTGTTGCGAGCAGGAAAGACTCTGCGCGCGAAGGCGGCTGTCCGGGAGAAAAAATGCGTTTTGCTCCCAGCGCGTTTTTTCTCAAATCTTGTCCCAGTTCGCGCGCATATTTGACCTAGCTCCCGATGTCGGATTTTGACGTTCTTGGTACCGTCGGAAAGCTTGCGCTGCCTATTTTTGCAAGGTTCCGGATTTGCGGGAAATCCGAGCTTGGACTTGTGAGATATGGCCCCGCGAGCAGAGTCCACCGGGGTGTTTTTGGTCCGTTTGAGGGCAGTTTTCCGATCGGGATTCCGGCTGGCCCCGATAAATTCTTGGCGATCCGAGAGTTCCACGTCGTGCATGGATGTGTCCTTCTTTCCAATGTGCCCGGGCTCGCAGATCAACTTGTTGCGAGTCAGGAAGACTCTGTGCGCAAGCGTGACAACGTCGGTGGGAAAATCCCGGAACTTTCAGCAAAACCTTATTTTGTCGGCCTGTTTTCACGCGCGTGGTAGACGTAGCTCCCGATGTCGGATTCCGACGATCTTGGTATCGTCGGAAAGCTTGCGTTACCTACTTTTTAACGGTACAGGCCTTGCACAGAGGCGAGTTTGGGTTCGCGAGATATGATCCTGCGAACGGAGGCCGTCGGAATGTTCCTTATGCCAAGGGGTCAACTTTTGACTGAGATTCCGGCTTGACCGGAGGAGCTCTTGACGATCCGAAAGTTGCGTGTGGTAGCTGAAGTGAGCCTCTTGCCTAAGGGTCTTGGCTCGCGGACCAAGTTGCAGCGGGTCAGAGAGAATCTTTGCGCAAACGTTGCCTCCCAAATAGGCTGTTTTGTCAACAACACTTACCAAAATTTGGCTAAGTGTCGGACCGTTTTTTCGCAGTTTTGGCCACAACTCTCTCGTTTCTCGTCCGTTTTCGACCCGTAAAGTACGGAATCGAAGCTCTTGATATTCTCTATACATTGGTCAAGGGGTGGTCAGTTCGATTCCAGTTTCTGGTCTGGTCAATGGTCCGGTCAAACCTTGGTCAAACTTGGTCAAACTTGGTCGAACTTGGTCAAAGCTCTCCAAACTCTTGGAGATGTATCCCGGACTACATTTCAAGGGTTTCTGGGCATGGTGGGTCCTAGTCGGGTTGGAAACGGTCCGGTCAAACTTCGGTCAAACTTTGGTCTAGTCAAACTTGGTCAACCCTAGTCAAACTTGGTCAAACCTTGGGAAATGTGTCCCGGACCTTCTTCTTGGGAGTATTTGATGTGGCGAAGTGTTGTCAGATCGTGCTGGTTTGGTTCGGGCTGTCCCGTTTTGCGCACCGACACCCGAGAGAAATCCCGTGGGTAAAAATGGGGTTATGACAGTTGCCCCTTCTTTGTTCGGCATTTCTTGGCACAAGGAATGTTGGACAAAGAATAAATGGCCCGATTTTTGCCCGCTCGGATTTTCTCGGTTTCCGCGTTCTCCTACGGCTGTCGCGCAGTTTGTCTCGGTTTGCGTGTCAATCCTTCCGGGGTCCAAATGGGTATTCCAGGGTTTGGAGAAGATCGGTCGGGATGCGAAAAAACAACTTGGGGCTTGAAATGGTGAAACGGGGCAGTTTTGGGAACTCGCGCATGACCATCATGCGCGGCGCATGACGGTCATGCGCGAGGCCCCACTACTTCAGGCCCCGCGCGGCCTTTCCCCTTCATTTTGTCGCTTTCTTTCCCTTTTCGCTCTCTGGACCCCACTTCGCCCCTTTTCACTCTTCTGCTCATATCTTGCTATCCGGGACTCTGATTGACGCGCCGTCTTCGCCTACGCGCTCCACGAGTAAGCCCCTTTCCATCCCTACCATTTATTTCAGTTTTAAACGGTCGAAATGTGCTGATTGGGTTATTCTCTTTTTGTGTCTTTTTGGTCTTTTTCTTATGATCCAGGACTCTGATTGACGATCAGTCTTCGCCTACACGTCCTATAGGTAAGCACCTTTCCATCCCCACCTTTCTTTTCAGTTTTGAACGGTCGGATTGGTTGCTTCCTTTTTTATGTCCCATGCTTCTGCTTTATGTACTTCTGC
The DNA here is from genome assembly GCA_907173295.1 of Fagus sylvatica. Taxonomy (NCBI): domain Eukaryota; kingdom Viridiplantae; phylum Streptophyta; class Magnoliopsida; order Fagales; family Fagaceae; genus Fagus; species Fagus sylvatica. The sequence continues at coordinate 10,081,366 of OU015761.1, forward strand.
TTTTATTTTCTTTAGTTCCCTTGTATGTTTGGGGATGTAATACACACTTAGCAAGCATGTTTATTTACAAAAATGTATTTGGGTATAGAAACACGTGCATGTACAAATGAACCTTTGTAGGCACACATGCGCACGTACATGTGCTTGGAAGCACATGAGGTGAAAAACAAAAATTTGGTAACACAACTTTTATTGAAATGCTGCGTATATTTTTTGTTATTATTATTATTTTTTTTTATTTTATGGGCACTACGTCGTGCATTTTTTGTGGGGCCAGTATTTCGAAAATTAAGGGTCAAGTTTGGGATTTGCACAAACTTGGGAAATGTGTGTTTTTTTTTTCTTTGTTGGAGACTTGAAATTTATTTGAGTCTCAAATTGGGTGGTTCAACGGTTTGGCATCTCAGTCCAAACAGGTTGAGGGGTGATCTGACTTGGGGACTACCCAAGCTGCAAATCGGGTGGTTCAACGGTTTGGAATCTCAGTCCAAACAGGTTGAGGGGTGATCTGACTTGGGGACTACCCAAGCTGCAAATCGGGTGGTTTCAACGGTTTGGAATCTCTTAGTCCAAACAGGTTGAGGGGTGATCTGACTTGGGGACTACCCAAGCTGCAAATCGGGTGGTTCAACGGTTTGGAATCTCTTAGTCCAAACAGGTTGAGGGGTGATCTGACTTGGGGACTACCCAAGCTGCAAATCGGGTGGTTCAACGGTTTGGAATCTCTTAGTCCAAACAGGTTGAGGGGTGATCTGACTTGGGGACTACCCAAGCTGCAAATCGGGTGGTTCAACGGTTTGGAATCTCTTAGTCCAAACACGTTGAGGGGTGATCTGACTTGGGGACTACCCAAGCTGCAAATCGAGGTGGTTCAACGGTTTGGAATCTCTTAGTCCAAACAGGTTGAGGGGTGATCTGACTTGGGGACTACCCAAGCTGCAAATCGGGTGGTTCAACGGTTTGGAATCTCAGTTAGTCCAAACAACAGGTTGAGGGGTGATCTGACTTGGGGACTACCCAAGCTGCAAATCGGGTGGTTCAACGGTTTGGAATCTCTTAGTCCAAACACGTTGAGGGGTGATCTGACTTGGGGACTACCCAAGCTGCAAATCGGGTGGTTCAACGGTTTGGAATCTCTTAGTCCAAACAGGTTGAGGGGTGATCTGACTTGGGGACTACCCAAGCTGCAAATCGGGTGGTTCAACGGTTTGGAATCTCAGTCCAAACACGGTTGAGGGGTGATCTGACTTGGGGACTACCCAAGCTGCAAATCGGGTGGTTCAACGGTTTGGAATCTCTTAGTCCAAACAGGTTGAGGGGTGATCTGACTTGGGGACTACCCAAGCTGCAAATCGAGTGGTTCAACGGTTTGGAATCTCTTAGTCCAAACAGGTTGAGGGGTGATCTGACTTGGGGACTACCCAAGCTGCAAATCGGGTGGTTCAACGGTTTGGAATCTCTTAGTCCAAACAGGTTGAGGGGTGATCTGACTTGGGGACTACCCAAGCTGCAAATCGGGTGGTTCAACGGTTTGGAATCTCAGTCCAAACAGGTTGAGGGGTGATCTGACTTGGGGACTACCCAAGCTGCAAATCGGGTGGTTCAACGGTTTGGAATCTCTTAGTCCAAACAGGTTGAGGGGTGATCTGACTTGGGGACTACCCAAGCTGCAAATCGGGTGGTTCAACGGTTTGGAATCTCTTAGTCCAAACAGGTTGAGGGGTGATCTGACTTGGGGACTACCCAAGCTGCAAATCGGGTGGTTTCAACGGTTTGGAATCTCAGTCCAAACAGGTTGAGGGGTGATCTGACTTGGGGACTACCCAAGCTGCAAATCGGGTGGTTCAACGGTTTGGAATCTCTTAGTCCAAACACGTTGAGGGGTGATCTGACTTGGGGACTACCCAAGCTGCAAATCGGGTGGTTCAACGGTTTGGAATCTCAGTCCAAACAAGTTGAGGAGTGATTTAACTTAACAGTTAGACCCATTTTGGAAATTCATCCAAACGATCATGGAAAAATTGTTTGTTTGATTAATTTGGTGTACTTCCTATGCTTTGAATGAGATGTACCTGACTTTTCTGACTCTTGATGTCTTGTCTTTTTGCAGATGTCTGATCGAGGTAGTGGGAGTGGGGGCCATCGCCGGTCCGATCGCCTTGCGAAAGGCAAGGCTGTAGCTTATGCTCCTGAGAGTTCTCCCGATACGGACGATGAGTATGATGCTATGGAGGACGTTCGTACCCGCCTTGATGCCTCTATCGCCCGGAACCTGCAGGCGGAGCTCGATGCCGAGGCTATTGGTCCTGCTTCTAGTGCGGCTCGGGCTCCTCCTCGACCTGGAGTCGTCATTGGTCGTAGTGCTAGGGCCTTCTGACCACTGACGATGCTCCTTCTGCCGCACCTCGTCGTCCTCATACCAGGTCGACGGGTATTCCCCCTTCGAGATTGAAGAGGCAGAGGACTGAGGGGATTCCTGATTCTGCGGGCACCATTCCCGAGGATTACGTTGCGCCAGGATTTAGATATCCTCCCCATGGTGGCATTCGACCGCGTTACCCTGTTGCTGTTGAGATATCTGATACGCCCCTTCTGACGAACCTCCTTGCTCATCCGTCTTCTCTGGTCCGTCGCTGTCAGGTACCCTCATACTTTCATATGTTTCTTTTGTTCTTGGCCTTTGCAAATCTCTGTATTGACATTCTTCTTTCGGATTTTGTGCAGGAGCCTCCCGATAGTGCTGGCCGAGGTGGGTGGTCTGAGTTTAGCAGACTCTTGGCGGCTTCCCGTCCGGAGTATAGAGAGTTTTTGATAGAGCTGGGCTTCGGCCCTTTCCTTAGCATCCCCTACGTGTCAGTGTACCACCCGGCAGTGTGGTGTTTCATAGAGAGATTCTTTCATCACACCGGGACCTTCCATCTCAGTACCTGCGAGATGGCGGTGCTTCCTGTAGATTGGAGTGCTATCCTGGGCATCCGTTTTGGAGGGAGAGCTCCCCCTAGCGAGCCTATAGATGGCTTTGAGGCTAGGGAGATTTTGGGTCTTGCTGATC
>OU015761.1:10084517-10107861 GCA_907173295.1 Fagus sylvatica
AGTATAAATTTAAGAATTTATGCATTATTTAACTTTTATTTTTAGATGAATGTATTATTTAACTTATATTTTTTTTAATATTTTTTTTTATTTTTTATTAAATGAAAAACAAAGAAAAATATGATCACCTTTATTTATTTATTTATATAATATTATTTTTAGGCATGTTAAAAAATACGGGTTATACTAGGTTGATCCAACCCGAAAATATACTGGGTAAAGGTCATAGGGTTTGTAACCCTTCTAGGACGACATGTTTTTTACCTGAACCCAATCGACCCAATCTGTTTGTCACGTCTATGTTTTTAGAACGACAAACTTAAGTTGGCTAATTTCCATGGGCTCTCTTTCGATATTAATGATATTGACAAACTTACGTTAGATGATTTCAGACGTAAACTTAAGTTTACGAATTTCAACCATCCCTCTTTTGATATTATTGCTCTCCAGGTCCATTAAATGTGAGCTTATAACATAGAACAAGATTTTTTTCTATTTCATGGTAAGATTTTATGTCTTAAATCTAACCGTGTACAACAAACTGAGCAAAGTACCATGACATGTGACACTCTATATACTTTTATATTTATAATATCTAATCTGAACCATTAAATGGAGATAATAATAAAATTTGTGGCATTGGCGTGCCAACAGACTAATAAATAGAGAACCAAAAACTTCATCCCCGAGTGGGCCCACGAAGACCATTACACGGAATTGACAAGAGAAACATCATGTTTCAAACATGGATGCACAAAAACTAAAATTTTCCACCGTAAGAGACAACTATGATTATGCTAGAATGTAATTTTCACAAACTAAATCACTGAAAGAATATCTGATAACATAATGTAATAAGTGGAAAACTATGAAAAGATTAAAGATATAAATATATATCGGTTATTTATTTATTTTTTTTAAAACCAATCCTAAGAGAAAATTCACTAAATTGGTTTTGAATGAGAAAACTGTTCTTATTTATAATATTAACAGATTGCTCGATTTTAACGTTAGCCTTTTTAAACTCCTATAGAACAGTTGGTTACTAATTAGTTATTTGATACCTTTCACCACAAATGTTCATTACTAGAATACAATTAAGTTTATATTTTTCTTTGTTTATATATCATTTTTTTTTTAATAATATCTTTGTTTATATATCATTTATTCTCAACAAAACAAGATAAATTATAAAATATAAAATAATTGAAAAAAAAAAAATGTAGGGTTGCATTAAATCTCCTAGCGGAGACCTTTCAATATGAAAATGACAATAAAGACTTAAAGTGATTCCATTTGGAATGGAAAAAACACCAAATATGTTATGGAGACTACTTGACTTGTAAAGAGATATATACCTACCAACTGTCTAAATGTAGGGATTGTGTCCATTCATTGTAGGCCACTTCTAATTAATTCGCTATTGAAACTATGGATATGGACACACTTTTCCTTGAAATGTTAATTAATTCAACTCCTTTTTAATTCCGAAGTTGGTAGCATGGAAAACTTAAGTTGGCTGATTTCAACAATCTCTCTTTCGCTATTAATGCTGTTGATGTGTGCATTCCAAGTCGAATATACGCATGCCCTTACGTATCCATTTGATAGATTAAGGCTTCAATTCATATCTATATAAGCATGAATAAAAAGTGGGTCATCCAACTTGGGAAGAAAACAAACTGATAATTAAATTTGTGCCCATTAGGCATTTGGACTAGTAGTGCAGCCTCCTCCCCTTGATCCCCACCCTTAAAGGGCATGAGTTTGAGCCCCAGCTTATACAAATTAGTATAGAGTGTGCATGTGTTCTATCCTAATAAAAAAAAACAAAAAAAAAAACAGATAATTAAATTTTTGGTATTGGGCTATTATATTTGCACCTTCCATGCCGACAGACTAATAAGCCGAGAACCAAAAACTTCAATCCAGAGTGGGCCCACAAAGACCATTATACGGAATTGACAAGAGAAACATCATGTTTCAAACATGGATGCACAAAAACTAAAATTTGCCACCGTAGGAGACAATTATAATTATGCGAGAATGTAATTCTCACGAACTAAAATTGCTGAAAGAACCTTGATAACATAATGTAATAAATTGAAAAAATGACAAAATTATATATATAGTTTTTTTTTTTTTTTTTTAAATTTTTTTTAACCAATCCTAAGAGAAAATTCACTTGTAAATTGGTTTTGAATGAGAAAACTTTTCTGTTAGCGTTTTTAAACTCCAATAAAACAGTTGGATGCTAATTACTTATTTGATACCATTTCACCACAAAATGTTCATTACTAGAATACAATTAAGTTTATAGTTTTCTTTGTTTAGCATTTATTCTCAACGAAATAGGATAAAACATAAAATAAACCCAATGTGAGTTGCATTAAATCATCAAGCGGAGACATTTTCATATGAAAATAACAATAAAGACTTAAAGTGATTCCTTTGGGATTGTTAAACACCAAATATGTTTGGTTGAATAGAAGCTAATATCGGGTATTGCAAAGTTGTTTACATAATTATACTGTGAAGATCCAATTATCCCAAGTTTGGTACGAGCACCTAATTATTTCAATTCTGATTTAATATCCTTTGAAATTATGGAGACAACTTGACTTGTAAAGAGAAACCTACCCAGAGTCTTAATGACAAGGGATTGTGTTCATTCATTGTAGGCCATTTCTAATTAATTCACTATTGAAACTATGGAAACACTTTAGTGAGGAGGTTGATAACTTGATATGGTCTAGAATTACAATTACATTAGTTTTTTTTTTTTTTTTTGGTGATAATAATATTAGTGAACATTGGCCAGTATAAATTTTAAGAATTTATGTATTACTTAACTTATATTTTTTAATATTTCTGTTTATTTGTTTTTTTTTTTTTTTTTTTATAAAAGAAATACAAAATCATATGATCAATTTTTTTTTTCATTTTTTTTTTCAACAGCTTGAAAGGGTATTACTTAAATTATATTTTTTAATATTTCTGTTATTTGTTTTTTTTTTCATTAAAAGAAAAACAGAGAAAATATGATCAATTTTTTTTTCTTTTTTTCAATAGCTTGAAAGAGTCTTCACCTAAATTTTCTGCGTATAATATTAGTAAAAAAAATACGGGTTAACTAGGTTGACCTGACCCAAAAAAAATACTGGGCAAGGGTCATATGGTTTGTCACCCAATCGACCCAATCCATTTGTCACATCTGAGTTTGTAGAACGACAAACTTAAGTTGGCTAATTTCCATATTCTCTTTTTAGATATTAATGATCTTGACAAATTTAAGTTAGATGATTTCAATCGTAAACTTAAGTTCATGAATTTCAACCATCTCTCTTTTGATATTAATGCTCTCCAAGTCCATCAAATGTGAGCTTACAACATAGAACAAGATTTTTTCTATTTTACAGGTAAGATTTTATGTCTTAAATCTAACAATGTACAACAAAGTACCATGTCATGTGACACTCTAGTAAAATTGGTAGTGTCTCTAGTATTACTCATTAGTTATTGGATTTGATACCTTTTCACCACACATATTCATTACTAGAACCCTACTAAGTATATAGTTTGAGTAATGCTAGAGACACTACCAATTTTACTACCAAACCTTTACAAACTGATGTGGCATCCTAAGTGGAGGGTACTACGTCAGCAACTAAAACACCATATTAACATCTCAGCATTAGCATTTATCATTAATAAAATCATTAAAATTTTAAGATACCTAAATATGAAAAAAAAAAAAAAAACTCATCCCCACCAACTCACCGGCGCCCACCCACACAAATCCCACTCCAAACTCTTCCCTACCTTCTAACAACACAAATCCATAAAATTAAATCCATTCCACTAACAAATCAGGAGTCAAAACCCAAAATAGAATAAACCCCAAATCTCAACTAAATAATCAGCATCACTTCTTCCCCAAAAGTCCAGCTGTAGTACACTGACACAACTATGGTTCCAATTAAGAGCAACCCACATATAAATAAGGCCTCCAAACGCAACTAGAAAAACCCCAAAACCATGAACCAAATCTCAAGAACTCAACTTTCCACATCTAAAAGAAAAAGCTTAAAACATTCTAAATCAATAGCATAAGTCATCTACAATTACAAGCTCAGAACATAACATAACATAACAAAAACTACAACAAAAGAAAAGGGTGGGCGTCGAGGACATGACGTAGGGCGAGGATTGTGGGTGGTGGGGCGACGAGGACGTGGATTTACAGGCCATGGGGAAGGGTTTGGAATAAGATTTGCGTGGGTTGGCGCCGGCGGTCGGCCATGAGTTGGTGGGAATGGATTTCTTTTTTTTATTTCTTTTTCTTTTATAGATTTAGGTATTTTAAAATTTTAATGATTTTATTAATAATTAATGCTAATGTTGAGATGTTAATATGGTGTTTTAGTTGCTGACGTGGTAACCTCTACCTAGGATGTTACGTCAGTTTGTAAAGGTTTTGTAGTAAAATTGGTTGTGTCTAGCATTACTCATATAGTTTTCTTTGTTTATTATCATTTATTCTCAACAAAACAAGATAAATTATAAAATATAAAATAATTGAAAAAAAAAAAAAATGTAGGGTTGCATTAAATCTCCTAGCGGAGACCTTTCAATATGAAAATGACAATAAAGACTTAAAGTGATTCCATTTTTGTTAAACACCAAATATGTTTGGTTGAATAGAAGCTAAAATCGGGTATTGCAAAGTCATTTATCATAATTATACTGTGAAGACCAAATTATCCCAAGATTTGGTACGAGCACCTAATTATTTCAATTCTGATTTAATATCCTTTGAAACTATGGAGACGACTTGACTTGTAAAGAGATACCTACCCAGTGTCTGAATGACAAGGGATTGTGTCCATTCATTGTGGGCCACTTCTAATTAATTCACTATTGAAACTTCAGAAACACTTTTCCTTGAAATGTTAATTAATTCAACTCCTTTTTAATTCCGAAGTTGGTAACATGGAATAACTTAAGTTGGCTAATTTCAACAATCTCTCTTTCGCTATTAATGCTCTTGATGTGTGCTTCCAAGTCGAATATACGCATGCCCTTACGTATCCATTTTGATAGATCAAGGCTTCAATTCATGTCTATATAAGCAATGTAGTTTCCTTGGAAACTTCAGAGTGCTAAGTTGTTAAAGATACACTATTATGGCCTCATTCATGTGTGACTTGATGTCCACACGCTTGCTTGTTTTACTTCCACTGTTTCTTGCTATTGCCACTAACTGTTTTTCTTCTATGCAGCCACTCTGTCATGATGATGACAGCTCTGCCTTGTTGCAATTCAAAGAAAGCTTTGACATGAACTTGAATGCTTGCAGGGGTCCTTTTGCTTATCCTAAGATTGCTACTTGGAAACAAGAAGGGGTGGACAGAGATTGCTGCTCCTGGGATGGTGTTGAATGCGACGAGGACACTGGTCATGTGATTGGCCTTGACCTCAGTAGCAGCTGTCTCTATGGTTCTATGGTCTCCAACAGCCTTTTCCGCCTTGTTCATCTTCAAAGGCTTAATCTTGCTTATAACAACTTCAATTTCTCGCAGATCCCATCTGGATTCAGCCTTCTTTCTAGGTTGACATATCTCAACCTCTCCTATTCATCCTTTTCAGGCCAAATTCCATCAAATTTTTCAAAGCTTTCCAAGTTATCGACCCTTGACCTTTCCAAGTTACCATTACTTGCTCAGCCTGAAAGCGTAGTTCAAAGTAATCTACATCTCAAAAGTCTAAAAAGTTTAGTTCAAAACTTAACTAGCCTGAAAGTTCTATGTCTCAATTTCGTTCAGATATCATCTCCAGTGCCTGAAATCTTTTCAAATTTGTCTTCTTTGACAACACTCCAGTTGAAAGGTTGCGGATTGCATGGAGAATTCCCTGTTGGCATTTTTAAGCTACCAAAGCTACAAGAACTTAGGGTCAATCGCAATCAAGATCTCATGGGCTATTTTCCTGAATTCCACTTAAGTAACCCCCTTAAAATTTTATCAGTCGGGCAAACTAGTTTCTCTGGGAAACTACCGGCTTCCATGGCAAATCTAACCCAACTTAGTTTTTTGGAAATGACCTTTACTCAATTAACTGGTCAAATCCCTTCTTGGCTTGCCAACATGACTCAGTTAACTGCGTTGTTCCTTTCGTTTAATAAATTACAAGGTCCACTTCCAAACTCGATTTTTGAACTCGAGAAACTTGAAACTCTTCACCTTTACTCAAATAACTTGAGTGGTATAGTGGCTATGGACATGTTTCATAAGCTCAAATATTTAACCTCCTTGTTTTTATCAATGAACCATATATCATTCATCACCAAAACCAATTCCAATGCTACTCAGAATAAGTTTAAGGTTTTAGGATTGGGTTCATGCAACTTGAGTCATTTCCCAGATTTCTTACGTAACCAAAACCAGTTGCAATGGCTTGACCTATCCTACAACAATATTCATGGCCAAATACCCATCTGGGTGTGGAACACAAGTAAAGAAACTTTAAAGTTTGTGAACTTTTCTCACAACTATTTAACAGGCTTTGACCAGCATCAAGACAACTTTCCATGGCCTCAACTACTGGTTTTGGACCTTAGCTCCAACAAGATACAAGAATCACTCCGAATTCCACCGCCATCCATGAAAATTTATTCTGTCGCAAACAACATGCTCCAAGGAGAAATTTCACCATCGATCTGTAATCTTAGTTCTCTTTATTCCCTTGATTTGTCCAATAACCAATTCAGTGGCATCCTTCCTCACTGTTTGAGCAACCTCAGCTGCTCTTTGAACATATTAAATCTTCGGGCCAACAAATTTCATGGCATGATTCCTCAACTATGTGCAAAGGGAAGTACATTAAAGATGATCGACTTGAGCCAAAATCAATTCGAGGGGGTTCTACCAAGATCATTATCAAATTGTAGAATGCTAGAGGTTCTAAATCTTGGAAGCAATGAGCTCAATGATGTTTTTCCCTCTTGGTTGGGAACACTTCCTGAACTAAGGGTACTTAGTTTGCAACAAAATGGATTCTATGGTGTAGTGGGGAGTCCTACATCCTTCTTTGCATCTCCCAAGTTGGGCATTGTTGATCTCTCCGTTAATAAATTTACTGGTAATTTGCCATTTGAATACTTCCAAAATTGGATGCTTCCAAGGAAAGTTGATGCAAAAAACTACACACATATGCAGGCATCTACATTTATTTGGTTGGGAGATCTTGAGTTGTTTGAATATTACCTTTACTCGATGAAAATAATACTCAAAGGTAAGGAAACATTGTATCAAAAGATCAGAGAAGCTTTTGCATTTGTTGATCTTTCAAGCAACGAATTCAATGGAACGATTCCAGAATTCATTGGGAATCTAAACGGGTTCCAATTACTCAACCTTTCCAACAATAACCTCACTGGTCATATCCCAATATCATTTGGTAACATGTCAACATTGGAGTCACTTGACCTTTCTCAAAATAAGCTCTCAGGACAGATACCAATGCAACTAACGCAACTCACTTTCCTCGCATCCTTTAACGTCTCACACAACCAACTTACAGGGCCTATACCACAAAGTACACAATTTAATACATTTGACAGTAGTTCATTTGGTGGAAATGTAGGATTATGTGGAAATCCATTGTCAAAGAAATGTGAAAATCCTGAACCTCCACCTCTACCCACTGCAAGCATTGAAGAAGATCAAGGCTCATGGTTTCACATTGAATTTGATTGGAAAATAATCCTTTTGGGATATTGTAGTGGGATTATAAATGGAGTGATTGTTGGAAACATTGTGACTAAGAAGAAGCAACATTGGTTTGTAAGAGCTAGGAAGAGGCAACATAAAAGGGAAAGGAGGCAACTTTGCTAGAGACACAACTCTTTTCACAACTTATTATAGTAACAACTTTTTCCACCACACAACATGTCATTTCAGTGAGTTTTGGAAAAAGTTAGAAATAAATTGTATCTAAACTTCTCTAGGGTGAGTCATAAAGATTGAATAAAAATTGTCAAGGGGTGCTTCAAAGAGTTTGATTATTGTATCTACTTGTAACACTATTGCCTCTTGGTATGTACTTTCTCCTTTTACTTTTTTTTTTTTTTGGTGATAATAATATTAGTGAACATTGGCCAGTATAAATTTTAAGAATTTATGTATTACTTAACTTATATTTTTTAATATTTCTGTTTATTGTTGTTGTCTTATCTGTGTTCATTAAAAGAAAAACAGAGAAAATATGATCAATTTTTTTTTCTTTTTTTCAATAGCTTGAAAGGGTCTTCACCTAAATTTTCTGTGTATAATATTAGTAAAAAAAATACGGGTTAACTAGGTTGACCTGACCCAAAAAAAATACTGGGCAAGGGTCATAGGGTTTGTCACCCAATCGCCCCAATCCGTTTGTCACATCTAAGTTTGTAGAACGACAAACTTAAGTTGGCTAATTTCCATGTTCTCTTTTTAGATATTAATGATCTTGACAAATTTAAGTTAGATGATTTCAATCGTAAACTTAAGTTCACGAATTTCAACCGTCTCTCTTTTGATATTAATGCTCTCCAAGTCCATCAAACGTGAGCTTACAACATAGAACAAGATTTTTTCTATTTTACAAGTAAGATTTTATGTCTTAAATCTAACAATGTACAACAAAGTATCACGTCATGTGACACTCTAGTAAAATTGGTAGTGTCTCTAGCATTACTCATTAGTTATTGGATTTGATACCTTTTCACCACACATATTCATTACTAGAACCCTACTAAGTATATAGTTTGAGTAATGCTAGAGACACTACCAATTTTACTACCAAACCTTTACAAACTGACGTGACATCCTAAGTGGAGGGTATTACGTCAGCAACTAAAACACCATATTAACATCTCAGCAATAGCATTTATCATTAATAAAATCATTAAAATTTTAAAATACCTAAATCTGGAAAAGAAAAAAAAAATGAAAAAGAAACCCATCCCCACCAACTCACTGCCGACCATCGACGCCCACCCACACAAATCCCACTCCAAACTCTTCCCTACCTTTTAACAACACAAATCCATAAAATTAAATCCATTCCACTAACAAATCAGGAGTCAAAACCCAAAATAGAATAAACCCCAAATCTCAACTAAATAATCAGCATCACTTCTTCCCCAAAAGTCCAGCTGTAGTACACTGACACAACTATGGTTTCAATTAAGAGCAACCCACATATAAATAAGGCCTCCAAACGCAATTAGAAAAACCCAAAAACCATGAACCAAATCTCAAGAACTCAACTTTCCACATCTAAAAGAAAAAGCTTAAAGCATTCTAAATCAATAGCATAAGTCATCTACAATTACAAGCTCAGAACATAACATAACAAAAACTACAACAAAAGAAAAGGGTGGGCGTTGAGGACATGACGTAGGGCCAGGATTGTGGGTGGTGGGGCGACGAAGACGTGGATTTACAGGCCATGGGGAAGGTTTGGAATAAGATTTGCATGGGTTGGCGCCGGCGGTCGACCGTGAGTTGGTGGGGATGGGTTTCTTTTTTATTTCTTTTTCTTTTATAGATTTAGGTATTTTAAAATTTTAATGATTTTATTAATAATTAATGTTAATGTTGAGATGTTAATATGGTGTTTTAGTTGCTAACGTGGTAACCTCCACCTAAGATGCCACGTCAGTTTGTAAAGATTTTGTAGTAAAATTGGTTGTGTTTTTAGCATTACTCGTAAAGGTTTTGTGGTAAAATTACTTATATAGTTTTCTTTATTTATTATTTATTCTCAACAAAACAAGATAAAATATAAAATATAAAATAATTGAAAAAAGAAAAAGAAAAACAAATGTAGGGTTGCATTAAATCTCCTAGCGGAGACCTTTCAATATGAAAATGACAATAAAGGCTTAAAGTGATTCTTTTTTTTTTTGGTTAAAACTTAAAACACCAAATATGTTTGGTTGAATAGAAGCTTTTTTTTTTTAACAGGTTGAATAGAAGCTAAAATCGGGTATTGCAAAGTCATATATCATAATTATACTGTGAAGACCCAATTATCCCAAGATTGGTACGGGCACCTAATTATTTCAATTCTGATTTAATATCCTTTGAAACTATGGAGACGACTTGACTTGTAAAGAGATACCTACCCAGTGTCTGAATGACAAGGGATTGTGTCCATTCATTGTGGGCCACTTCCAATTAATTCACTATTGAAACTTCAGAAACACTTTTCCTTGAAATGTTAATTAATTCAACTACTTTTTAATTCCGAAGTTGGTATAACATGGAAAACTTAAGTTGGCTGATTTCAACAATCTCTCTTTCGCTATTAATGCATGTGTGCATTCCAAGTCGAATATACGCATGCCCTTACTTATCCATTTTGATAGATCAAGGCTTCAATTCATGTCTATATAAGCAATGTAGTTTCCTTGGACACTTCAGTTGTTAAAGATACACTATTATGGCCTCATTCATGTGTTACTTGATGTCCACACGCTTGCTTGTTTTACTTCCATTGTTTCTTGCTATTGCCACTAACTGTTTTTCTTCTATGCAGCCACTCTGTCATGATGATGACAGCTCTGCCTTGTTGCAATTCAAAGAAAGCTTTGACATGAACTTGAATTCTTGCAGGGATCCTTTTGCTTATCCTAAGACTGCATCTTGGAAACAAGAAGGGATGGACAGAGATTGCTGCTCCTGGGATGGCGTTGAATGCGACGAGGACACTGGTCATGTGATTGGTCTTAACCTCAGCAGCAGCTGTCTTTATGGTTCTATTGTCTCCAACAGCAGCCTTTTCCGCCTTGTTCATCTTCAAAGTTTGAATCTTTACTACAACGACTTCAATTTCTCTCAGATCCCATCTAGATTCAGCCAGCTTTTAAGTTTGACACATCTTGACCTCTTCTATTCATCCTTTTCAGGCCAAATTCCATCACAATTTTCAAACCTTTCCAAGTTAACCTTCCTTGATCTATCGTATAATGAGGTACTCCATCTCAAGAGTCTAAAAAGTTTAGTTCGAAACTTAACCAGCCTGAAAGTTTTATGTCTCAATGAAGTTCAGATATCGTCTCCAGTGCCTGAAATCTTATCAAATTTGTCTTGTTTGACAACACTCGAGTTGGTTGATTGCGGATTGCATGGAGAATTCCCTGTTGGCATTTTTAAGCTACCAAAGCTACAAGATCTTAGGGTGAGTCTGAATCAAGACCTCATGGGCTATTTGCCTGAATTCTACTCAAGTAGCCCCCTTAAAATTTTATCAGTCAGGCGTACTAGCTTCTCTGGGAAACTACCGGATTCAATTGGAAACCTTGATTCCTTGAATGAATTGTTGATTGGGAATTGTAATTTCTCTAGTCACATTCCATCTTCCATGGCAAATCTCACTCAACTTAGTTTTTTGGAAATGACCTCTACTCAATTAACTGGTCAAATCCCTTCTTGGCTTGCCAACATGACTCAGTTACGTGTGTTGCACCTTTCGTTTAATAAATTACAAGGTCCACTTCCAAACTCAATTTTTGAACTCGAGAAACTCGAAACTCTTTTCCTTGCCTCAAATAACTTGAGTGGTATAGTGACTCTAGACATGTTTCATAAGCTCAAATATTTAACCTCCTTGATTTTATCAAGGAACCATCTATCATTCATCACCAAAATCAATTCCAATGCTACTCAAAATAAGTTTAAGGTTTTAGGATTGGCTTCATGCAACTTGAGTCATTTCCCAGATTTCTTACGCAACCAAAACCAGTTGCAATGGCTTGACCTATCATACAACAATATTAATGGCCAAATACCCAATTGGGTGTGGAACACAAGTAAAGAAACTTTGGTGATAGTGAACTTTTCTCACAACCATTTAACAGGTTTTGACCAGCCTTTAATTCATTTTCCATGGCCTAACCTAAAAGTTTTGGACCTTAGGTCCAACAAGCTACAAGCATTACCCCCGAATCCACCACCATCCATCTTGAAATATTTGGTCGCAAACAACAAGCTCCAAGGAGAAATTGCACCATTGATCTGTAGCATTAGCTCTCCATATTCCCTTGATATGTCCAATAACAAATTCACAGGCACACTTCCTCATTGTTTGAGGAACTTCAGCATCTCTTTACAGATATTGAATCTTCGAGGCAACAATTTCCATGGCAAAATTCCTCAACTATGTGCCAACGGAAGTGGAATGAGGATGATTGACTTGAGCGAAAATCAATTTGAGGGGGCTATACCAAGATCCTTATCAAATTGTAGAATGCTACAGATTTTAAATCTTGGAAGTAATCAGCTCACTGATGTTTTTCCCTCTTGGTTGGGAACACTTCTTGAACTAAGCATACTTATTCTGCGACAAAATGAATTATATGGTTTGGTGGGGAGTCCTAAAACCATCTTTGCATCTCCCAAGTTACGCATTGTTGATCTCTCCGCCAATAAATTTTCCAGTGAGTTGCCATTTGAATACTTCCGAAATTGGAAGTATATGAAGACAGTTGATACATATGGCTTCATATATATGCTGTCATTTAGAAGTTTTTGGTTGGGAGATTTTGAGGTGTATGAATATTACCTTTACTCGATGACAATAATAAACAAAGGCAAGGAAACAATGTATACAAAGATCATAAACATTTTTGCAGCTATTGATCTTTCAAGCAACAAATTCAATGGAAGTATTCCAGAATTCATTGGGGATCTAAACGGGTTCCAGTTGCTCAACCTTTCCAACAATAACCTTACTGGTTATATCCCAGTATCAATAGGTGACATGTCAACATTGGAATCGCTTGACCTTTCTCAAAACAAGCTCTCAGGACAGATACCTTGGCAATTAACGCAACTCACTTTCCTTGGATCCTTTAACATCTCGCACAACCAACTTATAGGGCCTATACCACATGGTAACCAATTTGATACATTTGAGAATAGTTCATTTGATGGAAATCCAGGATTATGTGGAAGTCCATTGCCAAATAAATGTGAAAGTGTAGAGCCTTCACCTCTACCCACTTCAAGAATTGAAGAAGATCAAGACTCATGGTTTCCCATTGAATTTGATTGGAAAATAATCATTTTGGGATATTGTAGTGGACTTATAAATGGAGTGGTTGTTGGAAACATTGTGACTAAGAAGAAGCCACATTGGTTTGTAAGAGCTAGGAAGAGGCTACATAAAAGGGAATGGAGGCAACTTTGCTAGAGAAATAACTCTTTTCGCAACTTATTATAGTAATAACTCTTTTCACCACACACATGTCATTTTAGTGTGTTTTGGAAAATGTTTTGAAATAAATTGTATCTAAACTTCTCTATGGTAGGGCATAAATATTGAATAAAAATTGTCAAAGGGTGCTTCAAAGAATTTGATCTTTGTATCTACTTGTAGCACTATTGCCTCTTGGTACTTCTACCTTTTCTTTTTATTCATTGTCCTTATTTTTTCCTTTCTTAGTTTGAAGAGGTTGTCACTGTCTAATTTCCCCACCTTCAAAATATTTCTTTTAAAAATAATTAAAATGATTTTGAAGTAAAAAGATTTAGAAAATAGGCTAAGTCTTGTCAAATTAAGAATTGGGCGTTGAAGACTGCGAGTTTATTATTCTTGTCCAAACACAATCCAACAATGACAAACTATAACAGTTCAAGGTTTAGACCCCAAATTTAAATAAACAAAACGATTAACTAAAAGAAATCAACACATGATAATTAAAGCATAAGCTAAAACATATGCAAGTATATCACAAAGCATATCAAGGATGAAAATCATCTTCAAAACCATTATCGCAATAATAAGGCAGCAGAAATGTAAATAACACAAATGATATGGTTTCGAAGAGAAAACCTATCAGGTGTAGACACCCCATTTTGTTACCCCTGTTTAACCTCAAACTGGGATAAAATCGACTTTTCACATCCTAAGGGAAAGATCGTAATTTTTACCATGTGGTCATCTTAGATATAATCTCATTTAAATCTAAGTATCAACACGATCACAATGATATATCATGAGCTCAAATCGGACCATCCAAAAGTTATTGCTAAATCAAGGTTTAACGATAACATAGCATAGTTAAAATCGAAACTAACCAGATACGACCGTGGCCTTTTAATTTTAATTGGTTCTCAAATGAATTAGTTAATAATGAAATAGGTGTCAAATTTTGGTTGGCTGGAATTTATGTCAACCATGCACATGCACACACGGAACGATTGAATTCAAATTTGAGAGGAAATTAGGTTGAAATCAAATTTCAAATGGCATAAAATTTAGAAATTAAAAACTGAAATGATTTAGGGTGATAGATGACTCAAAATGGGTTAAAAATCAAGCCCCCGCAGTTGTTAAAAACGGGGCCCAAATCAACCAAAACGGATCGAAAAGTCAAATTGCACAAAATCGAAAAGGAAAGTACCATATTGATAAATATTTTTCATTTAGTCAGAAATATTTCTTTAATTATAAGTGTCTACTGTGGGTTCCAGTTAGCTCAACTGGTAAAGTCTCTTGTCGTCGAGCAAGGGACCTGGGTTCAAATCCCGCCTACATCAAAAATCAATTGGTGTCTTGACTTGACGGTAAGAGCAACCATCATGAGCGGACGCCATAGGTTTAAATTCTATCATAACTATCAAAAAAAAAAAAAAAAAAAAATACTAAAAATTCTATAATATAGAGAAAAAAAGAAGAAAAAAAGAGAGAGAGAGAGAGAAAGAAAAAAAAATTGAAAAACAAATTGAATCTCAAAAGGATATATGGATAAATTTATTACTAATCTTAAAAAAATAAATAAATAATTTTGGGTGAAAATCTCACAAAATGAATAATAAACATAGCCTCTTCACACGCGCTACGCACGTGTTCAGAGGCTCTTCCTTTTTATAACAAAAAAAAAATTATCATGTACTTAGATAATTTTCTTTTTTATCAATATATTTTTTTCATTCATCCTATTTTAGGGTTTATGCAATTATCCAGTATATGTTATTGATAGCAACATCTTGCACAAACAATGATCATAATATAAATATAAATATGGATGATAAATTAAAAAAAAAAAATAAAAAAAAAAAAATCATAATCTGTAATTGTAATAGTTTTCAAAAACCTATTTTTATCAATTTGTTTTTTATGCAAAAGAAACTAATAAAAATCAAATCATTAACAAATGCTTAGTTGGAAGTTGTTCTTTTTTTCTTTTCTTTTTCACATTTTACACTTAGCTAATTTATACAATAATTAAAGAATTCTATATTGAATTAGGACTCTACATTCTTAACCGGAAAATTTGAAATTTTTTTTTTCATAGGTAATCTTATCACACAATATGACTTTTATCATATAAATTTTAGATCATAATTTATCTTATTTGCTATTTTTTCACTTAATTGTTTTTTTTATCGTGTACTAAATTATTTTTTTGCTTGTGTACTAATTTTTTTTTTGCATCGTGTACTAAATTTTTTTTTTTTCATTTTTTTTTTTTTGTCTTTTTTTTTTCATGCTAATTTATGGTGTACTAAATTTCTTTTTGGAAGTTGTTCTTTTTTTTTTTTTTTTTTTCACATTTTCACTTAGCTAATTTATACAATAATTAAAGAATTCTATTTGAATAAGGACTCTACTTTCTTAACCCGATTTATTTGATTCAATCTTCTTTCTTTACTTTTTTTCATGGTAATCTTATCACATACTTTTATCATATAAATTTTAAATCATAATTATCTTATTTGCTATTTTTTTCACTTAATTTTTTTTTTATCGTGTACTAAATTTTTTTTGCTCGTGTACTAATTTTTTTTTGTTGCTCGTGTACTAAATTTTTTTTCATGTGCTAATTTATTTTTTTTTTTTCACATTTTCACTTAGCTAATTTATACATAATTAAAGAATTCTATTTGAATTAAGGACTCTACTTTCTTAACCGGATTTATTTGATTCAATCTTTTTTTTTTTTTTTCATGGTAATCTTATCACACAATATGACTTTTATCATATAAATTTTAGATCATAATTTATCTTATTTGCTATTTTTTCACTTTTTTTTTTATCGTTTACTAAATTTTTTTTTGCTTGTTAAATTATTTATCAAACAAAAAATAACAATGAAATATTTTCATAAAACAACCAAAAAAAAAAAAACCCAAAAAAAATTAGACTTGAAAGACTTACTTCGACTAAATTCATATATGTTTCAGCCAACAACTAAAATCCGTTTTATTGGTAGTGACAAGACCAAATTTTGAAATTATTTGGGTGACATAAAAGCAGGATTCGAGAATGCCAAAGGATGGTATGAATTGGAAGAAGAGGGAATGGATACAAATCGGCCCGCATAATTTTTCCCCGAAATTAATAAATAAATTTTTGAAAAATCATTATATTTGAGGCACATGTAAGACATTGTTTAAAAGAAATGAAGTAGTGGGTGTAGAAAATTGGGTGGACAATATGTTTAATTGGTAAACTCCATTACAACACGATTGGTCAGAGAAAAGAAACACTGAGGTGATGAGTTGCACACAAATATTAAGTTTTACCACTATCAAACTAGAAACAACCAAAAAAAGAAAGAAAGAGATGTATCAACAAAACCACGATCGATTGGCAGAATCAACAGAGGGTGGCCAAATTGGGAATGTACAAATTCACCACGGCGTGTTTACTAGAGCATCTTTATGAAGATTCTGTGATTTTTTTGTTTGATGCAAATCCCAAATGGTCTTCAATGGGCGAGGATGGTTTCGAGAGAGAGGAGATGAAGCACTGTATCTGTCTTGGGTGTGCCAATTGGAAAATTCTGGGTTGGGAAGAGCAGTGGTTGACGTGGAAGCTGTCAGAGGATGGAGGGGCGGGGTTGGTGCCGTCAATGAAGCAAAAGTTGGCCTCGAAATAAGGCCTAGAGAAGGTAATTATCTCTGTAATTTGATGGTGATGAGATGTTGTATGTGGGGAAGAGAAGAAGGAGCAGTGGATGTGGCGGTTTTTGTGGGATGATGAAGAGGAAGTCTAAATATTAGAGAATACTGCACTGCCTTGCCTTCAAGGTCAAGATAATCTTGATATATTTTCAGATACAAGTGTTTTGGTTTAAATACAACAATCTAAAAGATCTAGGTAAGTGTCTTTGGTTTGATGTCTTTACTCTACTTTGAATGGGATAACTGTTGAGGGAGTTTATCCTTATCATTAACAGTTTCAGCCAGCATATTTCAAAATATGAAGAAATTAATTAAATTAATAAATAAAAATAAAAAATTACCCCGGGGATCACACAAATATTAAGTTTTAACCTAGAAACACAAAAAAAGAAAGAAAGAGATGTATCCAAAATCCAGAATTGGCATTGGGAGACAAATTTGTTTACTTCTTTATGAGTTCTGATTTTTTTGGCTTTTTGGGTGTAGTGCCTGTTGGTTGTCAGGGGGATTACCACTGGGCCGAATACCCAAGTGGCATATTAGAGAATACTTAAATAATAATAGAATGTTAAAAATGATATGGATAAGAAATTAAGAGTAGTTAAAAGTTTTAAAACTTGAAAACTTAAAAATTAAACATGAGATAGTGGAACTAAAAATTAGTTTTTTTTTTTTTTTTTTTTTTTTTTAATTGTTTAATTATAGGTTATTGATTAAAATGTGGATTCTTAAGCAACTTTGTGGTCCGAGTCAACATCTTCTGCAAGGTTGAAATGGGAGGATCATGAGTGTTGTCAATGATCCTTGCCAAGCACAATGCCGAACCCAACTGCACCTGCCTGTTTTGTTCACCCTGTTAGAATAATGACGATTCTATCATGCGGAATAAACACTTAAAAAGAATCGAAAAGCTTTGATGCCAAGGAAATAGTACCTCCAGCCATTGGTGTTCCTCACGGTATTGCTGCAGTCTCTCACTAATGTTTGGTACTTCCAAACTCTAATCACTCTCTTTAGATGGTGTAAGACTGAAGGGGATTGAGTGTTGAGTTTGGGGACCAAACTGTAGTATTTATAGCCAAAGCTTCCATCAAGCTTTTGTGTCTATATTCAGTTTATCATGGGAAGTTCATTGAACATTCTAAAATATTTATGATATCAAGTTCATAAGGAAGTTCATTGAACATTCTAGAACATTTATGAAGTTCATTGAACATTCTAGAACATTTATGATATTAAGTTCATAAGGAAGTTCATTGAACATTCTAGAACATTTATGAAGTTCATTGAACATTCTAGAACATTTATGATATCATAGGGAAATTCATTGAACATTCGAAGTGGACCACCTTAAGAGCTCAAAAAATGAAGAGAGTTCAACATTCTCCCACTTGGTCCACACTTCGAACTTAAATCCATTGATAATCTGTATTTAAGTAATAAATACATGAATCATGGCGATAGGTCCTCTAATGACGAGTATTACCTTCCATGTATTACTATGTATTTATTTCTTAACAATTTCTTAATGAATAAACCCTATGTTTATTCTTGGTCCAACACAAATGAATGTTCTCGAAATGAAATTAAGGTGCACATCAATATGAGAAAAAAAATCAGAATTTAAGAATTTCATTAAAACAACATTGTCAATACAATGAAAAGCTACATAATGGAACCAAGTCCCATTTTTGCTACATGATCCTTGAATTTCAACAGTGGCATGCCCTTAGTCAAAGGATCAGCGATCATTAGCTCAGTGCTGACGTGCTCAATGACCACTTTCTTTTCTTTAATACGTTCCCTTATGGCTAAATACTTAATGTCGATGTGTTTACTTCGACTCCCACTTTTGTTGTTTTTAGCCATAAAAACAGCAGCTGAATTGTCGCAATATATTTTCAATGGCCTAGAGATAGAATCCATAATTCTAAGCCCAGAAATGAAACTCTTAAGCCATACACCATGTGAAGTAGCCTCAAAACAAGAGACGAACTCGGCTTCCATAGTGGAAGTGGCAATCAAAGTCTGCTTGGCACTCCTCCATGATACAGCTCCACTGGCCATCATAAAAATGTATCCTGATGTTGATTTACGTGAATCAATACAGCCAGCAAAGTCAGAATCTGAGTAGCCAATTACTTCCAGATTGTCTGTCCGTCTATACATAAGCATGTAGTCTTTGGTTCCTTGAAGGTACCTCATTACTTTCTTTGCAGCTCTCCAGTGGTCTAAACCTGGATCACTCTGATATCGTCCCAACATTCCCACAGCAAATGCAATGTCAGGTCTTGTGCAGACCTGAGCATACATTAGGCTTCCGACAGCAGAAGCATATGGAATGTTCTTCATTTGTTCCCTTTCAAGGTCGTTCTTCGGGCATTGGTTCAAATTGAACCTATCACCCTTCACTATAGGAGCTACACTTGGTGAACAATCATTCATCCGAAATCTCTTTAAAATTTTATTAATATAGGTTTCCTGAGACAGACCCAAGATACCTTGAAATCTGTCTCTATGGATCTTAATGCCAATGACATAAGATGCCTCACCCATATCCTTCATATCGAAATTTTTAGAGAGGAATTGTTTCACCTCATGCAGCAAACCCTTATCATTGGTTGCTAGCAAAATGTCATCCACATATAAAACAAGAAAACAGATTTTACTCCCACTGACCTTCTGGTATATACATTGATCCATAATGTTTTCTACAAACCCGAATGAAGAAATTACATTATGGAATTTCAAATACCATTGGCGGGATGCTTGTTTTAAACCGTATATGGATTTCTTAAGCTTGCAAACCAAGTGCTCACCATCACTAGAGGGGAATCCTTCAGGTTGTTTCATGTAAACCTCCTCCTCTAGATCTCCATTGAGAAATGCCGTTTTCACATCCATTTGTTGCAACTCTAAGTCAAAATGGGCTACTAATGCCAAAATAATGCGCAAGGAATCTTTCTTAGATACAGGAGAGAAAGTCTCTGTGTAATCGATTCCTTCTTTCTGAGTGAATCCCTTAGCAACGAGTCTTGCCTTGTATCTCTCAATGTTGCCCAATGAGTCTTTCTTTGTCTTAAAGACCCATTTACATCCAATGGCTTTTACACCATTAGGCAACTCAACAAGATCCCAGACTCCGTTACTCTTCATAGAATTCATCTCTTCCTTCATGGCATTGTACCATAATTCTGATTCTTTGCAACTCATGGCTTGTGAAAAGGACTCGGGATCATTTTCGGCTCCAATGTTGTAGTCAGATTCTTGCAGATACACAACATAATCATCAGGAATTGCTGATTTCTTCGGTCTAGTAGATCTTCTTAATGTTGTACCATCATATTCCTGAGAAGTATGTGGTTCAACTCGTTGTTCAAAAGTTCTTGGCAACGCTTGAACTACTTGATCTACTGGAATGTCGTCAGCAGCTTGTGGAACTTCAATGATTGGTTGTTCAACACCAGTTTGTACTTGAGGGGTGCTGTAAACAATACCCAATCTATCACTTGAGGTGGAAGGTTGAGATTCTGAATGATCATTTTCAGAAACTATGTTCCTGGTTTGATCTCTCCCACTAATCAAGTCATTTTCAAGAAACTTTGCATTTCTTGATTCCACAATCCTAGTGCTGTGAGATGGACAATAAAATCTGTAACCTTTAGACCTTTCAGCATATCCAATGAAATACCCACTAATGGTCCTTGGGTCCAGCTTCTTCTCTTGTGGATTATAAATTCTCACTTCAGACGGGCATCCCCAAACGCGCATATGTCGCAAACTCGGTTTCCAACCTTTCCATAATTCAAATGGCGTTTTAGGAACAGCCTTGGTTGGAACTCGGTTTAATATATACACTGCCGTCTTAAGTGCTTCAGCCCACAAGGATTTAGGAAGATTGGAGCTGCTAAGCATACTCCGCACCATGTCCAATAATGTTCGGTTTCTTCTTTCTGCAACACCATTCTGGTCTGGTGAACCAGGCATGGTGTATTGGGCAACAATCCCATGCTCTTGAAGAAACTTGGCAAATGGCCCAGGTGCTTGTCCATCCTCTGTGTATCTACCATAATATTCTCCACCTCTATCTGATCTCACGATCTTAATTTGCTTACCGCATTGTTTCTCTACTTCAGCCTTAAAGATTTTAAAGGCATCTAATGCTTCGTTCTTGTTATAAAGCATGTAGAGATACATATATCGTGAGTAATCATCTATAAAAGAGATGAAGTATTTCTGACCATGTGAGTCCATGTCTAGGACTACATATATCAGTGTGTATGATCTCTAATATGTCTGAACTCCTATTGGCACCTTTCTTGGACTTGTTGGTCTGCTTGCCCTTTATGCAGTCCACACAAGTCTCAAAATCAGTAAAATCCAGAGTATTAAGTACCCCTTCATTTACTAATCTTTTAATTCTTTCTATGGAGATATGACCTAATCTCCGGTGCCATAATTTAGAGGAATCCTCATTAATAACACATCGTTTAATGCCAGTGTGAACATGCATTGAATCATAAGTAGCATTGTTTTGTAAATTAATGCAGTAAAGACCATCAGACAAAGTACCATTCCCAACACAATCAGATTTATAAAATAAACTGAATGATGAACCTGAAAATGTAAAGGAATATTCAAAAGGTACAAGTCTTGAAACTGAAATCAAGTTTCTAGAAAAACTTGGAACATAAAAGGTCTTTTCTAATTTTAAAACAAAACCACTACTTAGAATTAAATAGCAAGTTCCTATAGCTTCCACATGCGAGCCCATCTTGTTTCCTGATAAGATGCTTTGCTCACTTCCCACTGGCTTCCTTAGGTTTTGCAAACCCTGCAAGGAATTCGAAATGTGGATTGTTGATCCAGAATCAATCCACCATGTGTTAATATTTACATTAACCATATTAGATTCATAACAAACAAATGAGGTTGGATTACCTTTGTCCGCAAGCCATTTCTGAAATTTGGTGCATTCCTTCTTCATGTGTCCCTTCTTTTTACAGAAGAAACACGTGGAATCTTTCTTGATATCAGTTTGGGGAGGCATTTTACCTTTCCCTTTCTGATTGGCTTGAGATTTGCCCTTTCCATGCGTTACCAGCATTGCACTTTCACCCTGTTCCATCACCAGTCTCCCTTCCTCTTGAACACACATGGTCATGAGTTCATTAATCGACCATTTATCCTTATGTGTGTTGTATGAGATTTTGAAGGGTCCATATTGGTGCGGAAGGGTGTTCAAGATGTAGTGCACTAGGAAGGACTCCGACATTTCAACCTCAAGTTTCTTCAATTGGGCCACAATATCCCTTATTTGCATGATGTGCTCGCGCACACCTCTCACACTGGTGAGCCTTAGGGATGAGAACTTCATGATTAGGGTGCTTGCTAGTGCCTTGTCTGAAGTGACAAATTGTTCATCAATGGCTTTCAGCAAGTCTTGGACCTTTTCATGCTGATCGACAGAACCACGAATACCAGCAGAAATTCTAGTCTTAATGAACATCATGCTAAGGCGATTAGATCGCTCCCATCGCTCATAAAGCGCGATGTCCGCTGCAGTGCTGGTATCAGTGGGTGCTGGTGGTTCGTCTTTCCTAATAGCATAGTCTATGTCCATCCACCCTAAATGAAGAAGAATTCTTTCCTTCCAGATCTTATAGTTATCTCCCTTAAGGTCAGGGATGTCAGAACGAATATCAGAGAAATTTGCAGGTTGTACAACTGCATAATTATAGATTACATGCTTACGTTAAAAAGAGGCCTAAATAGAATTTCATGCTTTACCAATGTAAATCATGCTTAAAAATTGAATCTAATGACATAAAAATATGCCTGTGGGCTAAAATTTTTAATTCAAGTAGATTCAATTATTCTTTATGATAGAATTTATCAAATTAATATTCTATCTTAAATTAAACTTTATGATAAAACTATCAAATTATTTACTAAATTCATGATTCCTGTGGGTAAGTCATGAATAACTTGATATTTTATCCTAATTAATAATACAAATATAATAAAAATTCCTGTGGGATAAAATTTATTATATTAAGTATAATTAATTACAATCAATGTCTAATATTCTTTATGTGATCCTGAATCATAATATATAATCTTTATTTAATTAAAGATGCTGTGGCTATTCTTTAATTAATTAAAATTATATGGATCACTAGACATTAAATCGCATAAAGCAGCTAATATGAGAATAATTACGAACTACATAATAACTAATGTGCATTATTCTCATAATATAAGCATAAATATTGTATAATTAAGATTATTATGCATAACATTCAATTTCATGCATTTAACTATATATATATACTCATCCAAAAATTGCATGTATTAATATAGAGCAGAAATAATTAATTCATGCAAAA
>OU015761.1:10107961-10133235 GCA_907173295.1 Fagus sylvatica
GAAAATTTTCACTTATAAGTTTTCAGAATGGATATCTTTTTGTCATCTTTAAACAAGTCGGTTCTTATTGATAAATTACCAATTATCCTAAAAGCTTAAGTTATTGGGAAATGGTGAATTAAATCATTTAACCAATATTCTAATATCTATTTTGATACCATGATAAATTACCAATTGTCCAAAAAGTTTAAGCTATTAGAAAATGGTGAATTTAATTATTTAACCAATATTCTAACACTTATACATATATAAGGTTGTAAATATTTTTTTTCTAAACCGATGCCTTAGTTTTGTAAAGTACTCCTCCTATGAATACATATATCATTTTCTAAATATTTTCTAGCTTGAACTGGTATAACTGCTTGGTTTCAATTTAGTTAGCCTGAATATCAACATGTCAGTAATGAAAAAATAAAAAATAAAAGATCAAGGCCCTTGGATAATTTAGATGGGGTGCACTTTGTTTCCATATTTTTACCATGTAAAATTATTAATTATTTGAGCTAATAAGGAATTTCTCTATTTCTAGACAGATTAGTAATTTCTTCATTTTTTTTATTGCTTATCTAGGTTGCCCCATAACCTAATAAATTCATGTCGTTTGGTAGCATTGTGCATGCATGTTCGCAAAATTAAGTTAACAAAGCTGAAGATGGTGTGAGTGTGTTCTAGTTAGTTCAACTGGTAAAGTTTATTATCGTCGAGCAGTGGACCTGAGTTCTAATCTCGGATACACTAAAAACTCATTGGTGTCTTGACCTGATCGTAAGAGCAATTATCATAGAACAGACGTTATAGGTTCAAATATTATCATACCTATCAAAGAAACTGATCATGATCCATTATATAGAACCCAATAATGTCTATTTATCAATTTTGTATTGTTGAAATCAAAATAACGAGTTTGGTTTCCTTCATTAGAATTTTGTATTAGTTATTTAACATTTTTCTTTACGTCAATAGGATTGTTTTTAATAGTTATTTCGAGTTTCCTGCGCATCACGTGAGTTCGCAACTAGTACATATCAAAATTGAAAACGTTTGACTTTTAATTGACCACATAATATTGTACCACATAAGTTTTTGAGACCTCACAATTTTACAACTCATTATTCTAATATATATATATATGTATATATATATAATTGTATTTAAATTTATTTATATTTAAACCAATGTTATCTCAAATTATAATTTAATATTTTTAATATTGTACCACATAAGTCTTTTGAGGCCTCACAATTTTACAACTCATTACTCTAATAATATAATATATAATATATAATATTATTATATATTCTAATATATTATATATTTAATTGATATTTAAAATTTATTCAAATATAGAATTTAATTTTTTTATATAGATAAAAATAACTAAATATGACACTTGAATTGATCTTTTGACTACTTATTTCAAGTTTAAAAGAAAAACTAAAAACACATAAATAAAGTACAAAAATGAAGGAAAGTATGGTTATTTGATCAAAATAACTTAACATTAAAAAATTGCTTAGTTCAAATAAAAACGTGTGGTTCAATATTTTTCTAAGAAACCGCTAGTTTTACTTAATTGATTTAGGTATTTCTTTCGTACTGAACCAGATTTTTTTTTTTTTTTTTTTATGGTTCGGTATTTTTAGCTTAGAATTTAAAGGTTTTTAATTAAGTAAGATTAAAACAGAGTACATGGAATGTAAGTTTAGTCCATAAACAACTTAGTCTTAACCATAATTATTATTATTTGATGTTCTAAAACTCAAATATTTAATCTCAATCATGTTGGAAACATCATTAAAAGTTCAACCCATTACAAAGTAGTATTTTTTAAAGATTAGGAACGAAGTGATGAATCAAATCTTCCGAAATAATTGCAGCAACTATGACACAAATAAGTGGATTTGGACTCTGGCAACATGTTGCAATGAATCATTATGTGCTCAACTCAACTTCGTATGTCAAAATTCCTTTAGTAGTTGACTGCTGAGAAAGCGGAGGAAATGATTTCTATAGTTGTCCAAAAATCTAGTCTTCACAAAGATCCAAAAAGGTAAAGTCAATTAATTCACAACACTTTTTACTAGCCATTACATCAACTACAATTATATGAAATCTGTTAGGGATGGAAATTGTGTCCAATCTATATGGCTTCTGTAGATTGTAAACTATCATCCTCCATCCAGTAGTATAGTGTTAAGACCCCAACCATCCCACATCCGTGGGTATGCTTACCCTAGCCACTAAGGCACGGATTGGCTTAGTTTAACATTTGATTAAAACATGTATGAGCTTATATTCATAATTAGTAAGGTCCAAGCTATAAAAGCTTGTACCTAGATGGTTAATTGAGTGCATTGGGGGTCTAGTACATTTCTAGGCTTTAAACCCTTGTACTTGTTTGTTAGAGCTTCTAAGGGTTGTACCTTGGTTGTTACTAGCAATAGCCAATAGGAGCCTTGATCTGGACCAGCCAATGGGAGGCTTGATCTAGATCAACCAATGAGAGGCATGCATGAGAAAACACATGCAAACTGTGTGTGTTATCTCTGCCATTCCTCCATTGTTGCTCATTATCAAAATACCTTCATTGTTTCTCTTAGAAATTCTCTCTAGGAGATTAGATTCATTAGTTGATAGAATTCAATAATAATTAGTAGGTTTTGTTCATGAATGCAAGGGGATCAATCCTATCGGATTGAATTATTCATATTGTTCTTGGATTGTGTGATTTAGGAGAGAATCTGTGTGTTTTAGAGAGAGAGAGAAAGGGAATCCTTTCATTTGGTATCAGAGCTATATACGAGCCATGGTTGAAACAAGAGCCAGTCAAATTGCGGTTCTCGAGAAGAATATGGAAAGGTTCCAGAAACAAGTGGATGATCACACGGGGTCCATTGAAGGATTGCACTCGAAGGTTGATGGATTAGAGGCTGGAGTGGCTGAAATTCGAGCTATGATGCAGGAGGTGATGAAAAGATTACCAGTGGTGGAGCAACCAGCAGTGCAACCGAGGCAGGAGGAGCAAAGTCCAAATCAGGTTCAAGCTAATTTGGGAGAGCAAATTCCAATAGCTCCTAGAGAAGCTCATGGAGTTCCATTAGGGGCTGAGGTGAGGAATGCGATGCCCATGAGACCATTGAATCAAGACTTTAGAGTCAGAGCTAATCAGCCACAAGTTGGTATGCAAACAGGTGAGTTTTTTGAAAATGGTCAGAATGGACCCATTTTGGGTGAATTTGGTGACTTTTGTAATAAAAAGAAGTTAATTTAAGTTCCGTATAATAATATATAAAAATATATAATAAAAAAATTGAGGAAAGAAGGAATGTGAGGAACAATGCTAGGTTCATGCCTCCATTTCAAGGGCATTTTGATGCTCCTTATGAGGAACCTTGGCTAGGAAGGAGGCAAGGAAGGCAGCAAGGGCAGCAGGGGCAGCAAGCACAGTTTGAGCCCCATGCAGCCCCTCCAAGACATGGAATGCATTTTGGTGACCCGAGGGAGGACCAATGGGGTTTGAATGACCAAGATGAAGCTTGGTTTGATCCAAGAAGAGGGAGACCAGCTCGGGAAAGGCCAAGGCAGTACCAAGGAGCTCACCATAGAGATCCTTATTGGCAAGAGCAAGATGGACCTCCATGGAACCAAGGAAGAGCAAGGGACCCGAGGCCAATGAAGCTGGACTTTCCAAGGTTCAAAGGTGGTGATCCAACGGCTTGGGTGTATAGGGCATTGCAATACTTCCACTACTATCAAGTCCTTGAACCCGAAAAGGTAATGCATGCTTCTTATCACTTAGATGAGGAAGCCCTAGTGTGGTTCCAAGATTGTGAGCATGAATTGCATGGATGGAATGATTTTGTTAGAGCTATACAAATTAGGTTTGGGCCTGCTAGTTATGATGATCCTATGGAATTGTTGACTAAATTGAAACAAACTCATTCTATTGCTGCATATAAGAGTCAATTTGAGTTAACTAGTAATAGGGTGAGGGATTTATCTGACATGCACAAATTAAGCTGTTTCATGAGTGGCATGAAAGATGAAATCAGGTTGGCTGTAAAAATGCAAGGGCCAAGGAACTTAGGGGAGGCCTATGCCTTGGCCAAGATACAAGAGGAGTACTTGACAACTGTGAAAAGAAGTACAAGACCAACCTATGAGCCAAGCCGAGACTCATGGGTCCAGTCACAAGCCCAACAAGGGGCAGCCCGGGTTGAGATCAAAAGTGGGGATTCCAAACAGTTTAGTGCAAGACCTTCTATGCAAGTGCAAAGGTTAACACCTATGCAAATGTCAGAGAGGAGGAAGAAGGGTTTGTGCTACAATTGTGATGAGAGATGGAGTTCAGATCACAGGTGCAAGGATAGGAAACTATATCTTATTGAAGAAGTGGAAGATGAAGAGGCCGAATTGGTAGAAATTAGGGAAGAAGAAGTTGAGGCAGAATTAGAAGAAGCAAAGGCCGAGATCACTTTATGTGCTTTATTGGGCAGCACCTCTCCTTCCACCATGAGAGTGATTGCCATTGTGAATGGCCAGACGACTGTTGTTCTTCTTGATACTGGAAGCACCCATAACTTCATGGATGAGACTTTGGCAAAGACATTGAAGCTACCAATTGATGGGGAAAGCAACTTTGGAGTGAGGGTAGCAAATGGCCAAGTAATAAGAACTTTGGGTGAATGCAAAGAAGTGAAGTTCAAGATGCAAGGCTTGCACTTGAAATTGACTTTCAACCTGCCAGAATTGGGAGGATATGGCATAGTATTGGGTACCCAATGGTTGAGCACACTTGGGATGATTAATTGGGACTTCAAGAACCTTATGATGGGGTTCATGCATGAAGGAAATAAAGTGTGGCTCCAAGGGTTGAAGGAAAAACCCAACTTGATACAAGGTAGCAAGGACTTCAAGGGGAAGGCTACCATGAAGGGACTACTCTTCCAAATTATGCCTTGTGAGTTGGCTAGTATACAAGAAGAGATTGGTGCTCCAATCCGAGAGTTAGTAGAAGAATTTCCTCAAGTCCTTGAGGAACCCGAGGGTTTGCCTCCCAAGAGGAACCATGAGGACCAAATACTACTCAAGCATGAGACTAGCAAGCCTGCAGGGCTTCTCCAACCTCTTGGCATACCTCCTAGGCCGTGGCTCTCCAGTAGTATGGACTTTGTGGAAGGGCTGCTCACCTCTAGCAAGAAAAAGGTGTTCAAGCTACATGGGAGCTCTTGTTCAAGCTCCAAGAAGACTACCCACACCTTGTGGGCAAGGTGTTTTAGATGGAGGGGGCAATGTTAAGACCCCAACCATCCCACATCCGTGGGTATGCTTACCCTAGCCACTAAGGCACGGATTGGCTTAGTTTAACATTTGATTAAAACATGTATGAGCTTATATTCATAATTAGTAAGGTCCAAGCTATAAAAGCTTGTACCTAGATGGTTAATTGAGTGCATTGGGGGTCTAGTACATTTCTAGGCTTTAACCCCTTGTACTTGTTTGTTAGAACTTCTAAGGGTTGTACCTTGGTTGTTACTAGCAATAGCCAATAGGAGCCTTGATCTGGACCAGCCAATGGGAGGCTTGATCTAGATCAACCAATGAGAGGCATGCATGAGAAAACACATGCAAACTGTGTGTGTTATCTCTGCCATTCCTCCATTGTTGCTCATTATCAAAATACCTTCATTGTTTCTCTTAGAAATTCTCTCTAGGAGATTAGATTCATTAGTTGATAGAATTCAATAATAATTAGTAGGTTTTGTTCATGAATACAAGGGGATCAATCCTATCGGATTGAATTATTCAAATTGTTCTTTGATTGTGTGATTTAGGAGAGAATCTGACTGTTTTAGAGAGAGAGAGAAAGGGAATCCTTTCATATAGCATAGCTTAATCAAGCTCCAGAACTTCTGTAAATTTTTATCAAACATTTTAGCCAGTCCAGAACCTATAGGACCTATGGAAAGATTCAGTAATATCCACTAACACATTTTGATTGAATCTATTTGTAGACATGGAAATTTGCATGATTTTCGTCGACTGCCGCTTGATTGATTGTGATGTGATCAATACTTTTGATAATTTGATCAAATCAATGTCCAAATTTTGACATTTTGATAGTTGGTCCCAATAGGAAAGATGATTTAACATATAATTGTGTTAGAATATTAGCCCAAGGGGCTTTAGGCCTAGTGTTTGGAAACTAAATTTGGCCGCTTCCGCAATCTGGTTTTCAAATTCAAGTCGATTTATTTCACACAACATAAGTTTGAGAGGGGCGGTTAGAATATAAGCTTAATGGGTTTTAGTCTTTTAGAGTTTAGACCCAATATACCTTACTTGCATAACACTCCTATTACTTATGCGAAACTCTTATTCTTTTTACTGCGCTCATATTTCTGCCTATATAAAAACAATCTCTTGTACGCTTTAATACACAATTAATACAATAGACTTTTCAGTCTTTAGAAATTGGAAACTGAAATATGTGAAGCTGAAAATGGAGTAACAATTGCTATTGCAACTAGCAAGGTATCCCAGCTCCCACAAGCTTCTGTATATTAAGGGTCCGTTTGTTAAAGCACATTTTTTCAAAATGGAGCTTTCAGCTCCAGTGCCAAAAATCACGTTTTGAGGTAAAAAAAATTGCATTCCGTGCTTTTTGCTTCTTACCAAACGCTATAATAACAAATTGCTTTTTCACTCCATGCTTTTTGGTGTCCTAATAGGTTGTCAAATGGGCACTAAAAGCGCTTGTGAGTTGTGACCATTTTTGTGTCTCTCCAGGTGAAACTCATGGCAAGCAACATGACAAAACCAACATTACTACTCTCATTATCTTTTTAAAATTAAATAACCCTTATATTGCAAAGAATCTTATAAGCTCAACTCTGTGTATCAAACTCTCTTTACTAGTTGACCCCTGAGAAAGTGGATTAAAGACTTTAGGCGGGACATAATGATAGTCTTCACAAAGATTCAAGATGGTCAAAAGTCAGTAATGAAAGGAGAATAATTCTTGTCAAAGATCTTCATTAGCCATCACATGAATTAATTGTTAGTGACATTTCGAAAACAATGGCAAACATAGTACTGGATTGCTTTTAATGTAAATCTTTATCAAGTAAGCACTCTTAGATATGCATGGGGAGTGAAACTCCATTGCTTTTATAGACATGAATTGAAAGTCTTGGTCTATCGAAATGGATACGTAAGGGACAGCACGCGTATATAACTTCTACAATTGAAATAATTCTTTTGGGATAGTGGGAATCTCTTAGAAGTCAAGTTGTCTCCATAATTTCAAGGATATTTATTTAGAATTGAAATAATTAGCTGAACTTGATTTAGTCTCATAATTGGCTTATTTTAAGTTTTTACAGTCTCTCTTACGATATTAATGCTCTTCTTATGACCATTGTCGTGCTCTAAAGTTTCGTCCAACATGGGAAGAATGATTCATAATTTATATAGGCTTCGAGCTTCTTTACCAACACACTGCAAATAGAGAATCAAAAAGTTGAAACCATAGTGGAACCACAAAAGTCCATTCCAATTTACATTGAAATAGACCAAAGAAACATGGATGCATCTATAATATAAATTAAAACTTGAAGCAGAGAGAACTTTTTTAACCTTCTCTAAACAGTGACACATACGAATCCTTGCATCCATAGAATTCCACCTCACATGTCTCATCTCTAACACACCTCTCTCTCTCTCTCTCTCTCTCTCTCACATCTCATAACTCACACACTCTCTCTCACACGTTTCATCTGTAACAGTTTCTCACCCCCATTGCCTTTTCATCTCCCACTCCTTCTCTGGCTCACCTCTTCACCTCTTCCCACTTTATTCCTCTCTGACTCTTCTACTCCCCATCAATAATACTACAACTCTTCCCTTTTAAAATCTGCCCACATTTATTCCACATTACTCCATTCCTCCAACTCTCTCTATCTGACTCTTCCACTCTCCATCAGCAATGTTCTAATTGCTGATTCATTGCTGAAACGTCTATATATATAAACAATCAGGTATGTGTTCCTTTCCATGCGGTTGTTTACCGATTCACTACGACAAACGCGTAGATCACCAACCAGGTTCTTCGGTTGTTTACGATTCACTACGATTGAGTCAGGTTCTTCATGGATTGAACCCTGATTCCTCCAATCCCATCGTGGTCGACAACAGCTTGGAGTCGAATCTGAGGCTAATTCCAACGCCATGAATGACACCAAATTCAAATGTTGTCCAACAATCACCAACGATCTTGCCAGGTTTTATATGATCTCTTCTCTCACAGTTGTCCTCTCTCACTTTCTCTCTCTCTCTCTCTCTTAAGCACCTACAATGATTTTGCATTATCTGTTTTTGGTTCCTCAATTCCCCTTAATGTGTTCGAACAAATGCTTGAACCAAAATTTCTGTCACCAATCTGATTTTAGTTTTAGATGAATGAATGTCTTTTTTTAATATGCTTTTGGGTGCTCAAATTTTGCAGGTATTTTCTTAGATTTTTTTTTTCTTTAAGTTTGTGGGTGTTTTTGCTTTGGCCACGTTTATATGTAAGAATAGGAAAATTTGTGTTTTTTCTTTTACAAATTCATTTTGTTTGCTGGGTTACCCAATTTGAAACATTTGTAGTTATGGAATTCTAAAATTTTCATAGATACAGGGTTAGAAGGTGTTGATCCATTGTTGGCTGATTGGGGAATCTCATATGATTTTGTAGGAGCAACTGCTAACTTTGATTCTTATTGCTCCCCATAAATATTCATCTTGCTATATTATCTCTAATAGTGAAAGCTGTTGATTTAAACCACTACTTAAACTACCAGGTGTCATCCAAAGATACAGCCTTGATGCAAATATTTGCCTTCTTCGTCAGATAATTCCGTATTTGTTTGTCATATGCAATATACATAGGTACAAACAATTGGTGAGTCTAAGTTTTTTGTTTGTAATTGTAATTGCAATTGTTAGGCTTATTAGTAATAAGTTATTAGTGGTGTCTGTTTGTTGCAGTTTGAGGCAGAGCGGATGAGTACCCAAATATTGGCCCACATCTTGGTTAAGGTCTGCTTAATTCTGCCTTTTCCTTACTTTACATTTTGTTTCCCAACACCAACATTGGACTAATTTATTCATTTGTTTAATGTATGGTTGCAAGTGATTATTTTCTCCCTTAAGATGTTCAAAGAAATACAAGAACCAAACTTGTCCATCGCCAAATTGGAAGTGTAAGGTATAAGATCTTATTTTTGGTTAAGTTTGTGTTGCACAAGGACTAGGAAGTATAAGGTAATCTTATTTTTTGGGTTCATTTTTTTTAATGGTTTGATTTTCTTTAGTTTGATCCTGATTTTTGTGTATTTACATCATCATTTCTAAAAGGAAAAACACAACAGAAAATTTTAAGTACATGTACACAAGCTATATGATAAAATCCTTGAGTCATCTCTATTCTTATTCTAGAATTTCTAATAGATGCTTTTGTTCTTATTCTATTCATTTCAATACTGCATTTTGAGTATCTTTCTATTGCTTTTTTTTTTTTTTTTATTTGTAGAGAAAAATCAAGATTTTCAGTATTTTGTGGTAATAGACTTTGAGATTATTTTTCATTTGCTCATTGAGAGCAGTGTGACTAGCCAATTGGACATGTTTCTTATGGTCCCATTTTTTGAACGGTCCATACACTAAATTCATGAAGTTGGCTATAGCTTAACTATTTAGCATTGTAATTCATTTTAAGAAAAATTGTGGCCAACTTAGCGAAGATCTCCTCTTTTGTATACATGTGTATATCTTCACCAATGTAATTCAAATGGTGAATTTCAATTCAAGTTCACTTTGTGGATGTGAAATTCAAGTTCTATCTAAGTTAGAAATAATATCAGCCCAGGAGTTTAAATATAATTTTTTTTTTTTAAAAGAATCATTGCATGTGTTGTAAATGTCCTATACTCATGAAAACTAGAGTGCTTGCACATGTATTTGACCACTGTACATATTTATGAGAACCATCGGTTATTATCTTTGTAGCTGAGG
Source organism: Fagus sylvatica (assembly GCA_907173295.1). Classification (NCBI taxonomy): domain Eukaryota; kingdom Viridiplantae; phylum Streptophyta; class Magnoliopsida; order Fagales; family Fagaceae; genus Fagus; species Fagus sylvatica. The sequence goes on from OU015761.1 coordinate 10,118,018, forward strand.
AATTTAAATATAAAAAACTGTGCTTTTATTTTGTTGTTTTCTGAAATTGCTACTATACAATGCCTGTAAAGTTGAGAAAAAATAGATTCAGTTTTAAAGTTCAAACTTCAAAGTATATTTTTGTCTTTACAATTCTGCTCATAACCTTGCACTATATATATAGAGAGGTTCTTGCCTAGCCGCACATGTATTTGATCACTGTACATATTTATGAGAACCATCGGTTATTATCTTTGTAGCTGAGGAATTTAAATATAAAACTCTGCTTTTATTTTGTTGTTTTTTGAAATTGTTGCTATACAATGCCTGTAATGTTGAGAAAAAGTAGATTCAGTTTTAAAGTTCAAACTTCAAAGTATAGTTTTGTCTTTACAATTCTGCTCATAACCTTGCACTATATATATAGGTTCTTGCCTAGCCATTGGACTTTATTTACTATTTCTAAGTATATTATGCTTTTATTCAAAGTTTGCGTAATTATCACCTACACTTATTCAACTGCTATGCATGACTCCAACACTTATGCTTCTACCAATTATCTAATGGACACATTGTTGTAAAACTTTCGATTAAATGGTCCTCTTTTCGTGTATTAGATCTCTCTCTATCTCTCTCTCTCTCTCACTCAAGGGGGTTCAAACCCTATTGGAGCCTAGGACCCTATTTCAATTAACCAAATGATAAATTGTATTATGTTTCCTAATATCTTATGTAAATGCCAGTTGACATGAATAGTTTTTTTATTCTATCAACATGCTATCCAAATCAAATAGCTTGGTGATGTTTCTTTCTTTTTTATTTTGCAAATAATTACTGCATATAGAGCCACATAACCCAATAACTTGAAGTCGTTGGGTAGTGTAATGCATGCCTATCCGAGAAACTAAGTCAAAGCTGGGAATGTTGATCATGATCTGTTATTAAGAACCCTATAATGTTATTTATTAATTTTGTAACCGTTGAAAGAAATTTGTTGCTTCTACTTGATACTTTAGTAACAAGATTTACATTTGAGTTTTCCGCGCAACGCGCGGGTTTGCGACTAGTAGAAATAAGTCTTTGTTTCACTTCAATTTTTTTTTTCAGGAAAATATGATTATCTAGTTTTTATATATCTGTCAAGAGTCTTATAATTCAACTAGTATTTTTTTTTTCTTTACAAGGAGAAACATAACCTAAATTTTCCAAAAAAAAAAAAAAAACTTATACATCCATTATTTTAGCTATTGACTTTGAAATGTCACTAACAATTAATTCATGTGATGGCTAGCTAATGAAGATCTTTGAAAAGAATTATTCTCCTTTTATCACTGACTTGACCACCTTGGAGATTTATTAATATTATAAGTATTTTGTCATTTTTTATTTCTACGGAAAGATGAATGTCTTAGGTAATTCAGCATATTAAGAAAAACTTTTGTGCATAAGATAAAGAAAACCACAATTAATTAATGGCGTTCTTGGTCTCCAATTCAAATGGAGAGACATGATTGTTAGCTTCACCACTGAAATCGTGAATCTGAACGCCTTGGACTTTCTCGTCTAACTTTTTTCTCTGTTCCCCACTGAAAAAGAGAAACTTTATTTTAACAAAAGAACTCTAAAATTTCTAGTTCTGGGCAATCAAGATAAACAGATTTAAATAGTCTCTCATTTTTTCTGCAGCAATAGTTGCCACTTGGTTTACACATTGATTAGCTTTCTTGTAGATATGGTAACTTCAACCGATCATTTCTAGCTTAGGATCTTCCTGCAATAAGAAAATGCAATCAGAACCAATCGTTGGTGTTTACACATAAATAATTTTATTATATAATGTTATATATATAATATTGACCACCATAATATATTAAATTGGTAGTCATATTATATGTGTGATTATATAGAAATAAAATTATTTGTAACTTTCATTTACATGTGTCATGATTTCTAATCTTCATGGAGGAAGTCAATGGTAGGATGTAACCACCAATAACTTTCATGATGTGGATGATATGTGTCATAGTCTCCAAACTATTGGAGTAGTTATTTTCCTAAAAGTAAACCACTCAAAGTAGTTAATAAGAGGTTTTATTCTTCAAAAAAGACTACTCCTACACAACCCAAGTACAAGAGATCCATTGTGATCAAAGTGTGTTCAAGTGTGTTCAATAGTGATTGTAAGTTATTCTCATTTTACTCGTACTTTGTAAGCTTGCAAAATGTCTATGTATTTATCTAGTTTGATCTATAATATTGCATCATTCTTCATACTTTGTTTGGTGCTATACATAAAAAAATCCTCTTAATTGAGACATTACCAAACCAAACACACCATTTTGAAGTTCGAAGTTAGATTAATCAAATTTAATTCAAAGTTTACAAAAAACTTTGAAAAACGGTGATCCTTTAGCAAATGGAGCGGGAACATGTGATCCCTTTCGCAGTTGGAGCAGGAACGAACGGGGTGCGTCTACTTGGAGCAAAGTTAAGAAAGTTCCTTTCGCAGATGGAGCGGGAACATGTGATCCCTTTTGTAGTTGGAGCAAGGACAAGGTGCGTGTACTTGGAGCCCACACAAGCGTGCAATGGGTGCGTGTACTTGGGGCAAAGTTAAGAAAGTTTCTTTTGCAGATGGAGCGGGAACATGTGATCCCTTTCGCAGTTGGAGCAGGGACAGGGTGCGTGTATTTGGAGCCCACACATGTGTACATTGCACATGCGCTTTGGATGACGTACAAGAAGCCCATAAATGATATGCAAGAGGAAGAAAAAGTCCATAGGCAAGGGGGAGCTAGCAGGACTTATTCGTGGCTCAAGAAAAGATGTATCGAAGCGGAATTAATATAACATAACTGATCTGAAACCCATAAGTTTAAACTTTTGGATAAAATAATATACATATGCGTTATATTAACTTCTCAATTAAAGGCTCCCTGGGGTGTTATCTCTCCAACACAACTATGAATACACAATTCTCAGAGATTGAGGGACTTACAAAGAAGTCGGCATATGGGGAAAATGAAGGAAAATCTCAAAATTTTATTTTAGGTAGTGCGAAAAGTGATTAAAAATATAGCATAGGTGTTCCATTAGTTCTCACTATATATCTGTTCAACAAAATAAGCTGTCAATTCCATATCCATCAGTCTTAATTGAAGATTAAGAACCACATTTTGGCATCAAGGATTAAGAAAATTGTGCCTTCCACTTCCACATTTGGGCATCGACTCAATTACATTTCTTCTACTTTCACTAACAGAAAGGACCTGCTTGACTTGCATTGGAGAGGCTTTCGGGAGGACTAGCCCATCACAATTACAAGAGAAGGCCCATTTATATAGCCTATGAGCAACAGTACTTACAATCTCTGCTCACCCAGTTTAACATAATTTTACATTGGGCCATCCACTTCCACTAGGATTACTGAAACTAACAAATGGACTTTTAGGGGTCTTTAATAGACCATTATTAGCCAACCCAAGTCCTTAATATAGTGTTCAAACTGTTGGAGCCTATTGGAAAAGAAGTTACGAAACGGCAAGTCGTTGATAGAAGTAGCCCTTTGAACGACATGCCATCTTAAGTATATCATGCTGGTCGTTTAGAGAAGTATTTGTAAACTGCAAGTGGTGTATAGTTGTATTTAAGTTGGTAAATTAGCACTGTTTCTGTTATATTGGAATACACGTGCCCTTAGCTCATTGGTCAGTGTGGTTAGTGCAGTCAGTTAGTTCTCAAATTTCTGTTAGCACAGTAAGTAACCACTAATAATTAGTGAGACATTTCATTTAGCTTCATTCAGCAAGGAAAAAAAAAATCCTTTTGTTCTTTGTTTTCTTCTTTGCAAGAGCTTCTACTTTTGAAATGGTATCAGAGATTTTACCTTTGGAAGGATAATCATGGTGTTCAGTCTTTCTTCTTCTTCAAGTTCAAGTTCCTATTTAAACACAAAAGACCCCACTAATACTTTCTTTCTCCACTATGGAGATAGCCCAAGAACTCTTCTTGTCTCTCAACTCTTAATCGGTGAGAATTATCACACATGGTCTCGTTCCGAGGGCTTTGACTGTGCTTATTAAACACATAAACACCATGGCTCTCACGGCTAAAAATAAAATAGCTAGGATTTGAGCTTTGATTGTGCTTATTAGGGTAATTTTCAATAATTTTATTTTGGTTGTTCTTATTTTTTGGTTTAATTTTTAGTTTCCTAATTAATATTTTAAAGTAGTGAAGTAGAGTTTTTATTAAATATCTATATAAAAATATAGAAAATTTTGTGATTTTTCATATGAGCGAACATCAAAAAATATTTTCCAAAGTATTTTAGGGAACACAACCCTAATAAACAAGCAGTTTTTGAAAAAATAAATTATTCTCCCTCCCTCTCTCTTAGTTATAGCGTAATTGACCCTAAACGAGGGCATTTCACTTTGATAATAGAATCAGTTTGTAGACATGAAAATTTGCAAGATTTTTGGACAACCGCCTGATTGATTGTGATAAATATTTTTATCAAGTCAATGTCCCAATTGTGACATGTTGATAGTTGGTCCCAATATGAAGGATGATGTAACATATAATTGTGTTGGAATATTAGCCCAATGAACTTTAGGGTCAATATCAATTTGATTTCTGAAAACTAGATCGTGGAAGCAGCCCGGAGGAAGAGGTTTGGTAAGCTAGTTTCCAAACTCAATCCCACATAAATTTGAGAGGAGCGGTTAGAATATAAGTCAAACAGGTTTTAGGCCTAATATACCTTATTTGCATAGCACTCCTATTACTTGTATGACACTTTTATTACTTCAACTACACTCCTATATAAAAACAATCCCTTATACACTTTAATACACAATTAATACAATAGACCTTTTAGTTTTACAAAATCAACCTTATGTATATTAAAAGCACTTGTGACTATCTTTTTGTTGTTGTTGATAATCTATACTATAATGTAAAACCGAAGCTTTTTTGACTTTTGGTTGACCTCATAATATTGTGCCACATAAGCTTTTGAAATCTCACAATTTTATACCTCATTATTTTAATATATATTTTCTAATTGAATATAAATTTTATTCTATAATTAAACCTTCCATTAGAATCTTGACACATCATATTTTTCTTTAATATAAAGAATATATTATTCCATATATAACACAATCATAATAAATGTCTAATACTAAAATATATTCCATATATAGACACAATATAAATATCTTTTAATAATAATCATAATTATCAATTTTTATCAAAAGTTCTTTTTTTTTTCTTATGTATTTCATTTAATTTTTGTTGCTGGCAATGGAGAAAGGTGGATGGATTTGTTATAATGAAACCACGTGAGCTTGAAATGAGTAATGAAAATTATTTAGATTTGATCATTTAATCATGTGCCTATGTATTTATTTGTCCTTCTTCTTATTTTAAGTATCATTTATTTTATTTTTGGATGGAAACATGATCCATATGGTAAATATAAACATGAATCGTGTCTTATAAAAATTGGATTATATTCAAATTATGCCAAAAAAAAAATTACATTATATTAAATTTTAATTATCCTATGATAAATATACTTTCTTAGTTATTTTTTTTAACCAAAAAGTAAGATCTATCCTAAATCTGATCCGTAAAATCTCTTTTATCGATCTTGCCTACAACATTTCAAACTACAAAAAAGAAAAAAATACATATTCAACAAAAAGAAGTAAAAGGAATCAAAATTAATTTAGATCTTATATTCAATTATTTTCCTGTGCATCGCACAGGTTTACGACTAGTTTAATATATAGTTGGAAGCAGTGGTGGCTCTAGGAATTTTTTTTTCAAGGTGGTCATTAAAATACTTAAATTTCCATTAAAAAAGTTTAAATAGCCATGAAAAAACTTAAATTATACTAGATGTAATAAAATGAGAACTTGAATATACTGATATAAGAAAAAAAAAATGAAGTTTTACAATTTTATTTTAATTATAAATAATAAAACAAATTTGAATCACTTGAACTGTTTTGTTTGAATCAAACGAAAACTTACCCTATTGTTGTTAATTGAGAGAGAGACACAAGAGATAAACAGTTAAAGAGTCTGAGAGAGAAAATGAGGAATAGATGTTGAAGTGTTTTGATTCCTAAGACAAAGAGAATAAAAAAAGCAGATACAGTGAAATTGAATATTAAATAGGATTAGGTCTTTAGAATCTCAAGTAAAAAGTGTTTAATATTTTATTTAAAGGGTGGAGTCGGAGGCAATAATGTTAATATCATACCGAGAGTCGTTTTGGTTTCACCAGGAAAAAGAAATTATTTTGATACCAATTAGTATCATAATTCTTTAAATTATAAGCTCATATTTCATGTCATTCTTTCGTCTAAATGTTAGTCCCACTAATAATAATACACTTATATTATATAATGAAAAAATAGAAACACCAAAATTCATTCTAATATTTGAATAAATACTTCTAAAAAACATTCAGAAAAAATAAAATAAAAAGAAGAAGGGGGTACTTGAACAAAAAAAGAAAAAAAAAAAAAAAAGAAGGCAAATTAAATTCAAGCTCCACACGTACGTGGGTCAGCAAAATTCAAGCCCCACTGTTTAATACTTTCAACTTTACTTTTAAAATTGAAGCTACATGTGGGATAGACAACTTGCTTTGCTCTCAACTGTTTCAAATTTAAAGTTTTCACACACATGGAGGGACAATGGCCACAAATAAATGAAAGAAGGCACATAAAACAAAGACAAAGAAATATTAAACAGTGGGTTCTTGGGCAAAACAAAATATGAAAAGAAAGAAGAAAGAAGGGGCAGAGAAGAAGCAAAATGGGAGGAGATGCTGAGGAGAAGAAGAAAAAGGGGAGGCAGGGTGTTCAAGATCTTAACTTAGGGTGTTCAATATTATTTGAGGGTGTTGAATATATATATATATATATATAATTATTATTTTTCTGCACTTTTTTAAATTTTAACACTCTGAGCAACAAGTGGCGCGACCACTGGTTGGAAGAGGGGAATTTGAATCTTAGATATTTTTATTGATACACTTGAAAGATACCGGTTAAGTTACAAAACTCTTGACAAATCACTTGTGACCATTTTTGTATCTCTATAGGTGAAACTCAAGACAAGCAACATGACAAAACTAACATTACTACTCTCATTATCTTTTTAAAATTAAACAACCCTTATATTGCATAGTGTGATTCTTGTGTAATTTTATTCCATATAAGACACAATTGAATAAAATTATTGCAAACATAGTTGTAAACAATAAGTACTTTATTATATAGGAAAAAGAGGAGGGTGATTGAAAAGAACGAGAAATAAATAAACACAACCATAACAACTGCAAAAACATTCATAGCTATCGGCTTAAGAGCTACCTACCTTTTAAATCTAGGAAACATTCGTACATTAAAAAAAAAAAAGAGTTAACTAAAGGCCAAGCATAAAAAGACTAATTGGGAAACATGTCCCATAAACATTGCATGGAAATGGTTTTGAGCCACGTTTAGGTGAAATGGGTAGTTAAGAAAAGGTGTGCCACAATGAACACTCTTACCATTTAAATCTCCACCATGTTGGACAAATCATTAGAAGTTTAACGCATTACAAATGAATGTTTTTAGATGGCAAAGACATGAAATGGAGTGCTTGATTCAAATTCTATAAGAAATCAATTAAGATGAAAATCATTCTGACACAAATAAAGTGGATTGAGATTCTGGCAACATGCTACAAATAATCTTATAAGCTCAACTCTGTGTATCAAACCCTCTTTACTAATTGACCGCTGAGAAAGTGGATAAAAGATTTTGGGCTGGACATAATGATATTCTTCACAAAGATTCAAGATGGTCAAGACAGTAATGAAAGGAGAATAATTATTTTCAAAGATCTTCATTAGCCATCACACGAATTAATTTTTAGTGACATTTCGAAAACAATGGCAAAAATAGTGGATGCTTTTAAAACATGAAAATGGTTATTTTGTGTGTGAGGCTTTTTCAAGCGAAATGTATACGAACCTAAGAAGCACGGGTACGGGTACCGGTACGGTACTGCGGTACACTAATTCTTAGAAAATTAGAGTATGGGTACAGCGGAGATGTATTTTTTATTAATTTTTTTTATATATATTATTATGCATATATTTTTCCTATATTGTTAAGCATATGTGAATTTAAGAGCAATTATGGATAATAAATAAAGTACATCCATTACCATTAAATGATTTTTAAATTACAAATCAAGATCCAAAAGAGTAAATGAAAGAAGTGTACATCCACATAGTTACACCTAAAGTTCATGTTTCCACCACCTTCACTATTTTTATCTATTTTTGTGACATATCCAAAAGAAAAAATGAAAGAAAATGATTTTTTTTTTTTTTTTTTTGAAAAATTTTGGGTACGCCTGGGGTACGCAGGCAGTAGTACCCCAAGGATACGAGTACCCAAGAAGTATCTGGTATGGGTACGGCTCCATTTTTTAAGTACCCATACTTCATAGATTAACAACTAAATATTTCCCTAGAAAAAAAAAAAAAAAAAAAAAATTGAAGTAAAACATGGAAGACTAAACAACATGAAATCTGAGGATGGCCATTATGACATTATGTTCCATGTATTAGGTAGTGCGAAAAGTTATTAAATTACCTTCATTTCTGGTCACATTTCCTAGAGGTTTCTATGTGGCTTTGTTTAAATCATGGGTCGTGATCCACTAATTAAAAATGTAGCATAGATGTTCCATTAGATCCCACTTCTGATGTATATAAAAGAAAAAAAAAAAAAGTTCCCAATTCTGATGCATCTGTTCAACAATATTGAGTGCTGTCAATTTGAAAAATAATTCAGTACTCGTGGAGTACAATGATATGATACTCATTTCTAACATGAATGGTAGATCTTTTCATGAATTTAATGAGTAGAATCTACCCTTCATGAAAAAGGAGGGAGTATCACATCATTGCACTCCAGCCCTACTGAATAATTACTCTATTATTAATTCCATTTCCATCAGTAGTCTTAAGAACCACATTTTGGCATCAGACATTAACAAAATAGTGACTGAGTTCCACTGGAGAGGCTCTTGGGAGGACTAGCCCCATGAAAATTTCAAGAGAAGGCCCAATAAAGATTATGAGCAACAGTACTTACAATCTCTACTCACCCAATTTAACATAATTTTACATTGGGCCATCCACTTCCACTAGGATTACTGAAATTATCAAAAGGACTTTTAGGGGTCTTTAATAGACTATTATTAGTCGGCCCAAGTCCTTAATATAGTGTTGAAGCTGTTGGAGCCTGTTGGAAAAGAAGTTACAAAACGGCAAGTCGTTGATAAAAGTAGCCCTTTGAACGACATGCCATCTTAAGTATATTATGCTGGTCCTTTAGAGAAGTATTTGTAAACTGCAAGTCGTGTATAGTTGTAATAAAGTTAGTTAATTAACACTGTTTTTGATATATTGAAATACATGTGTCCTTAGTTCATTGGTCAGTGTGGTTAGTGCAGTCAGTTAGTTCTCAAATTTCTGTTAGCACAGTAAGTAACCACTATTAATTACTTAATTAGTGAGACAGTTCATTTAGCAAAAGAGACATTTCATTTAGCTTCATTCAGCAAGAAAAAAAAAAAAAACTTTTTGTTTTTTTTGTTTTTTTCTTTGCAAGAGTTTCTACTTTTGAAATGGTATCAGAGATTTTACCTTTGGAAGGATAATCATGGTGTTCAACCTTTCTTCTTCTTCAAGTCCAAGTTCCTATTTAACACTAGAAGACCCCATTAATCCCTTCTTTCTCCACTATGGAGATAGCCCAAAAACTCTTCTTGTCTCTCAACTCTTGACCGGTGAGAATTATCACACATGGTCTCGTTCCAAGGGAATAGGATCATCTCCAATTGAAATGAAATGGAGAGAGTCTATTTCATGGTCCAGACTAAATATTACAGATTCTAATAGTGTACAGACTGCCACATCATTTAAAATTTTAAATGATGTGGCAGTATGTACACTGTTAGATTTATGAGATAAAATTTGAACAATGAAATTGACAAATGAAGAGGATCCTATTCCCGTTTGAAGGGCTTTGTTTGTGCTTATTAAACACACAATTAACTTCATGGCTCTCACGGCCAAAAATAAAAATAGGATTTGTGCTTTGATTGTGCTTATTAATGTAATTTTCAATAATTTTATTTTGGTTGTTCTTATTTTACTTTAATTTTTAATATAATAAAGTAGTGAAGTAGAGTTTTTATTTAATATCTATATAAAAATATAGAAAAATTTGTGATTTTTCATAGGAGCGAACATTAGAAAATATTTTCCAAAGTATTCTCGGGAACATGTACAACCCTACAAAACAAAGCAGTTTTTGAAAAAAGAAATTATTCTCCCTCCCTCTCTCTTAGTTATACCGTAATCGACCCTAAACGAGGGCATTTCACTTTGATAAAAGGATCAGATTGTATATATTTCATTTTAATTTTACAAATCCAACACTGAAAGGATACTAATTTGAATGTAGAAAATCAATATGAGAATGTGTGTTTTACAAGATTTATTTAGAATGTGTGTATTAAGGAGAAAACATCAAACGAGTGCCTTTTCTTATATTTATATATTAATCAAATAATACTAGTCGCAAACCCGTGCGATGCACGGGAAAACTACTTAATATAAACTTTAAAAAAATATTGTGTTATGTCTTCCACGTAAATTGATTTAAAATTATGTATTTCCAACTAAAGCAAAACACATCACGGGCATGGAACTCAGCATCAGACTGTGAAGGGAGTGCACATCTCAACCCTGCCACTGTGGTTAGGCAAACCATACCATGTCCATGTTTCTAGAGTCTAAAGACTTAGAAATGGTATCTAAGAATCACTTTTACCTAACCTGAGCATGTTTATATGCCATTTAAATATGTATTGCATAAGTTAAGGCTTAAAATTTCCTATAAAATGGGAAAGTTTTGCATAAAGATATAATTTAATATATTTTTCTCAAACTAAAACAATTAAACATAGTTTCTAAATATTTCAAATGTCAAAAAGTTTTATTAACATAATTTTGTTTAATAAATAATTCTATCCTTCGTAACTTTACCCTTAAAAGGAAGACCATTGGAACAAATCTTTCACATGAAAGATATAAACTTGAAAGGAAGTTTGAGGTTACACATTTTATGCCATTTCCAACTACTTAATCCATTTGGCCAAAGTAGGTTCACTTAACAAATCTCTATTGGTCATATTAATTTATCTGCAGACAACTTAATCTAGAATAAGCATTTAATCTACACAAAAGCAACTTCCTTTTCTAAAATCAACTCTAATTATTTTTTATATTAATTTAATCTGGCATGTCTTTTAATCCTCAGAGGCATTCCAAATACCTACAACAAAGCCAAGAATGAAATTATATTCATTGTCTCAAGAATTTCAACAAACGCTATCGCTACATTTATCTCTGTTCTAGGCATTTAATCTACACAAAAGCAACTTCCTTTTCTAAAATCAACTGGTTTCTTGCTCTAATTATTTTTTATCACTTAATGAGCAAATCAAATCATCATATGTTGTGAAATTGTCCATTTAGAAACAAAACATCGAACACATAGTGAGCAAATCATCATATGATGATCAAAAGAGACAAAAACTAAAAAATAACTTTTTTTAAATAATTTGTCATAACGTTTTTTACTGTGATTAGTCTTTGTATTACTTTATCACCAAAGAGTTTGGAAGAAACATGTGGTAGCGTGATTTGCTTAACAATTTGATACAGATAAACAATACCAATTTTCTTAATTTTTGGCTGAGGCAAACGGGATGCAATAATCTTCAGGCATGACTGCGTAGTTAAAAACCCATCCAACACACTGATTCTGACCATTGCCCAATCACATACTTCGATATAGATCTAAAAGAAAAAGAGCAGATTCTTCACCACTTCAACTGAATCAACCAAGACAAGATCAATTAAGGTCATACCAATGGCTAGCACAGTCTTGGTAGTTCAGCTACTTTGGTATTTTGCTGGCAAAACAATTAATTAGTAGGAGAGATATGGTTTTTGGATTTGCCCATTACAAACCAAAAAATTCAAAGAAATCATCCATCGAAGTAGGTTGAAATTACTTCCATCGAAACTCCCTGGAGGTGGGTGGAGACGAAATGGTGATGGCAGCCTTGTGGTGGTGCCCCTCAGTTCGATTTCGATGGTCAGACTGTTACGAATGGTCGACCTGATGGTGGGTGGAAGCAAAACGGTGATGGCAGCCCCTCAGTTTGGTTTCGACGATCAAACGGTTGCCGATGCAGAGGAAAAACGGTGATGTTGAGACTTCAAAAAGATGAAAGGAGAGAGGGAGAAGAAGTAGGAATAGTCGTGTGTGGTGTGATAGAAAGAAGTGGAAGGGAATAGTCATGTGTGGTGTGATAGAAAGAGGTGGAAGTCGGGAGGAATAAAAATTATAAAGGTTATAAAATTATTAAAAAAATAATAATAATGATGTGTAAAATTGTGATGGTTCAAAAGTTGATGTGTCAAGGTTTTAGGAAGTCAATAAAAGGTTAAAAAAGTTTCGGTTTTACATTATAGTATAGATTTATTGTTCATTTGTAAGATTTTCACCCAAATTTTGTTTGTTTTTTCTTTTTTTCAAAGACTAGTAACAAATTTTTCAATCAAAGACTATCCTTTTTAAGATTATTTTTTTTTCTTTTTAAGAGATAGATATTTTCTAGTAGATACTTATAATTAAAAAATATTTATCAATACAGTACTTTCCTTTTCGATTTTGTGCAATTTGAATTTTGGGCCCCTTTTTTACAACTGTGGGGCCTTGATTTTTAATCCATTTTGAGTCATCTATCACCCTAAATCATTTAGGTTTTTATTTTATTTTTTAAATTGTATGCCATTTGAAATTTGATTTCAACCTAATTCCCTCACAAATTTGAATTCAATCGTTCCGTGTGTATATGTGCATGGTTGACATAAATTCCAACCAACCAAAATTTGACATCTATTTCATTATTAATTAATTCCTTTGAGAACCAATTAAAATTGAAAGGTCATGGTCGTATGTGGTTTGTTTCGATTTTAACTATGCAATGCTATTGTTAAACCTTAATTTAGCAATAACTTTCGGATGGTCCGATTTGGACTCACGATATATCGTTGTGATTGTGTTGATGCTTAGATTTAATTGAGATTATATCTAGGATGATCACATGGTAAAAATTACGATCTTGGGATGTGAAAAATCGATTTTATCCCCAGTTTGAGGTTAAACAAGGGTAACAAGATGGGGTGTCTACATTTGGTTGGGGTTTTCTCTTTGAAACCATATCGTTTGTGTTATTTACATTTCCGCTACTTTATTATTGCGATAATGGTTTTGAAGATGATTTTTATGCTTAATATGCTTTGTGATATACTTGCATGTATTTAGCTTATGTTTTAATTAATATGTGTTGATTTGTTTTATTTAATTGTTTTGTTTATTTAAATTTGGGGTCTAAACCTTTAGCCGTTATAGTTTTCCATTGTTGGATTGTGTTTGGACAAGAATAACAAACTCATAGTCTTCAACGCCCAATTCTTCATTTGACAAGACTTAGCATATTTTCTAACTCTTTTACTTCAAAATCATTTAAATTATTTTTAAAAGAATATTTTGAAGATGGGGAAATTAGACAGGGACAACCTCTTCACACCAAGAAAGGAAAAAACAAGGACAATGAATAAAAGTAAAAGGAGTAAAGTACATACCAAGAGGCAATAGTGCTACAAGTAGATACAAGGATCAAACTCTTTGAAGCACCCCTTGACAATTTTTATTCAATCTTTATGACTCACCCTAGAGAAGTTTAGATACAATTTATTTCTAACTTTTTCCAAAACTCACTGAAATGACATGTTGTGTGGTGGAAAAAGTTGTTACTATAATAAGTTGTGAAAAGAGTTGTGTCTCTAGCAAAGTTGCCTCCTTTCCCTTTTATGTTGCCTCTTCCTAGCTCTTACAAACCAATGTTGCTTCTTCTTAGTCACAATGTTTCCAACAACCACTCCATTTATAATCCCACTACAATATCCCAAAAGGATTATTTTCCAATCAAATTCAATGTGAAACCATGAGTCTTGATCTTCTTCAATGCTTGCAGTGGGTAGAGGTGGAGGTTCAGGATTTTCACATTTCTTCGACAATGGATTTCCACATAATCCTAAATTTCCACCAAATGAACTACTGTCAAATGTATTAAATTGTGTACTTTGTGGTATAGGCCCTGTAAGTTGGTTGTGTGAGACGTTAAAGGATGCGAGGAAAGTGAGTTGCGTTAGTTGCATTGGTATCTGTCCTGAGAGCTTATTTTGAGAAAGGTCAAGTGACTCCAATGTTGACATGTTACCAAATGATATTGGGATATGACCAGTGAGGTTATTGTTGGAAAGGTTGAGTAATTGGAACCCGTTTAGATTCCCAATGAATTCTGGAATCGTTCCATTGAATTCGTTGCTTGAAAGATCAACAAATGCAAAAGCTTCTCTGATCTTTTGATACAATGTTTCCTTACCTTTGAGTATTATTTTCATCGAGTAAAGGTAATATTCAAACACCTCAAGATCTCCCAAACCAAATAGTTGTAGATGCCTGCATATGTGTGTAGTTTTTTGCATCAACTTTCCTTGGAAGCATCCAATTTTGGAAGTATTCAAATGGCAAATTACCAGTAAATTTATTAACGGAGAGATCAACAATGCCCAACTTGGGAGATGCAAAGAAGGATGTAGGACTCCCCACTACACCATAGAATCCATTTTGTTGCAAACTAAGTACCCTTAGTTCAGGAAGTGTTCCCAACCAAGAGGGAAAAACATCATTGAGCTCATTGCTTCCAAGATTTAGAACCTCTAGCATTCTACAATTTGATAATGATCTTGGTAGAACCCCCTCGAATTGATTTTGGCTCAAGTCGATCATCTTTAATGTACTTCCCTTTGCACATAGTTGAGGAATCATGCCATGAAATTTGTTGGCCCGAAGATTTAATATGTTCAAAGAGCAGCTGAGGTTGCTCAAACAGTGAGGAAGGATGCCACTGAATTGGTTATTGGACAAATCAAGGGAATAAAGAGAACTAAGATTACAGATCAATGGTGAAATTTCTCCTTGGAGCATGTTGTTTGCGACAGAATAAAT
>OU015761.1:10133335-10188564 GCA_907173295.1 Fagus sylvatica
CAATACATATTTAAATGGCATATAAACATGCTCAGGTTAGGTAAAAGTGATTTCTAAGTCTTTAGACTCTAGAAACATGGACATGGTATGGTTTGCCTAACCACAGTGGCAGGGTTGAGATGTGCACTCTCTTCACAGTCTGATGCTGAGTTCCATGCCCGTGATGTGTTTTGCTTTAGTTGGAAATACATAATTTTAAATCAATTTACGTGGAAGACATAACACAATATTTTTTTAAAGTTTATATTAAGTAGTTTTCCCGTGCATCGCATGGGTTTGCGACTAGTATTATTTGATTAATATATAAATATAAGAAAAGGCCCTCGTTTGAAGTTTTCTCCTTAATACACACATTCTAAATAAATCTTGTAAAACACACATTCTCATATTGATTTTCTACATTCAAATTAGTATCCTTTCAGTGTTGGATTTGTAAAATTAAAATGAAATATATACAATCTGATCCTTTTATCAAAGTGAAATGCCCTCGTTTAGGGTCGATTACGGTATAACTAAGAGAGAGGGAGGGAGAATAATTTCTTTTTTCAAAAACTGCTTTGTTTTGTAGGGTTGTACATGTTCCCGAGAATACTTTGGAAAATATTTTCTAATGTTCGCTCCTATGAAAAATCACAAATTTTTCTATATTTTTATATAGATATTAAATAAAAACTCTACTTCACTACTTTATTATATTAAAAATTAAAGTAAAATAAGAACAACCAAAATAAAATTATTGAAAATTACATTAATAAGCACAATCAAAGCACAAATCCTATTTTTATTTTTGGCCGTGAGAGCCATGAAGTTAATTGTGTGTTTAATAAGCACAAACAAAGCCCTTCGAACGGGAATAGGATCCTCTTCATTTGTCAATTTCATTGTTCAAATTTTATCTCATAAATCTAACAGTGTACATACTGCCACATCATTTAAAATTTTAAATGATGTGGCAGTCTATACACTATTAAATCTGTAATATTTAGTCTGGACCATGAAATAGACTCTTTCTATTTCATTTCAATTGGAGATGATCCTATTCCCTTGGAACGAGACCATGTGTGATAATTCTCACCGGTCAAGAGTTGAGAGACAAGAAGAGTTTTTGGGCTATCTCCATAGTGGAGAAAGAAGGGATTAATGGGGTCTTCTAGTGTTAAATAGGAACTTGGACTTGAAGAAGAAGAAAGGTTGAACACCATGATTATCCTTCCAAAGGTAAAATCTCTGATACCATTTCAAAAGTAGAAACTCTTGCAAAGAAAAAAAAAAAAAAAACAATAGTTTTTTTTTTTTTTTTTTTTCTTGCTGAATGAAGCTAAATGAAATGTCTCTTTTGCTAAATGAACTGTCTCACTAATTAAGTAATTAATAGTGGTTACTTACTGTGCTAACAGAAATTTGAGAACTAACTGACTGCACTAACCACACTGACCAATGAACTAAGGACACATGTATTTCAATATATCAAAAACAGTGTTAATTAACTAACTTTATTACAACTATACACGACTTGCAGTTTACAAATACTTCTCTAAAGGACCAGCATAATATACTTAAGATGGCATGTCGTTCAAAGGGCTACTTTTATCAACGACTTGCCGTTTTGTAACTTCTTTTCCAACAGGCTCCAACAGCTTCAACACTATATTAAGGACTTGGGCCGACTAATAATAGTCTATTAAAGACCCCTAAAAGTCCTTTTGATAATTTCAGTAATCCTAGTGGAAGTGGATGACCCAATGTAAAATTATGTTAAATTGGGTGAGTAGAGATTGTAAGTACTGTTGCTCATAATCTTTATTGGGCCTTCTCTTGAAATTTTCATGGGGCTAGTCCTCCCAAGAGCCTCTCCAGTGGAACTCAGTCACTATTTTGTTAATGTCTGATGCCAAAATGTGGTTCTTAAGACTACTGATGGAAATGGAATTAATAATAGAGTAATTATTTAGTATTTTTGGAGTACAGTGATGTGATACTCTCTCTTTTTTCATGAATGGTAGATTCTACTCATTAAATTCATGAAAAGATCTACCATTCATGTTAAAAATGAGTATCATGTTATTGTACTCCACGAGTACTGAATTATTTTTCAAATTGACAGCACTCAATATTGTTGAACAGATGCATCAGAATTGGGAACTTTTTTTTTTTTTCTTTTATGTACATCAGAAGTGGGATCTAATGGAACATCTATGCTACATTTTTAATTAGTGGATCACGACCCATGATTTAAACAAAGCCACATAGAAACCTCTAGGAAAAGTTACCAGAAATGAAGGTAATTTAATAACTTTTCGCACTACCTAATACATGGAACATAATGTCATAATGGCCATCCTCAGATTTCATGTTGTTTAGTCTTCCATGTTTTACTTCAATTTTTTTTTTTAGGGAAATATTTAGTTGTTAATCTATGAAGTATGGGTACTTAAAAAATGGAGCCATACCCATACCAAATACTTCTTGGGTACTCGTATCCTTGGGGTACTTACTGCTGCGTACCCCAGGCGTACCCAAATTTTTCAAAAAAAAAAAAAAAAAAATCATTTTCTTTCATTTTTTCTTTTGGATATGTCACAAAAATAGATAAAAATAGTGAAGGTGGTGGAAACATGAACTTTAGGTGTAACTATGTGGATGTACACTTCTTTCATTTACTCTTTTGGATCTTGATTTGTAATTTAAAAATCATTTAATGGTAATGGATGTACTTTATTATCCATAATTGCTCTTAAATTCACATATGCTTAACAATATAGGAAAAATATATGCATAATAATATATATAAAAAATTAATAAAAAATACATCTCCGCCGTACCCATACTCTAATTTTTTAAGAATTAGCATATCGCAGTACCGTACCGGTACCTGTATCCTGGGGTTCTTAGGTTCGTATACATTTTGCTTGAAAAAGCCTCACACACAAAATAACCATTTTCATGTTTTAAAAGCATCCACTATTTTTGCCATTGTTTTCGAAATGTCACTAAAAATTAATTCATGTGATGGCTAATGAAGATCTTTGAAAATAATTATTCTCCTTTCATTACTGTCTTGACCATCTTGAATCTTTGTGAAGAATATCATTATGTCCAGCCCAAAATCTTTTATCCACTTTCTCAGCGGTCAATTAGTAAAGAGGGTTTGATACACAGAGTTGAGCTTATAAGATTATTTGTAGCATGTTGCCAGAATCTCAATCCACTTTATTTGTGTCAGAATGATTTTCATCTTAATTGATTTCTTAGAGAATTTGAATCAAGCACTCCATTTCATGTCTTTGCCATCTAAAAACATTCATTTGTAATGCGTTAAACTTCTAATGATTTGTCCAACATGGTGGAGATTTAAATGGTAAGAGTGTTCATTGTGGCACACCTTTTCTTAACTACCCATTTCACCTAAACGTGGCTCAAAACCATTTCCATGCAATGTTTATGGGACATGTTTCCCAATTAGTCTTTTTATGCTTGGCCTTTAGTGAAACTTACTTTTTTTTTTAATGTACGAATTTTTCCTAGATTTAAAAGGTAGGTAGCTCTTAAGCCGATAGCTATGAATGTTTTTGCAGTTGTTATGGTTGTGCTCATTTATTTCTCTTCTTTTCAATCACCCTCCTCTTTTTCCTATATAATAAAGTACTTATTGTTTACAACTACGTTTGCAATAATTTTATTCAATTGTGTCTTATATGGAATAAAATTACACAAGAATCACACTATGCAATATAAGGGTTGTTTAATTTTAAAAAGATAATGAGAGTAGTAATGTTAGTTTTGTCATGTTGCTTGTCTTGAGTTTCACCCATAGAGATACAAAAATGGTCACAAGTGATTTGTCAAGAGTTTTGTAACTTAACCGGTATCTTTCAAGTGTATCAATAAAAATATCTAAGATTCAAATCCCCTCTTCCAACCAGTGGTCGCGCCACTTGTTGCTCAGAGTGTTAAAATTTAAAAAAGTGCAAAAAAAAAAAAAATTATATATATATATATATATATATTCAACACCCTCAAATAATATTGAACACCCTAAATTGAGATCTTGAACACCCTGCCTCCCCTTTTTCTTCTTCTCCTCAGCATCTCCGCCCATTCTGCTTCTTCTCTGCCCCTTCTTTCTTCTTTCTTTTCATATTTTGTTTTGCCCAAGAACCCACTGTTTAATATTTCTTTGTCTTTGTTTTATGTGCCTTCTTTCATTTATTTGTGGCCATTGTCCCTCCATGTGTGTGAAAACTTTAAATTTGAAACAGTTGAGAGCAAAGCAAGTTGTCTATCCCACGTGTAGCTTCAATTTTAAAAGTAAAGTTGAAAGTATTAAACAGTGGGGCTTGAATTTTGCTGACCCACGTACGTGTGGAGCTTGAATTTAATGTGCCTTCTTTTTTTTTTTTTGTTCAAGTACCCCCTTCTTCTTTTTATTTTATTTTTTCTGAATTTTTAGAAGTATTTATTCAAATATTAAAATGAATTTTGGTGTTTCTATTTTTTCATTATATAATATAAGTGTATTATTATTAGTGGGACTAACATTTATTGACATGAAATATGAGCTTATAATTTAAAGAATCATGATACTAATTGGTATCAAAATAAGTTTCCCTGTGAAACCAAAACGACTCTCGGTATTATTTATTGCCTCCAACTCCACCCTTTAAATAAAATATTAAACACTTTTTACTTGAGATTCTAAAGACCTAATCCTATTTAATATTCAATTTCACTGTATCTGCTTTTTTTATTCTCTTTGTCTTAGGAATCAAAACACTTCACCGTTTATTCCTCATTTTCTCTCTCAGACTCTTTAAATCTCTTGTGTCTCTCTCTCAATTAACAACAATAGGGTAAGTTTTCGTTTGATTCAAACAAAACAGTTGATTCAAATTTGTTTATTTTTTTTATTTTTTTTTTTTATATATCAGTATATTCAATTCTCATTTTATTATTTAAGTTTTTTCATGGCTATTTAAATTTTTTTAATGGAAATTTAAGTTTTTTAATGACCACCCTGAAAAAAATTCCTAGAGCCGCCACTGCTTCCAACTATATATCAAATTATCAACAACAAAAAAAAAGATGGTCACAAGTGCTTTTAATATACATAAGGTTGATTTTGTAAAACTAAAAGGTCTATTGTATTAATTGTGTATTAAAGTGTATAAGGGATTGTTTTTATATAGGAGTGTAGTTGAAGTAATAAAAGTGTCATACAAGTAATAGGAGTGCTATGCAAATAAGGTATATTAGGCCTAAAACCTGTTTGACTTATATGTGGCATTGAATTTGGAAACTAGCTTACCAAACCTCTTCCTCCGGACCGCTTCCACGATCTAGTTTTCAAAATCAAATTGATATTGACCCTAAAGTTCATTGGGCTAATATTCCAACACAATTATATGTTACATCATCCTTCATATTGGGACCAACTATCAACATGTCACAATTGGGACATTGACTTGATAAAAATATTTATCACAATCAATCAGGCGGTTGTCCAAAAATCTTGCAAATTTTCATGTCTACAAACTGATTCTATTATCATAATTAACAAAAAATAGATTCAATCATTATGTGTTAAGGAATAGTACCAAATCTTTCCATATGTCTGGACTGGCTAAAATGCTGTATAAAAATTACAGAAGTTCCTCTTTAGTGCGAAGTATATATCTGAGAAATAAGCCAAAGAGAGGGTCATTTGTGAATGTGGTGCCCTTCTCAGCGAGTGCTAAATTAGCCCTCCCTTTTTCCCGCACCCAATTTGATTTGCTTCAATAATCCTAGTAAAAGTGTGGAAGACACATTTTTTTAATATGTTTGCTGCCTAAAATGTGGCTCATAATCAGCAGATCAAGGCTGATGGAATTGACAGCACTCATATAATATAGTTGAACACAATATGAATTGGCCACATATGGAAACACATTGCTATATTTTAATATTGGATCAGGACATGGTTTAATATAAGCCATATAGATAACTCTTGGAAAAGGAAGCAAAAATTAAGGTTACTTGGTAACTTTTCCCACTACCTGATATGTCTTTGTGGAAAGTGACATATTGAGTTATTGTCTTATTGACATTTCATCCTCTATAAGGGCTAGGAAGACACCACCCTATCGTGTGTTTGTCTCTTCATGCAATTGTTTTGCTCCAATCAAGCCCCTATCCTATCTCTTAGATGCTTTTATTTGTTTAAACATGCCATACTACTGGAGACTGGAGAATGAGATTGGACACAATTTCCATCCCTAACCTATTTCAGATAATTAACCCCAATGAGATAACCTAGTTATAAGACAAGTCATAATATGCATCTAAAGAAATGTCATCAAGGTCGACTTAAGGGATTTTGGGGGCCCTAAGGCAATAATTTAAATTAGACATTTTCTGTTTAAATACCTATTAAATGTTATTAACTTTCTATATAATATTTTTTCATTTAAATTTTTGTTATTTCTTTTTGAGATGCAAAATTACTAGTTAAGTTTTTGTATTCAAGTTCTACCAACATCATTTTTTCAATTAATACTATAGTTCATCCACTTAATCTTTCTTGTGGGCTTGTGGCATAGTCAATCTTAAATATGATTTTATCAATTTTAATTTATAAAGCAATTGTGACAGATATTGTTAGTAAAATTCTTTATGGAAAGAGAGAGAGAAAGAGAGAACTTATTCTTTTTTTCTTTTTTTTTGCAAAATTTAGGTACTATTCTTTAGGTACAATACATTAGATACAAGTATAATTCAACTATTTGTTTAAATTTAACGAGGAAATCGTCAATCTTTCCTCGTTAAATTTAAACAAATAGTTGAATTATATTTGTATCTAATGTATTGTACTTAAAGAATTGTGCCTAAATTTTGCAAAAAAAAAGAAAAAAAGAATAAGTTCTCTCTTTCTCTCTCTCTTTCCATAAAGAATTTTACTAACAATATCTGTCACAATTGCTTTAACAAAAAGAATTTTTTATAAATTAAAATCGATAAAATCATATTTAAGATTGACTATGCCACAAGCCCACAAGAAAGATTAAGTGGATGAACTATAGTATTAATTGAAAAAATGATGTTGGTAGAACTTGAATACAAAAACTTAACTAGTAATTTTGCATCTCAAAAAGAAATAACAAAAATTTAAATGAAAAAATATTATATAGAAAGTTAATAACATTTAATAGGTATTTAAACAGAAAATGTCTAATTTAAATTATTGCCTTAGGGCCCCCAAAATCCCTTAAGTCGACCTTGATCACATTTCTTTAGATGCATATTATGACTTGTCTTATAACTAGGTTATCTCATTGGGGTTAATTATCTGAAACAGGTTAGGGATGGAAATTGTGTCCAATCTCATTCT
The DNA here is from genome assembly GCA_907173295.1 of Fagus sylvatica. Classification (NCBI taxonomy): domain Eukaryota; kingdom Viridiplantae; phylum Streptophyta; class Magnoliopsida; order Fagales; family Fagaceae; genus Fagus; species Fagus sylvatica. The sequence continues at coordinate 10,140,702 of OU015761.1, forward strand.
CTAGTCTCCAGTAGTATGGCATGTTTAAACAAATAAAAGCGTCTAAGAGATAGGATAGAGGCTTGATTGGAGCAAAACAATTGCATGAAGAGAAACAGGGTGGTGAGAATTATGAGGCCTGGGGCGATACAAAAAAATGAGGCCTTCTATCTTAAAAAAAAAAAATCATTGAAAAATTACTCTACATACGGTTTCTTCTACAAAATTACTATTTCAATTTTCTTTTCAATATTTTCTAACAAATATTGTTCAATAGATAATATGGCTAATCCATTTAATCTTTCTTGTGACATAGTTGATCGCAAGTAAGTTTTTATAATTTTAACTTTGAAAAACGTCTTTCAACGGATGCGACTGTAACTAGTCAATAATATTCTATATGCAATAGATGCATTTGGAACAATTTAATTTCGTGATAAAATTAAGTTTATTTGTCGCTGTTATTTTTCTTTTGGTAAAATCTCTTGTAAGATTTTTAAGTCTGAAAATTAATCAATACCATCAAGATCAAAAAAATTATCAGGTTTTAAAAAACCTTCAAGATTAACATAATACTTTTTCAAATTATCATAATTTAGTGAAGTTAGATTGTTCTCATACATACTTGGGTTAGAGAAATAAATTATTATTAGGCTTAATTTAAAGACTTGTTTTAAATATATGAACCTTTTTAATTTTTTTTTATATATAAATATATTGAGGCCTTTCAATAAGGGTTTTAAAATTTTTTGGGATGAGGCCTAATTTTGAGGTGAGGCCTAGGGCGGTCGCCCATCTCGCCCTTGCCCAGGGCCACCCCTGGTGGTGTCTTCCTAGCCCTTATAGAGGATGAAATGTCAATAAGACAATAACTCAATATGTCACTTTCCACAAAGACATATCAGGTAGTGGGAAAAGTTACCAAGTAACCTTAATTTTTGCTTCCTTTTCCAAGAGTTATCTATATGGCTTATATTAAACCATGTCCTGATCCAATATTAAAATATAGCAATGTGTTTCCATATGTGGCCAATTCATATTGTGTTCAACTATATTATATGAGTGCTGTCAATTCCATCAGCCTTGATCTGCTGATTATGAGCCACATTTTAGGCAGCAAACATATTAAAAAAATGTGTCTTCCACACTTTTACTAGGATTATTGAAGCAAATCAAATTGGGTGCGGGAAAAAGGGAGGGCTAATTTACCACTCGCTGAGAAGGGCACCACATTTTTCTATTTGTAGACATGAAAATTTGCAAGATTTTTGGACAACCGCCTGATTGATTGTGATAAATATTTTTATCAAGTCAATGTCCCAATTGTGACATGTTGATAGTTGGTCCCAATATGAAGGATGATGTAACATATAATTGTGTTGGAATATTAGCCCAATGAACTTTAGGGTCAATATCAATTTGATTTTAAAAACTAGATCGCGGAAGCGGCCCAGAGGAAGAGGTTTGGTAAGCTAGTTTCCAAACTCAATGCCACATAAATTTGAAGAGGAGCGGTTAGAATATAAGTCAAACAGGTCTTAGGCCTAATATACCTTATTTGCATAGCACTCCTATTACTTGTATGACACTTATTATTACTATCAACTTATACACTTTAATCCTATATAAATCAAAACTTATGTATATTAAAAATCCATCTATAGTTGGAAGCAGTGGCGGCTCTAGGAATTTTTTTCAGGTGGTCATTAAAAAACTTAAATTTCCATTAAAAAAATTTAAATAGCCATGAAAAAACTTAAATTATACTAGATGTAATAAAATGAGAACTTGAATATACTGATATAATATCAAAATAATGAAAAAATTAAATTTTAATTATAAATAATAAAACAAATTTGAATCACTTGAACTGTTTTGTTTGAATCAAACGAAAACTTACCCTATTGTTGTTAATTGAGAGAGAGACACAAGAGATAAACAGTTAAAGAGTCTGAGAGAGAAAATGAGGAATAGACGGTGAAGTGTTTTGATTCCTAAGACAAAGAGAATAAAAAAAGCAGATACAGTGAAATTGAATATTAAATAGGATTAGGTCTTTAGAATCTCAAGTAAAAAGTGTTTAATATTTTATTTAAAGGGTGGAGTCGGAGGCAATAATTTTAATATCATACCGAGAGTCGTTTTGGTTTCACCAGGGAAACGAAATTATTTTGATACCAATTAGTATCATGATTCTTTAAATTATAAGCTCATATTTCATGTCATTCTTTCGTCTAAATGTTAGTCCCACTAATAATAATACACTTATATTATATAATGAAAAAATAGAAACACCAAAATTCATTTTAATATTTGAATAAATACTTCTAAAAAACATTCAGAAAAAATAAAATAAAAAGAAGAAGGGGGTACTTGAACAAAAAAAAAAAAAGAAGGCAACATTAAATTCAAGCTCCACACGTACGTGGGTCAGCAAAATTCAAGCCCCACTGTTTAATACTTTCAACTTTACTTTTAAAATTGAAGCTACACGTGGGATAGACAACTTGCTTTGCTCTCAACTGTTTCAAATTTAAAGTTTTCACACACATGGAGGGACAATGGCCACAAATAAATGAAAGAAGGCACATAAAACAAAGACAAAGAAATATTAAACAGTGGGTTCTTGGGCAAAACAAAATATGAAAAGAAAGAAGAAAGAAGGGGCAGAGAAGAAGCAGAATGGGCGGAGATGCTGAGGAGAAGAAGAAAAAGGGGAGGCAGGGTGTTCAAGATCTCAATTTAGGGTGTTCAATATTATTTGAGGATTTTGATATATATATATATATATATATAATTATATATTATTATATATATATATATGCACTTTTTTAAATAAATTTAACACTCTGAGCAACAAGTGGCGCGACCACTGGTTGGAAGAGGGGAATTTGAATCTTAGATATTTTTATTGATACACTTGAAAGATACCGGTTAAGTTACAAAACTCTTGACAAATCACTTGTGACCATTTTTGTATCTCTATGGGTGAAACTCAAGACAAGCAACATGACAAAACTAACATTACTACTCTCATTATCTTTTTAAAATTAAACAACCCTTATATTGCATAGTGTGATTCTTGTGTAATTTTATTCCATATAAGACACAATTGAATAAAATTATTGCAAACATAGTTGTAAACAATAAGTACTTTATTATATAGGAAAAAGAGGAGGGTGATTGAAAAGAACGAGAAATAAATAAACACAACCATAACAACTGCAAAAACATTCATAGCTATCGGCTTAAGAGCTACCTACCTTTTAAATCTAGGAAACATTCGTACATTAAAAAAAAAAAAAGTTTCACTAAAGGCCAAGCATAAAAAGACTAATTGGGAAACATGTCCCATAAACATTGCATGGAAATGGTTTTGAGCCACGTTTAGGTGAAATGGGTAGTTAAGAAAAGGTGTGCCACAATGAACACTCTTACCATTTAAATCTCCACCATGTTGGACAAATCATTAGAAGTTTAACGCATTACAAATGAATGTTTTTAGATGGCAAAGACATGAAATGGAGTGCTTGATTCAAATTCTATAAGAAATCAATTAAGATGAAAATCATTCTGACACAAATAAAGTGGATTGAGATTCTGGCAACATGCTACAAATAATCTTATAAGCTCAACTCTGTGTATCAAACCCTCTTTACTAATTGACCGCTGAGAAAGTGGATAAAAGATTTTGGGCTGGACATAATGATATTCTTCACAAAGATTCAAGATGGTCAAGACAGTAATGAAAGGAGAATAATTATTTTCAAAGATCTTCATTAGCCATCACACGAATTAATTTTTAGTGACATTTCGAAAACAATGGCAAAAATAGTGGATGCTTTTAAAACATGAAAATGGTTATTTTGTGTGTGAGGCTTTTTCAAGCAAAATGTATACGAAGCTAAGAAGCACGGGTACGGGTACCAGTACGGTACTGCGGTACACTAATTTTTAGAAAATTAGAGTATGGGTACGGCGGAGATGTATTTTTTATTAATTTTTTTATATATATTATTATGCATATATTTTTCCTATATTGTTAAGCATATGTGAATTTAAGAGCAATTATGGATAATAAAAGTACATCCATTACCATTAAATGATTTTTAAATTACAAATCAAGATCCAAAAGAGTAAATGAAAGAAGTGTACATCCACATAGTTACACCTAAAGTTCATGTTTCCACCACCTTCACACTATTTTTATCTATTTTTGTGACATATCCAAAAGAAAAAATGAAAGAAAATGATTTTTTTTTTTTTTTTGAAAATTTTTGGGTACGCCTGGGGTACGCAGGCAGTAGTACCCAAGGATACGAGTACCCAAGAAGTATCTGGTATGGGTACGGCTCCATTTTTTAAGTACCCATACTTCATAGATTAACAACTAAATATTTCCCTAAAAAAAAAAAAAAATTGAAGTAAAACATGGAAGACTAAACAACATGAAATCTGAGGATGGCCATTATGACATTATGTTCCATGTATTAGGTAGTGCGAAAAGTTATTAAATTACCTTCATTTCTGGTAACTTTTCCTAGAGGTTTCTATGTGGCTTTGTTTAAATCATGGGTCGTGATCCACTAATTAAAAATGTAGCATAGATGTTCCATTAGATCCCACTTCTGATGTATATAAAAGAAAAAAAAAAAAAGTTCCCAATTCTGATGCATCTGTTCAACAATATTGAGTGCTGTCAATTTGAAAAATAATTCAGTACTCGTGGAGTACAATGATATGATACTCATTTCTAACATGAATGGTAGATCTTTTCATGAATTTAATGAGTAGAATCTACCCATTCATGAAAAAGGAGGGAGTATCACATCATTGCACTCCAGCCCTACTGAATAATTACTCTATTATTAATTCCATTTCCATCAGTAGTCTTAAGAACCACATTTTGGCATCAGACATTAACAAAATAGTGACTGAGTTCCACTGGAGAGGCTCTTGGGAGGACTAGCCCCATGAAAATTTCAAGAGAAGGCCCAATAAAGATTATGAGCAACAGTACTTACAATCTCTACTCACCCAATTTAACATAATTTTACATTGGGCCATCCACTTCCACTAGGATTACTGAAATTATCAAAAGGACTTTTAGGGGTCTTTAATAGACTATTATTAGTCGGCCCAAGTCCTTAATATAGTGTTGAAGCTGTTGGAGCCTGTTGGAAAAGAAGTTACAAAACGGCAAGTCGTTGATAAAAGTAGCCCTTTGAACGACATGCCATCTTAAGTATATTATGCTGGTCCTTTAGAGAAGTATTTGTAAACTGCAAGTCGTGTATAGTTGTAATAAAGTTAGTTAATTAACACTGTTTTTGATATATTGAAATACATGTGTCCTTAGTTCATTGGTCAGTGTGGTTAGTGCAGTCAGTTAGTTCTCAAATTTCTGTTAGCACAGTAAGTAACCACTATTAATTACTTAATTAGTGAGACAGTTCATTTAGCAAAAGAGACATTTCATTTAGCTTCATTCAGCAAGAAAAAAAAAAAAAAAAACTTTTTTTTGTTTTTTTCTTTGCAAGAGTTTCTACTTTTGAAATGGTATCAAGAGATTTTACCTTTGGAAGGATAATCATGGTGTTCAACCTTTCTTCTTCTTCAAGTCCAAGTTCCTATTTAACACTAGAAGACCCCATTAATCCCTTCTTTCTCCACTATGGAGATAGCCCAAAAACTCTTCTTGTCTCTCAACTCTTGACCGGTGAGAATTATCACACATGGTCTCGTTCCAAGGGAATAGGATCATCTCCAATTGAAATGAAATGGAGAGAGTCTATTTCATGGTCCAGACTAAATATTACAGATTCTAATAGTGTATAGACTGCCACATCATTTAAAATTTTAAATGATGTGGCAGTATGTACACTGTTAGATTTATGAGATAAAATTTGAACAATGAAATTGACAAATGAAGAGGATCCTATTCCCGTTTGAAGGGCTTTGTTTGTGCTTATTAAACACACAATTAACTTCATGGCTCTCACGGCCAAAAATAAAAATAGGATTTGTGCTTTGATTGTGCTTATTAATGTAATTTTCAATAATTTTATTTTGGTTGTTCTTATTTTACTTTAATTTTTAATATAATAAAGTAGTGAAGTAGAGTTTTTATTTAATATCTATATAAAAATATAGAAAAATTTGTGATTTTTCATAGGAGCGAACATTAGAAAATATTTTCCAAAGTATTCTCGGGAACATGTACAACCCTACAAAACAAAGCAGTTTTTGAAAAAAGAAATTATTCTCCCTCCCTCTCTCTTAGTTATACCGTAATCGACCCTAAACGAGGGCATTTCACTTTGATAAAAGGATCAGATTGTATATATTTCATTTTAATTTTACAAATCCAACACTGAAAGGATACTAATTTGAATGTAGAAAATCAATATGAGAATGTGTGTTTTACAAGATTTATTTAGAATGTGTGTATTAAGGAGAAAACATCAAACGAGTGCCTTTTCTTATATTTATATATTAATCAAATAATACTAGTCGCAAACCCGTGCGATGCACGGGAAAACTACTTAATATAAACTTTAAAAAAATATTGTGTTATGTCTTCCACGTAAATTGATTTAAAATTATGTATTTCCAACTAAAGCAAAACACATCACGGGCATGGAACTCAGCATCAGACTGTGAAGGGAGTGCACATCTCAACCCTGCCACTGTGGTTAGGCAAACCATACCATGTCCATGTTTCTAGAGTCTAAAGACTTAGAAATGGTATCTAAGAATCACTTTTACCTAACCTGAGCATGTTTATATGCCATTTAAATATGTATTGCATAAGTTAAGGCTTAAAAGTTTCCTATAAAATGGGAAAGTTTTGCATAAAGATATAATTTAATATATTTTTCTCAAACTAAAACAATTAAACATAGTTTCTAAATATTTCAAATGTCAAAAAGTTTTATTAACATAATTTTGTTTAATAAATAATTCTATCCTTCGTAACTTTACCCTTAAAAGGAAGACCATTGGAACAAATCTTTCACATGAAAGATATAAACTTGAAAGGAAGTTTGAGGTTACACATTTTATGCCATTTCCAACTACTTAATCCATTTGGCCAAAGTAGGTTCACTTAACAAATCTCTATTGGTGCAGACAACTTAATCTAGAATAAGGTCATATTAATTTATCTGGCATTTAATCTAGGCATTCCACCTCCATTATATTCATTGTCTCAAGAATTTCAACAAACGCTATCGCTACATTTATCTCTGTTCTAGGCATTTAATCTACACAAAAGCAACTTCCTTTTCTAAAATCAACTCTAATTATTTTTTATCACTTAATGAGCAAATCAAATCATCATATGTTGTGAAATTGTCCATTTAGAAACAAAACATCGAACACATAGTGAGCAAATCATCATATGATGATCAAAAGAGACAAAAACTAAAAAATAACTTTTTTTAAATAATTTGTCATAACGTTTTTTACTGTGATTAGTCTTTGTATTACTTTATCACCAAAGAGTTTGGAAGAAACATGTGGTAACGTGATTGCTTAACAATTTGATACAGATAAACAATACCAATTTTCTTAATGATTGGCTGAGGCAAACGGGATGCAATAATCTTCAGGCATGACTGCGTAGTTAAAAAAAACCATCCAACACACTGATTCTGACCATTGCCCAATCACATACTTCGATATAGATCTAAAAGAAAAAGAGCAGATTCTTCACCACTTCAACTGAATCAACCAAGACAAGATCAATTAAGGTCATACCAATGGCTAGCACAGTCTTGGTAGTTCAGCTACTTTGGTATTCTGCCGGCAAAACAATTAATTAGTAGGAGAGATATGGGTTTTGGATTGGCCCATTACAAACCAAAAAATTCAAAGAAATCATCCATCGAAGTAGGTTGAAATTACTTCCATCGAAACTCCCTGGAGGTGGGTGGAGACAAAACGGTGATGGCAGCCTTGTGGTGGCGCCCCTTAGTTCGGTTTCGACGGTCAGACTGTTACAAATGGTCGACCTGATGGTGGGTGGAGGCAAAACAGTGATGGCAGCCCCTCAGTTCGGTTTCGACTAGGGGTGGGCAAAAACTCGGTAAAACCGACCCGCCTGACAAAATCGCCAGACCCGTTCGTTCGTCCGTCCGCCCGTGAGTACATACATGGATGGATACAGATTTTATTTTTTTCTTATTTGGGTTTCGGGCGGGCCACGGGTTTTGTGTTTTTTGTCGGGTGGATACCCGCCCGCCCGACCATTAATATTTAAAGAAAAAAAAAAACCTAATCTACCCGACCCATCCCCATAATCCCCATTTCCCCAGTCTGATCACTCTCTCTCATTTCATTCTCCATCTCCTCATTTCGTTCTCCCTCTCCCCGCTAGCCAAACCTCCACACCACAACACCTTCCACGCTGCCATGCTGCAATACCCTCCACGCTGCCATGCCGCCACTAGTGCCACACCTCCATGCCGCAGCATCGCCAACCGAGCACACCGCCGTCTCAGTCACTCTCAAATCTCTCTCGAAGCCGCAAATGTATGGATCTGGTCGTAAATGTCAGGATCTGGCCGTAAATGTCAAGATCTGCCCGTAAATATCAAAATCTGCCCGTGGATGTCAAGATGTGATCGTGGAGGTTAAGATCTCGCCATTTGCGTTGGTTTCTTGTGAATTTTTTTTCTTGGTGTTTGTTGTGACTTGTGATGTTAATTGAAATTTGTGTTGGCCGGATAAGAATTTTTTGATGTTCAATCGTGTTTGTGTTGGGGTTGTGGATGGATTTTTTCTTTTTGTCTTTTTTGCTGCATAATCTGTGTTTGGTTGCTGGTTGTTTGTGTTAGGTTTATAGGATTATTTGATTGTGCAAACCCGACCAACCCGACCATATCCACCCGACCAACCTAATCACCCAAACCATCCGAGCCGATTGGCTCTTCGGATGGTTAATGGATATGATATCTCTAAACCCGACTTGGTCGGGTAGGGTGAAATATTACCCCCAAACCCGACCCGCTCGACCCGTGCCCACCCCTAGTTTCGATGATCAAACGGTTACCGATGCAGAGGAAAAACGGTGATGTTGAGACTTCAGAAAGATGAAAAGGAGAGAGGGAGAAGAAGTAGGAATAGTCGTGTGTGGTGTGATAGAAAGAAGTGGAAGGGAATAGTCATGTGTGGTGTGATAGAAAGAGGTAGAAGTCGGGAGGAATAAAAATTAGTAAAGGTTATAAAATTATTAAGAAAATAATAATAATGATGTGTAAAATTGTGATGGTTCAAAAGTTGATGTGTCAAGGTTTTAGGAAGTCAATAAAAGGTTAAAAAAGTTTCGGTTTTACATTATAGTATAGATTTATTGTTCATTTGTAAGATTTTCACCCAAATTTTGTTGTGTTTTTTCTTTTTTTCAAAGACTAGTAACAAATTTTTCAATATATCCTTTTTAAGATTATTTTTTTTTCGAGATAGATATTTTCTAGTAGATACTTATAATTAAAAAATATTTATCAATACAGTACTTTCCTTTTCGATTTTGTGCAATTTGAATTTTGGGCCCCTTTTTTACAACTGTGGGGCCTTGATTTTTAATCCATTTTGAGTCATCTATCACCCTAAATCATTTAGGTTTTTATTTTATTTTTTAAATTGTATGCCATTTGAAATTTGATTTCAACCTAATTCCCTCACAAATTTGAATTCAATCGTTCCGTGTGTATATGTGCATGGTTGACATAAATTCCAACCAACCAAAATTTGACATCTATTTCATTATTAATTAATTCCTTTGAGAACCAATTAAAATTGAAAGGTCATGGTCGTATGTGGTTTGTTTCGATTTTAACTATGCAATGCTATTGTTAAACCTTAATTTAGCAATAACTTTCGGATGGTCCGATTTGGACTCACGATATATCGTTGTGATTGTGTTGATGCTTAGATTTAATTGAGATTATATCTAGGATGATCACATGGTAAAAATTACGATCTTGGGATGTGAAAAATCGATTTTATCCCCAGTTTGAGGTTAAACAAGGGTAACAAGATGGGGTGTCTACATTTGGTTGGGGTTTTCTCTTTGAAACCATATCGTTTGTGTTATTTACATTTCCGCTACTTTATTATTGCGATAATGGTTTTGAAGATGATTTTTATGCTTAATATGCTTTGTGATATACTTGCATGTATTTAGCTTATGTTTTAATTAATATGTGTTGATTTGTTTTATTTAATTGTTTTGTTTATTTAAATTTGGGGTCTAAACCTTTAGCCGTTATAGTTTTCCATTGTTGGATTGTGTTTGGACAAGAATAACAAACTCATAGTCTTCAACGCCCAATTCTTCATTTGACAAGACTTAGCATATTTTCTAACTCTTTTACTTCAAAATCATTTAAATTATTTTTAAAAGAATATTTTGAAGATGGGGAAATTAGACAGGGACAACCTCTTCACACCAAGAAAGGAAAAAACAAGGACAATGAATAAAAGTAAAAGGAGTAAAGTACATACCAAGAGGCAATAGTGCTACAAGTAGATACAAGGATCAAACTCTTTGAAGCACCCCTTGACAATTTTTATTCAATCTTTATGACTCACCCTAGAGAAGTTTAGATACAATTTATTTCTAACTTTTTCCAAAACTCACTGAAATGACATGTTGTGTGGTGGAAAAAGTTGTTACTATAATAAGTTGTGAAAAGAGTTGTGTCTCTAGCAAAGTTGCCTCCTTTCCCTTTTATGTTGCCTCTTCCTAGCTCTTACAAACCAATGTTGCTTCTTCTTAGTCACAATGTTTCCAACAACCACTCCATTTATAATCCCACTACAATATCCCAAAAGCAATCGAGAAGTCCAATGCTGATGAAGTGTTCTTATTATTATTTTTTTTCCTTGATTTTTATACTGTTTGGCTAATTTGCGTATAAAAAAAAAAATGTAAGTTGGGTGAACAAAACAGGCGGGTGCAGTTGGGTTCGGCATTGTGCTTGGCAAGGATCATTGACAACACTCATGATCCTCCCATTTCAACCTTGCAGAAGATGTTGACTCGGACCACAAAGTTGCTTAAGAATCCACATTTTATGGCAATAACCTATATAATTAAACAATAAAAAATAAATAAATAAAAAACTAATTTTTAGTTCCACTATCTCACGTTTAATTTTTAAGTTTTCAAGTTTTAAAACTTTTAACTACTCTTAACTTCTTATCCATATCATTTTTAACATTTTATTATTATTTAAGTATTCTCTAATATTTAGACTTCCTCTTCTTCATTTGTTCTACGATAGGTTTCTTTTTCATTTTTTTTTTTACCTTCATCTCATCTTCTTTTTTATACTTGGTGATTTTAAGTTATTTTATTTAAAATTTAAAATTTAAAATTCTTTTCTATGAACTGTTACAATTTAATGTTTTCATGTAGTGAAAAACGTTTGTGTGACAACCAACATGGGCACTACACTTCACGTATTGAAGACCATGGTGTCAAATTGGGATTTGCATCAAACAAAAAAATCACAGAATCTCATAAAGAAGTAAACAAATTTGTACATTCCCAATTTGCCAATTCTGGATTTTGTTGATACATCTCTTTTCTTTCTTTTTTTGGTTGTTTCTAGGATAGTAAAACTTAATATTTGTGTGAGTGTTTCTTTTCTCTCCAATCTGGGAGTTGTAACATTTTTTTTTTAATATTTTTATTTATTAATTTAATTAATTTGCAATTCATATTTTGAATATGATGCTGGCTGAAACTGTTAATGATAAGGATAAACTCCCTCAAGAGTTATCCCATTCAAAGACTAGAGATAAAGACATCAAACCAAAGACACTTACATGAGTTATCTTTTGATTGTATTGTTGTAGTTGTGATAAACCAAAACACTTGTAATCTGAAAATATAAATACAAGATTATACCTTGACCTTGATTAGGCAAGGCAGTGCATCTTTGTTCTCTTATTATCTGACTTTACATGGTATCAGAGCCATTAAACTGACCTTCGTCTCCTTCCTCCCTCTCACAAGCATTTTATCAAACACCATGTCTTCAACTACCTCCTCTTCCCAAACCGTGTCCTCTCCCACAAAAACCGCCACATCCACTGCTCCTTCTTCTCTTCCCCACATACAACACCTCATCACCATCAAATTAAACAGAGATAATTACCTTCTCTGGAAAGCCCAGATCGTGCCTTATCTTCGAGGCCAACATCTCTATGGCTTCATTGACGGCACCAACCCCGCCCCTCCATCCTCTGTTCCAGCCTCCACGTCTGATACTACCACTGCTCTTCCCAACCCAGAATTTTCCGATTGGCACACCCAAGATCAGATGATCCTGAGTGCTCTCATCTCCTCTCTCTCTGAAACCATCCTCGCCCATGTCGTAAAATGTACCACATCCCGTGCTGTCTGGCTTTGTCTTGAACGCATGTTCACCTCTCAGTCCCGAGCCCGTAGCATGCAACTCCATCATCAACTCTCGACCTTGAAGAAAGGTGACTCTTCCATGGCTGATTTCTACCACAAATTTACTTCCTTAGCCGACACCCTTGCTGCAATTGATCAACCCTTGAAGGATTTCGACCTCGTTTCGTTCTTCTTGGCTGGACTTGGGTCTGACTATGATGCTCTAGTCACTGCAATCCAACAACGCCGTGGTGATGTCACTCTTGATGAACTTTACGGTGACTTCCTCTCCCATGAGCTGCGATTGGCCCAACATCAACCCTCTGTTGATCTCTCTTTAGCCAGTGCAAATTTTGCCAATCGCTCCTCTCCCAATCGTGGTGGTCGTGGTGGCAGATCTTCCCATCCACCAGCCTCCTCCAACTCCGGTCGCAGCTTCAACTCCAGCCAACACAGACAATACCGTGGGCGTGGGCGTGGTAGAGGCCCTTCTCATAATAACTCACGGCCTGCTTGTCAAGTTTGCCATAAGCCTGGCCACACTGCTCTGACCTGTTATCACAGGTTTGACAATTCCTACACAGTGGAATCCAATCCCAATATGCAGGCACTTCTAGCTACACCCAATTATGCTCCTGATCCAAATTGGTACAGTGACTCAGGTGCAACTCATCACCTCACTTCTGATTTAGCCAATCTCAACGTTCGTGCAGATGAATATCATGGCCCTGACCAAATCCGTGTTGGTAATGGTACTAGTTTACCAATTAAACATATTGGGTCCACCCAATTTTCTACACCCACTACTTCATTTCTTTTAAACAATGTCTTACATGTGCCTCAAATATCAAAAAATCTGATTTCAGTTCAAAAATTTACCAAAGACACTAACACTTCCATGGCTTTTTGTTCGTCTTCGTTTTCGTGTGCAGGATCTGGCTTCGGGGAAAACACTGTTATGCGGGCCGAGTAAAGATGGACTGTATCCATTCCCACTTCTTCCAAGTAAAGTTCCCTACACTCCCACTGCTTTATTTGGTGAACGCACCTCCATCCATCAATGGCATTCTCGCCTAGGTCATCCTGCTTTTCGAGTCGTCACCCAAATAATTTCAAAATTTGGTCTTCCAGTCACTACCAATAAAACGGATTTTAGTTGTTCCGCTTGTCTTACAGAAACATATATGAATTTAGTCGAAGTAAGTCTTTCAAGTCTAATTTTTTATTTTTATTTTTTTTGGGGGTGGGGGGGGTTTCTGGTTTTTATGAAAATATTTCATTGTTGTTTGTTGATAATAATCCAAAAAAAAAAAAAAAAAAAATAGTACAGATAAAAAAAAATTAAGTGAAAAAAAATACAAATAAGATAATTATGATCTAAAATTTATATGATAAAAGTCATATTGTGTGATAAGATTACCATGAAAAAAGTAAAGAAAGAAGATTGAATCAAATAAATCGGGTTAAGAAAGTAGAGTCCTTATTCAAATAGAATTCTTTAATTATTGTATAAATTAGCTAAGTGAAAATGTGAAAAAAAAAAAAAAAAAATTAGCACATGATAAAAAATTACTACACAAGCAAAAAAAAAATTAGTACACGAGCAAAAAATTTAGTACACGATAAAAAAACAAATTAAGTGAAAAAAAATAGCAAATAAGATAATTATGATTTAAAATTTATATGATAAAAGTGTGTGATAAGATTACCATGAAAAAAAGTAAAGAAAGAAGATTGAATCAAATAAATCCGGTTAAGAAAGTAGAGTCCTTATTCAAATAGAATTCTTTAATTATTGTATAAATTAGCTAAGTGAAAATGTGAAAAAAAAAAAAAAAAAAAAACAACTTCCAAAAAGAAATTTAGTACATGATAAATTAGCACATGAAAAAAAATTTAGTACACGAGCAACAAAAAAAATTAGTAACAAGCGAAAAAAAATTTAGTACACGATAAAAAAAACAACATGAAAAAAAAAAAATTAGTACACAAGCGAAAAAATAATTTAGTACACGATAAAAAAAACAATTAAGTGAAAAAATAGCAAATAAGATAAATTATGATCTAAAATTTATATGATAAAAGTCCTATTGTGTGATAAGATTACTATGAAATTTTTTTTTAAGAATGTAGAGTCCTAATTCATATAGAATTCTTTAATTATTGTATAAATTAGCTAAGTGTAAAATGTGAAAAAGAAAAGAAAAAAAGAACAACTTCCAACTAAGCATTTGTTAATGATTTGATTTTTATTAGTTTCTTTTGCATAAAAAACAAATTGATAAAAATAGGTTTTTGAAAAACTATTACAAATTATGATTTTTTATTTCTTTTGTTTTTATTTTTTCTTTTTTAATTTATCATCCATATTTATATTTATATTATGATCATTGTTTGTGCAAGATGTTGCTATCAATAACATATACTGGATAATTGCATAAACCCTAAAATTAGGATGAATGAAAAAAAATATTGATTGATAAAAAAGAAAATTATCTAAGTACATGATAAATTTTTTTTTTTGGTTATAAAAAGGAAGAACTTCTGAACACGGGCGTAGCGCGTGTGAAGAGGCTAATGTTTATTATTCATTTGTGAGATTTTCACCCAAAATTATTTATTTATTTTTTTAAGATTAGTAATAAATTTATCCATATATCCTTTTTGAGATTCAATTTGTTTTTCAATTTTTTTTCTTTTTTTTCTCTCTCTCTCTCTCTCTCTCTCTCTCTCTCTCTCTCTCTCTCTCTCTCTCTCTTCTTCTTCTTTTTTTTTTTTTTTTTTTTGTTTTTTGTTTTTCCATATTGAGTGAGATATTTTCTAGTAGACACTTATAATTAAAGAAATATTTCTGACTAAATGAAAAATATTTATCAATATGGTACTTTCCTTTTCGATTTTGTGCAATTTGACTTTTTGATCCGTTTTGGTTGATTTGGGCCCCGTTTTTAACAACTGCGGGGGCTTGATTTTTAACTCATTTTGAGTCATCCATCACCCTAAATCATTTCAGTTTTTAATTTCTGAATTTTATGCCATTTGAAATTTGATTTCAACCTAATTTCCTCTCAAATTTGAATTCAATCGTTCCGTGTGTGCATGTGCATGGTTGACATAAATTCCAGCCAACCAAAATTTGACACCTATTTCATTATTAACTAATTCATTTGAGAACCAATTAAAATTAAAAGGCCACGGTCGTATCTGGTTAGTTTCGATTTTAACTATGCTATGTTATCATTAAACCTTGATTTAGCAATAACTTTTGGATGGTCCGATTTGAGCTCATGATATATCATTGTGATCGTGTTGATACTTAGATTTAAATGAGATTATATCTAAGATGACCACATGGTAAAAATTACGATCTTTCCCTTAGGATGTGAAAAGTCGATTTTATCCCAGTTTGAGGTTAAACAGGGGTAACAAAATGGGGTGTCTACACCTAATAGGTTTTCTCTTCGAAACCATATCGTTTGTGTTATTTACATTTCTGCTGCCTTATTATTGCGATAATGGTTTTGAAGATGATTTTCATCCTTGATATGCTTTGTGATATACTTGCATATGTTTAGCTTATGCTTTAATTATCATGTGTTGATTTCTTTTAGTTAATCGTTTTGTTTATTTAAATTTGGGGTCTAAACCTTGAACTGTTATAGTTTGTCATTGTTGGATTGTGTTTGGACAAGAATAATAAACTCGCAGTCTTCAACGCCCAATTCTTAATTTGACAAGACTTAGCCTATTTTCTAAATCTTTTTACTTCAAAATCATTTTAATTATTTTTAAAAGAAATATTTTGAAGGTGGGGAAATTAGACAGTGACAACCTCTTCAAACTAAGAAAGGAAAAAATAAGGACAATGAATAAAAAGAAAAGGTAGAAGTACCAAGAGGCAATAGTGCTACAAGTAGATACAAAGATCAAATTCTTTGAAGCACCCTTTGACAATTTTTATTCAATATTTATGCCCTACCATAGAGAAGTTTAGATACAATTTATTTCAAAACATTTTCCAAAACACACTAAAATGACATGTGTGTGGTGAAAAGAGTTATTACTATAATAAGTTGCGGAAAGAGTTATTTCTCTAGCAAAGTTGCCTCCTTTCCCTTTTATGTAGCCTCTTCCTAGCTCTTACAAACCAATGTGGCTTCTTCTTAGTCACAATGTTTCCAACAACCACTCCATTTATAAGTCCACTACAATATCCCAAAATGATTATTTTCCAATCAAATTCAATGGGAAACCATGAGTCTTGATCTTCTTCAATTCTTGAAGTGGGTAGAGGTGAAGGCTCTACACTTTCACATTTATTTGGCAATGGACTTCCACATAATCCTGGATTTCCATCAAATGAACTATTCTCAAATGTATCAAATTGGTTACCATGTGGTATAGGCCCTATAAGTTGGTTGTGCGAGATGTTAAAGGATCCAAGGAAAGTGAGTTGCGTTAATTGCCAAGGTATCTGTCCTGAGAGCTTGTTTTGAGAAAGGTCAAGCGATTCCAATGTTGACATGTCACCTATTGATACTGGGATATAACCAGTAAGGTTATTGTTGGAAAGGTTGAGCAACTGGAACCCGTTTAGATCCCCAATGAATTCTGGAATACTTCCATTGAATTTGTTGCTTGAAAGATCAATAGCTGCAAAAATGTTTATGATCTTTGTATACATTGTTTCCTTGCCTTTGTTTATTATTGTCATCGAGTAAAGGTAATATTCATACACCTCAAAATCTCCCAACCAAAAACTTCTAAATGACAGCATATATATGAAGCCATATGTATCAACTGTCTTCATATACTTCCAATTTCGGAAGTATTCAAATGGCAACTCACTGGAAAATTTATTGGCGGAGAGATCAACAATGCGTAACTTGGGAGATGCAAAGATGGTTTTAGGACTCCCTACCAAACCATATAATTCATTTTGTCGCAGAATAAGTACGCTTAGTTCAAGAAGTGTTCCCAACCAAGAGGGAAAAACATCAGTGAGCTGATTACTTCCAAGATTTAAAATCTGTAGCATTCTACAATTTGATAAGGATCTTGGTATAGCCCCCTCAAATTGATTTTCGCTCAAGCCAATCATCCTCATTCCACTTCCGTTGGCACATAGTTGAGGAATTTTGCCATGGAAATTGTTGCCTCGAAGATTCAATATCTGTAAAGAGATGCTGAAGTTCCTCAAACAATGAGGAAGTGTGCCTGTGAATTTGTTATTGGACATATCAAGGGAATATGGAGAGCTAATGGTACAGATCAATGGTGCAATTTCTCCTTGGAGCTTGTTGTTTGCGACCAAATATTTTGAGATGGATGGTGGTGGATTGGGGGGTAATGCTTGTAGCTTGTTGGACCTAAGGTCCAAAACTTCTAGCTTAGGCCATGGAAAATGAATTAGAGGCTGGTCAAAACCTGTTAAATTGTTGTGAGAAAAGTTCACTACCACCAAAGTTTCTTTACTTGTGTTCCACACCCAATTGGGTATTTGGCCATGAATATTGTTGTATGATAGGTCAAGCCAATTGCAACTGGTTTTGGTTGCGTAAGAAATCTGGGAAATGACTCAAGTTGCATGAAGCCAATCCTAAAACCTTAAACTTATTTTGAGTAGCATTGGAATTGATTTTGGTGATGAATGATATATGGTTCATTGATAAAAGCAAGGAGGTTAAATGTTTGAGCTTATGAAACATGTCTAGAGTCACTATACCACTCAAGTTATTTGAGTAAAGGAAAAGAGTTTCGAGTTTCTCAAGTTCAAAAATTGAGTTTGGAAGTGGACCCTGTAATTTATTAAACGAAAGGTGCAACACACGTAACTGAGTCATGTTGGCAAGCCAAGAAGGGATTTGACCAGTTAATTGAGTAGAGGTCATTTCCAAAAAACTAAGTTGGGTGAGATTTGCCATGGAAGATGGAATGTGACTAGAGAAATTACAATTCCCAATCAACAATTCATTCAAGGAATCAAGGTTTCCAATTGAATCCGGTAGTTTCCCAGAGAAACTAGTACGCCTGACTGATAAAATTTTAAGGGGGCTACTTGAGTAGAATTCAGGAAAATAGCCCATGAGATCTTGATTGTAACTCACCCTAAGTTCTTGTAGCTTTGGTAGCTTAAAAATGCCAACAGGGAATTCTCCATGCAATCCACAATCAACCAACTGGAGTGTTGTCAAACAAGACAAATTCGATAAGATTTCAGGCACTGGAGATGATATCTGAACTTCATTGAGATGTAGAACTTTCAGGCTGGTTAAGTTTTGAACTAAACTTTTTAGACTCTTGAGATGGAGTTCCTCATTATACGATAGATCAAGGGATGTTAACTTGGAAAGGTTTGAAAATTGTGATGGAATTTGGCCTGAAAAGGATGAATAGAAGAGGTTGAGATATGTCAACCTTGAAAGCCGGCTGAATCCAGATGGGATCTGAGAGAAATTGAAGTTGTTGTAAGAAAGATTCAGCCTTTGAAGATGAACAAGGCGGAAAAGGCTGCTGTTGGAGACCATAGAACCATAGAGACAGCTGCTGTTGAGGTTAAGACCAATCACATGACCAGTGTCCTCGTCGCATTCAACGCCATCCCAGTAGCAGCAATCTCTGTCCATCCCTTCTTGTTTCCAAGATGCAATCTTAGGATAAGCAAAAGGACCCCTGCAAGCATTCAAGTTCATGTCAAAGCTTTCTTTGAATTGCAACAAGGCAGAGCTGTCATCATCATGACAGAGTGGCTGCATAGAAGAAAAACAGTTAGTGGCAATAGCAAGAAACAGTGGAAGTAAAACAAGCAAGTGTGTGGACATCAAGTAACACATGAATGAGGCCATAATACTGTATCTTTAACAACTAACTTAGCACTCTTAAGTGTCCAAAGAAACTACATTGCTTATATAGACATGAATTGAAGCCTTGATCTATCAAAATGGGTACGTAAGGGCATGCGTATATTCGACTTGGAATGCACACATCAACAGCATTAATAGCGAAAGAGAGATTGTTGAAATCAGCCAACTTAAGTTTTCCATGCTACCAACTTCGGAATTAAAAAGGAGTTGAATTAATTAACATTTCAAGGAAAAGTGTGTCCATATCCATAGTTTCAATAGTGAATTAATTAGAAGTGGCCTACAATGAATGGACACAATCCCTAGTCATTTAGACACTGGGTAGGTATATATCTCTTTACAAGTCAAGTAGTCTCCATAACATATTTGGTGTTTTTTTCCATCCAAATGGAATCACTTTAAGTCTTTATTGTCATTTTCATATTGAAAGGTCACCGCTAGGAGATTTAATGCAACCCTACATTTTTTTTTTTTTTTCAATTATTTTATATTTTATAATTTATCTTGTTTTGTTGAGAATAAATGATATATAAACAAAGATATTATTAAAAAAAGTGACATATAAACAAAGAAAACTATAAACTTCATTGTATTCTAGTAATGAACATTTTGAGGTGAAATGGTATCAAATAAGTAATTAGTATCCAACTGTTTTATTGGAGTTTAAAAAGGCTAACAGAAAAGTTTTCTCATTCAAAATTAATTTGCAAGTGAATTTTCTCTTAGGATTTGTTAAAAAAAAAAACTATATATATAATTTTGTCATTTTTTCAATTTATTACATTATGTTATCAAGGTTCTTTCAGCAATTTTAGTTCGTGAGAATTACATTCTCGCATAATTATAATTGTCTCCTACGGTGGCAAATTTTAGTTTTTGTGCATCCATGTTTGAAACATGATGTTTCTCTTGTCAATTCCGTATAATGGTCTTTGTGGGCCCACTCTGGATTGAAGTTTTTGGTTCTCGGCTTATTAGTCTGTCGGCATGGAAGGTGCAAATATAATAGCCCAATACCAAAAATTTAATTATCTGTTTTTTTTTTTGTTTTTTTTTATTAGGATAGAACACATGCACACTCTACACTAATTTGTATAAGCTGGGGCTCGAACTCATGCCCTTTAAGGGTGGGGATCAAGAGGAGGAGGCTGCACTACTAGTCCAAATGCTTAATGGGCACAAATTTAATTATCAGTCTATCTTCTTCCCAGGTTGGATGACCCACTTTTTATTCATGTGGTTCATTGACGTGGTTCATTGTTGTACGTTGTTAAATCTACAAAATAAAATCTCATAATTGAAATGGACTCTCTTTATTTTCATTGAAATGAAAAAAAAAAAAAAAATCTTATTCTATGTTTGTAAGCTCACGTTTAATGAACTTAGAGAGTATTAATATCAAAAGAGATATGGTTGAAATCCGCAAACTTAGGTTTGCAGTTGAAATCATCTAACTTAAGTTTATCACAAACATTAATATTAAAATGGACTTGGAGAGTATTAATATCAAAGGAGATATGGTTGAAATTTAGGTTTGCGGTTGAAATCATCTAACTTAAGTTTATCACAAACATTAATATTAAAATGGACTTGGAGAGTATTAATATCAAAAGAGATATGGTTGAAATTTAAGTTTGCGGTTGAAATCATCTAACTTAAGTTTATCACAAACATTAATATTGAAAGAGAGACGGTGGAAATCAGCCAATTGAAATTTATCTTGCTACAAACTTAGACGTGACAATGGTCTTTGTGGGCCTACTTGAGGATGAAGTTTTTGGTTCTCTATTTATTAGTTTGTTGGCGCGCCAATGCCCCAAATTTTATTATCAATCTTTGTTCTTCCCATGTTGGATGACCCACTTTTTATTTGTGTGGAAAGTCTAGGCACTCTAGAGGGCCATAATGTTTGTTGGAAAATGATTTATCTCCATTTAATAATTCAGATTAGATATTATAAATATAAAAGTATATAGAGTGTCACATGTCATGATACTTTGCTTAGTTTGTTGTACATGGTTAGATTTAAGACATAAAATCTTACCGTGAAATAGAAAAAAATCTTGTTCTATATTGTAAGCTCGCATTTAATGGACTTGGAGAGCAATAATATCAAAAGAGAGACGGTTGAAATTCGTAAACTTAAGTTTACGTTTGAAATCATCTAACGTAAGTTTGTCAACATCATTAATATCGAAAGAGAGCCCATGGAAATTAGCCAACTTAAGTTTGTCGTTCTAAAAACATAGACGTGACAAACAGATTGGGTCGATTGGGTTCAGGTAAAAAACATGTCGTCCTAGAAGGGTTACAAACCCTATGACCTTTACCCAGTATATTTTCGGGTTGGATCAACCTAGTATAACCCGTATTTTTTAACATGCCTAAAAATAATATTTATAAATAAATAAATAAATAAAGGTGATCATATTTTTCTTTGTTTTTCATTTAATAAAAAATAAAAAAAATTAAAAAAAATATAAGTTAAATAATACATTCATCTAAAAATAAAAGTTAAATAATGCATAAATTCTTAAATTTATACTGGCCAATTTTCACTAATATTATTATCACCGAAAAAGAACCAAAAAAAAAAAAGGCTAGATGTAATTCTAGACCATATCAAGTTATCAACCTCCTCAAGTATACCTATCGCATGTAAAATATGAAATAAAATTAAACTACCAACAAAGATAACTAATATATAAAGTTTTAAGAATAAAACATAACACGTTAAGTGATGAAAAATAAGTAAAGAATTAATATGATCTGTATCTCAATTTACTTAATGTTAGTAATAGATTCAGTAATGGAAATATTCAAGGGTGAGAATTACACCTCAAGGTGGCGAGTAATTTTGTTAGTAATTTCATCTACAATACCGAATTTTAATATAACTTTTACCATGAAAACAAGTCAATAAAAAATTAATGATTTATAACTATGACTATTCTATAAATATATTAAATATTACCTTCAAATCCATATAACTAATTTCAAGTGCAAATCACAACTTCCACATTCTTTGGCAAAACATAGTTCAGATTGAATATTACCTTCATATGGCCAAGTTCTTGCCACGTTATTCTCCAATAATCATGCTTCTATTCTTTGCATTTGTAGGAGCCCATAGCATGCCATGGTTCAAAGTTTGGGAAAATGATTATCTCCATTTGAAATAGATATATTTTATGGTTGAGATTAAATTTTACAAATCTAAAAGTGTATAAACTGTCTTGTCATTTAAAATTTAAAATGTTATGATATTCTGTACACCGATAAATCCAAAAAATAAAATCATAACTGTGAAATAACGAAATAGAGAGGATTTGAAATGTTTAGAGCCCACTTTTTGTATTAACTACTTAAAAGTGGTTGTGGTGTTTATTATACAAGGCTATATTTAGCTTATTTCTGAACCTTTTCGGGGGTTCCTTTTTGAAGGTATTAACTACAGGTGATGTTACATTATATTTGTATGCTAATGGTATGTGAAGGTTGAGATTGAGTCATATTTGTATAAAGATGAAATATATGTGCAGGTTGAGATTTAAAATTATGATTCATTCTATGAGATATGTATGTTATAATTTTTTTTTTCTTAAATATTCAGGTTGAGATTGGAAACTATATTTAGCTTATTTTAGAACCTTTTCGGGGGGTTCAGGTGCATGTAATAGAAAAACCGCACTATAAGGTGTAGGTGTTCCGGAGAAAACCGCACCGCACCTCACCGATTAAGTTGGAACTTATTTGAGAACTTTGACAACTATCTATAAAATGGGCTATTTATACTCTTCGAGCCTTGGTGGCCACACATACACTATATGTTGGCTACGAAGTTTGTGTTTTGCATGACTGGCCGAATTTTGTGAAATTGATCTTCGTGCATGAAACTTATCTATAATATAAATTAAAACCTGAAGCAGAGAGAAATTTTTTACCCTTCTCGAAACATTGCCACGTAAGAATCTCTACTCCCACATACTTTCACCTCACTCTTCTCTCTCCCTCTCTCTCTCTCTCTCTCTCTCATAGGCTAAGCCTCTTCATCTCCCAACCCTTCATCTCCTTTGCCTTTTCATCTCCCATGCCTCTTCATCTCCTAGGCCTCTTCCCTACTATTTTCTTTCTCTTCCCCAACTCTTAACCTCCCTCTCCGTTTTTTTTTTCATACCCATTAAATCACCAATTTACCCAATTGATTGCACCTCACTGATTGCTCAATTGATTGCTCACCGTTACTTTGCCTCACTCATCTACCCATTCTCCTATTTAAACCTATAGTGCCCACTCCCCCAACAACTGCTGATGTTGTGCTCGAGTTTTGTTTTTTCTCCCGATGGTTGTATGGTGGTTTGTGTTTGAAAGGTGCACCCTTTATCCCTTTTTTTTTTTTTTTTTTTTTTTTTTTTTTTTTGGATTTATAGGTTTAGAGCCTTAGCTTTTGGGTTTGATTTTTGTGTTTTGTGGAATGGTAAAATTGGATTTGTGTGTTTTGTAGAATTGGCGCCTTCTAGAGGAAGGACAATATCACGTTCTATGAGATATGTGATACAACCAGTTCTAAAGTTGTGGATACAAAATCATTGACAGCCACTGAATGTAATTCAATGACTTCTGCACCTTATGTTGAAAATGGAGAATTTGACGACACAACAAAGCTCAAGAAAGAAGAAAAAACTTGGATAAGGCAGCTGAGATACCTTATGATTTAGGATAGATTACTTTTACTATTGTATTTAGTTTACTATTATTGGTGAATTTTTTGTTTAATCTTTTAAATATTATGTTAGCTACTATCCTGGAAAAAAATCTGTTTAGCCATAAAGCAAGTTCAATATATGATGCTGATATTCTTAAAGTTTGCAAATAAATTTATTTGTTTTACATATGGATTTTTATAGCCATAAACATGCTAAAACTATTTGATGCAATCCTTCCCTAAGCATATTCTTTCTTTTCCTATGTAGTGGGTTAGGAAAACTTTTCTCCAACCCATTTTCGCAACTAATATCCCAAATATTTTCAATTACAGATTTTTTTTAGAGGAGCCCAATGAAAAGGATTTGAAATTTTATAAATAAAATGTCTGTATTAAATTTTATTAACCCCACATGAAAGCATTATTATATCAATAGCATTGGTATGAAAATAAAATCAAACCAAAAAATTGAAATAATTCTTATTGACTTTATATATATAAAATATTTTTACTTCTTCTACATTCATTTGTTTAATAAAAAACAATAAATTCCATTCAACACTCAATTTAAAAACCGTTGAGGTATCACCTTTATGATTTATATAACCACTTCTACCATCTAAAGACTAATATAACCACTCATGGAGCATTTACAAATCCAACCATTATCCCGATTAATTCCATTATTAAATATTAAAACCTAATAAATTAAAGTAAATGATAATTACTTTAAAACCAATCATTTAGAATTCCGTTTTAACACTTAATAGAAAAACTTTAGAACAAGTACCATAAGAATGACCACAATAATGCCGTATGAAACAATAAAAATTAAAGCAAATAATTCAATAAGAGCTTTACTTTTTACCATGTACTAATATTACCTTGAACTTTCATTTTTGTTGGGCCACTGTTCCTCAAATTTTTACCATGCCTTTTACTCTTGCTAAAACATATTTTTATGTGTTAACAAGTTAGAACAACCAACAAATGATTATATGTGGCAAAACTACAATCAGCTTACAGTGTTCTTAAAAGCATCAATTTGGCCAGACTAATGTAGCATCATGTAATTCTACGGAATGATGAAATCATACTAATTCATGAGTGTTTTTTTAGCTGGCAACAAACAAGCAAACTACACTGGAACAACAACTACTACTTGAAGCTAACAAAGAGGGTGAAAGAAACACAAAATATGGACTTGCGATTGCTTTATTATGCAAATGAAACGAGGGTGGAAAACCAACTACTTTTATTGATACTACACCAATCCAACGGAAAACATGCACTCTAGAGTTGTCATTAGATCCTTTAACATACTACTTCTGGAACAAACAAACTTTTATCTGCCAAACAAACAAGCATGCAAAGAGAATGGAATTGGCCTTTGGGACCGTGATTGCCTTTACCTTTATGGAAATGAAGAATTACATGTCATATGCAATATGTATTCAATTGACTTGGAGATATACCGGTTTACTTAAGAAATCAATCAACAATACCACTTAAAAACTTCTCCAATAATAAAATATTATGTTACCTCAAATTTGATTGTGTCTTGCTAAAAACCCTACAAAAACTTAAATAAATTGACCAAAGTAGAATACAATATGAAAAGGTTGTACCAAATACAAGAACATTGATTAAGCTCATTACAAAGTGATAAAGTAATTACTTATTCCACGCATCGCGCGGGTTCGCGACTAGTTTTTCTAATACTTGTGCTTGGAAAACATTTTAATTGGTTTTAAATAGAAATATGTCTAAGAGGGAGGGTGGGGATGGGATACAGACAACCTCTTTACAAAAGAAAAGAGAAAACATGAAAAATTAGGAAAAATAGTGGATGCTTTTAAAACATGAAAATGGTTATTTTGTGTGTGAGGCTTTTTCAAGCAAAATGTATACGAACCTAAGAAGCACGGGTACGGGTACCGGTACGGTACTGCGGTACGCTAATTCTTAAAAAATTAGAGTATGGGTACGGGCGTACAGCGGAGATGTATTTTTTATTAATTTTTTTTATATATTGTTATGCATATATTTTTCCTATATTGTTAAGCATATGTGAATTTAAGAGCAATTATGGATAATAAAAGTACATCCATTACCATTAAATGATTTTTAAATTACAAATCAAGATCCAAAAGAGTAAATGAAAGAAGTGTACATCCACATAGTTACACCTAAAGTTCATGTTTCCACCACCTTCACTATTTTTATCTATTTTTGTGACATATCCAAAAGAAAAAATGAAAAATTTTTTTTTTTTTTGAAATTTTTTGGGTATGCCTGGGGTACGCAGGCAGTAGTACCCCAAGGATACGAGTACCCAAGAAGTATCTGGTATGGGTACGGCTCCATTTTTTAAGTACCCATACTTCATAGATTAACAACTAAATATTTCCCTAGAAAAAAAAAAAAAATTGAAGTAAAACATGGAAGACTAAACAACATGAAATCTGAGGATGGCCATTATGACATTATGTTCCATGTATTAGGTAGTGCGAAAAGTTATTAAATTACCTTCATTTCTGGTAACTTTTCCTAGAGGTTTCTATGTGGCTTTGTTTAAATCATGGGTTGTGATCCACTAATTAAAAATGTAGCATAGATGTTCCATTAGATCCCACTTCTGATGTAAATAAAAGAAGAAAAAAAAAATTTCCCAATTCCGATGCATCTGTTCAACAATATTGAGTGCTGTCAATTTGAAAAATAATTCAGTACTCGTGGAGTACAATGACATGATACTCATTTCTAACATGAATGGTAAATCTTTTTATGAATTTAATGAGTAAAATCTACCATTCATGAAAAATGAGAGAATATCATATCACTATACTCTAAGAATACTAAATAATTACTCTATTATTAATTCCATTTCCATCAGTAGTCTTAAGAACCAAATTTTGGCATCAGACATTAACAAAATAGTGACTGAGTTCCACTTGGAGAGGCTCTTGGGAGGACTAGCCCCATGAAAATTTCAAGAGAAGGCCCAATAAAGATGATGAGCAACAGTACCTACAATCTCTACTCACCCAATTTAAGATAACTAGTAGGGTACCCGCGTGATGCGCGTTTTATATTGTAAGTTGTAGTATAATAAAGAAAGTTATGTAATGAATGCTTGATATCATATATAATTTGAATGAATGCTTCAAATACAATTTAGCAAATTATTTAACACTTAATTGAACAATTGAGGAATATTAATCTCAGAAAATTGAAAATAGAACGCAGATACAAAATCTTTAACTTAATATTACTTCTATGCAAAAGTAACTTGATGACATATTATTGAAGTGTTCACTATGAACTTATTCACTGGACAGTTAGCATAGCTTTGCCCCTACAATGATGATCCCAACAGACTATTCACAACACTGAGCATCCCCTAGTATGTTTAAAAATAGATACTGCAGAAACTCCAGCAAGGTTTGGAAATAGGCAAATATAAACGCATTTAATAATTTGGCTACTCTCATGTATTACAACAAAAGTAGAAAAAAATTCAACCATGTCGAATAGCTATATGAGGCATTGAGTTTTAGTTTGGATGCTTTGAAGAGATGCTCATAAGAAACAGCCTGATTTTCTCTAATCGGCTAGTGAGTGTAGAGCAATATTTATTACCAGGCGTGATTTTCTGTCACACACAGCATGGTGCATAAGGATGCATGCAGCAACTGAAACATTGAAAGAGTCAACCATGCCTTTCATTGGAATACTGCAATGCAAATCTGACAACTCTAGGGCCTCATTAGTTATCCCCCTGGAAGCAGATCTCAATTATTAATACAGATTTCATAAACTGAAAGTAAAAAGTAAAAAGCTGCAAGCATAATTTAAATGTTAATTTGAAGAATAAAAATTGCTGCGACAGAAGGTAATCACCTATTCTCATTTCCAAAACTATTGCAGTTGGGTGTGACCAATCCATGTCGTAAATGGAGACCTAAGCAGACAGAGAGCAGGAAAAGGGAAAGATGGGGTGAAAGCAGGATTTAGATTGGGAAAAAGAGCAGGAAAAGGGAAAGATGAAAGGAGTACCGCATCCATTCCCACATGCATAGTTGCAATTCGATAACCACGTGACTTAAGAACTTGAAAGCAGTCATGGATGGAGTTCCAAAGTTCAATGTCCAACCATTTCTCAGCACCCATGCTAACATGGCGGTTATCTCTATACCTATGCAAGTGATGTTGGGAAAGTAAAAATATTGAAAAAGTGGGAGTAAAGCAAGCTTCTTTTTTTGTTGATTGAATTTCACCTCAATTGTGCTCCTACAAAATCATATGAGATTCCCCAATCAGCCAACAATGGATCAACACCTTCCAACCAATATCTAACCCTATATCTAAGAAGAGGTTATAGACTACACAACCTTTTCTACGCATTTAACTTTCTTTCTTCACTGTATGTGCTTTTTGATATAAGTGAAGTGTCAAATTGGGTAACCCAGCAAACAAAATGAATTTGTAAAAGAAAAAACACAAATTTCCCTATTCTTATTCTTACATATAAACATGACCAAAGCAAAAACACCCACAAACTTAAAGAAAATAAAAAAAATAACTGCAAAATTTGAGCACCCAAAAGCTTATTAAAAAAAGACATTCATTCATCTAAAACCAAAAGCCAATTAGTGACATAAATTTTGGTTCAAGCATTTGATCGAACACATTAAGGGGAATTGAGAAACTAAAAATAGATAATGCAAAATCCTTGCAGGTGCTCAAAAGAGAGAGAGAAAGTGAGAGAGGACACCTGTAGCAACAAAAACAAAAACAAAACATAGTTATTTTTTTAACCTTGATAAGCCAAAGATAGTCACCACCTTTCAGCTTGAGGTTGATCCTCATTCTCTTACTGATTGATCATATATCGAACGACATTATATAAATCCATATTGCCACTAAACTGAAAAAATCCCAATCTCAATCAAATGAATTTAAACTCACCCATTGTAATTTAGAGGCGCAACAATTCTTCCAACAAAATCCAACCAATGCAATGGCTGGTAACCACTCTAAGCACAAAGCACTGAAACAAAATCATAATGACATGTATGTATCAAAACTCTTCCACAAAGAAAAAAAAAATGGAATAAAAATTGAGAGAGAGAACCTGTTGATAATTAGAGACTGATTAAAAGAAATTAAAGTAATATATATAGTCACAACCATAGTTCGTTAATTTGAAAATTTATTTCTGAGACCCATCAATGTATCTTCAATCTTATAATCTTTAACAGCCATGGATACTCATGAAGAAGAAGAAAGAAAAAAGATCTTAAGAATGGCGTTACCTTTGAGGAAGAGAACAGAGCAGCGCGGCTTCGACGTTGAGTTGTACTTAGAAGTCAAAACAGATTGACACAAATGAGTAAAGCAAGAAGTTCAAAAGCAATTGGTTAATATGGAGAAAAGAAAGAAAGAAAGAAATTAAATTGTCATTCATTGGAGAGATAAGAGTGGAGGGAGACCAAGAGATGAAACGGCTCTGAAACATAAAGAAACACAAACACGATCAAGTTAAGCAACAAATCTCTCTCTCCTAATGTATCAAATCGGCGTCACCTTTCTTCCATTTAAGTGGGTACAAATGAATGTTGCAGATAGGAAACGCCTCTGCAGAATTCTTTTCCTTCAAAATATCTAGAGCTCCTAGTCGATGCTTGAAAACCAAGAGATGGGTAAGAGTTATCCCAATCACGTCAAAGAAAAAAAATTGACAATCGGTTATATATAAACTTACAATTTTCCCTGTCTTCAGCACAACCAACAATCCCTATTGTCCATGATTTCTCTGCCGTAGCAATTCCCATCCAAGATATGGATTTGAAGAAAAAAAAAAAAAAAGTCATCAGCAAACCCTAGTTAGAAACCCCAATTTCCAAAATAAAATCCAATTATCAAAACCCCAAATCAAAATCTGAAAAGAGAAAGAAAAAAAAAAAAAAAAAAAAAAGAAAAAAAAAAGAAACTGGAAACCCATAATCAAATTGAAATCTGAATTGAGCCTCACCAGTGCAACGACATTGATCGCAGAAATTTGATGCTCTCTTCAATGAGTGATTTGAGATATATATGCAGGTGTCCACCAGATTTGGAAACGGTTCAAGAAGGGGCTCTTACAATGCCAAATATTTTTGTCTTTAATGTCAAACAGAGACTGTGGGTAACGGCTGGAAATCTAGGGTAAGGCAGTTGGGTGTAATGGGAAGATGAGGAGTCAAGAGAGGGAAGAGAGAACAGAGGACTAAACCTTTCACCGGTAGGCAGAGGAGACGTCTGAGAGAGGGAGCGTTAGAGAATATTTAAGAAGACGAAGAACGTGCGAGAGAGAGAGAGAGAGAGAGAGAGAGAGAGAGAGAGAGAGAGAGTTAACTTCAATAGACGTGTGAAAATGGAAATGGTGCAATTGTTGATCATTGATCATTATCCAGTTGTTTTATTAAACAACATATCACTTGATAAATTTAAACAATAGAGAGACACTTGTTTTAATTGGTGTTTTAATTGCTGATGTGGCAGCCATATCAGTTTATAAGACACTTGGCAGAACCTCAGTTAAAGGTTTCTGCTTTTATATATATATTGATTTTACATTGGGCCATCCACTTCCACTAGGATTACTGAAATTATCAAGAGGACTTTTAGGGGTCTTTAATAGACTATTATTAGTCGGCCCAAGTCCTTAATATAGTGTTGAAGCTTTTGGAGCCTGTTGGAAAAGAAGTTACAAAATGGCAAATCGTTGATAAAAGTAGCCCTTTGAACGACATGCCATCTTAAGTATAGTATGCTGGTCCTTTAGAGAAGTATTTGTAAACTGCAAGTCGTGTATAGTTGTAATAAAGTTAGTTAATTAACACTGTTTTTGATATATTGAAATACATGTGTCCTTAGTTCATTGGTCAGTGTGGTTAGTGCAGTCAGTTAGTTCTCAAATTTCTGTTAGCACAGTAAGTAACCACTATTAATTACTTAATTAGTAAGACAGTTCATTTAGCAAAAGAGACATTTCATTTAGCTTCATTTAGCAAGAAAAAAAAAAAAAACTATTGTTTTTTTCTTTGCAAGAGTTTCTACTTTTGAAATGGTATCAGAGATTTTACCTTTGGAAGGATAATCATGGTGTTCAACCTTTCTTCTTCTTCAAGTCCAAGTTCCTATTTAACACTAGAAGACCCCATTAATCCCTTCTTTCTCCACTATGGAGATAGCCCAAAAACTCTTCTTGTCTCTCAACTCTTGACCGGTGAGAATTATCACACATGGTCTCGTTCCAAGGGAATAGGATCATCTCCAATTGAAATGAAATGGAGAGAGTCTATTTCATGGTCCAGACTAAATATTACAGATTTAATAGTGTATAGACTGCCACATCATTTAAAATTTTAAATGATGTGGCAGTATGTACACTGTTAGATTTATGAGATAAAATTTGAACAATGAAATTGACAAATGAAGAGGATCCTATTCCCATTCGAAGGGCTTTGTTTGTGCTTATTAAACACACAATTAACTTCATGGCTCTCACGGCCAAAAATAAAAATAGGATTTGTGCTTTGATTGTGCTTATTAATGTAATTTTCAATAATTTTATTTTGGTTGTTCTTATTTTACTTTAATTTTTAATATAATAAAGTAGTGAAGTAGAGTTTTTATTTAATATCTATATAAAAATATAGAAAAATTTGTGCTTTTTCATAGGAGCGAACATTAGAAAATATTTTCCAAAGTATTCTCGGGAACATGTACAACCCTACAAAACAAAGCAGTTTTTGAAAAAAGAAATTATTCTCCCTCCCTCTCTCTTAGTTATACCGTAATCGACCCTAAACGAGGGCATTTCACTTTGATAAAAGGATCAGATTGTATATATTTCATTTTAATTTTACAAATCCAACACTGAAAGGATACTAATTTGAATGTAGAAAATCAATATGAGAATGTGTGTTTTACAAGATTTATTTAGAATGTGTGTATTAAGGAGAAAACATCAAACGAGTGCCTTTTCTTATATTTATATATTAATCAAATAATACTAGTCGCAAACCCGTGCGATGCACGGGAAAACTACTTAATATAAACTTTAAAAAAATATTGTGTTATGTCTTCCACGTAAATTGATTTAAAATTATGTATTTCCAACTAAAGCAAAACACATCACGGGCATGGAACTCAGCATCAGACTGTGAAGGGAGTGCACATCTCAACCCTGCCACTGTGGTTAGGCAAACCATACCATGTCCATGTTTCTAGAGTCTAAAGACTTAGAAATGGTATCTAAGAATCACTTTTACCTAACCTGAGCATGTTTATATGCCATTTAAATATGTATTGCATAAGTTAAGGCTTAAAATTTCCTATAAAATGGGAAAGTTTTGCATAAAGATATAATTTAATATATTTTTCTCAAACTAAAACAATTAAACATAGTTTCTAAATATTTCAAATGTCAAAAAGTTTTATTAACATAATTTTGTTTAATAAATAATTCTATCCTTCGTAACTTTACCCTTAAAAGGAAGACCATTGGAACAAATCTTTCACATGAAAGATATAAACTTGAAAGGAAGTTTGAGGTTACACATTTTATGCCATTTCCAACTACTTAATCCATTTGGCCAAAGTAGGTTCACTTAACAAATCTCTATTGGTGCAGACAACTTAATCTAGAATAAGGTCATATTAATTTATCTGGCATTTAATCTAGGCATTCCACCTCCATTATATTCATTGTCTCAAGAATTTCAACAAACGCTATCGCTACATTTATCTCTGTTCTAGGCATTTAATCTACACAAAAGCAACTTCCTTTTCTAAAATCAACTCTAATTATTTTTTATCACTTAATGAGCAAATCAAATCATCATATGTTGTGAAATTGTCCATTTAGAAACAAAACATCGAACACATAGTGAGCAAATCATCATATGATGATCAAAAGAGACAAAACTAAAAAATAACTTTTTTTAAATAATTCATCATAACGTTTTTTACTGTGATTAGTCTTTGTATTACTTTATCACCAAAGAGTTTGGAAGAAACATGTGGTAGCGTGATTGCTTAACAATTTGATACAGATAAACAATACCAATTTTCTTAATTTTTGGCTGAGGCAAATGGGATGCAATAATCTTCAGGCATGACTGCGTAGTTAAAAACCCATCCAACACACTAATTCTGACCACTGCCCAATCACATACTTCGATATAGATCTAAAAGAAAAAGAGCAGATTCTTCACCACTTCAACTGAATCAACCAAGACAAGATCAATTAAGGTCATACCAATGGCTAGCACAGTCTTGGTAGTTCAGCTACTTTGGTATTTTGCTGGCAAAACAATTAATTAGTAGGAGAGATATGGTTTTTGGATTTGCCCATTACAAACCAAAAAATTCAAAGAAATCATCCATCGAAGTAGGTTGAAATTACTTCCATCGAAACTCCCTGGAGGTGGGTGGAGACGAAACGGTGATGGCAGCCCCGTGGTGGCGCCCCTCAGTTCGGTTTCGACGGTCAGACTGTTACAAATGGTCGACCTGATGGTGGGTGGAGGCAAAACGGTGATGGCAGCCCCTTCAGTTCGGTTTCGACGATCAAATGGTTGCCGATGCAGAGGAAAAACGGTGATGTTGAGACTTCAGAAAGACGAAGAGGAAGAGAGGGAGAAGAAGTAGGAATAGTCGTGTGTGGTGTGATAGAAAGAAGTGGAAGGGAATAGTCATGTGTGGTGTGATAGAAAGAGGTGGAAGTCGGAGAGGAATAAAAATTAGTAAAGGTTATAAAATTATTAAAAAAATAATAATAATGATGTGTAAAATTGTGATGGTTCAAAAGTTGATGTGTCAAGGTTTTAGGAAGTCAATAAAAGGTTCAAAAAAGTTTCGGTTTTACATTATAGTATAGATTTATTGTTCATTTGTAAGATTTTCACCCAAATTTTGTTGTGTTTTTTCTTTTTTTCAAAGACTAGTAACAAATTTTTCAATATATCCTTTTTAAGATTATTTTTTTTTCAAGATAGATATTTTCTAGTAGATACTTATAATTAAAAAATATTTATCAATACAGTACTTTCCTTTTCGATTTTGTGCAATTTGAATTTTGGGCCCCTTTTTTACAACTGTGGGGCCTTGATTTTTAATCCATTTTGAGTCATCTATCACCCTAAATCATTTAGGTTTTTATTTTATTTTTTAAATTGTATGCCATTTGAAATTTGATTTCAACCTAATTCCCTCACAAATTTGAATTCAATCGTTCCGTGTGTATATGTGCATGGTTGACATAAATTCCAACCAACCAAAATTTGACATCTATTTCATTATTAATTAATTCCTTTGAGAACCAATTAAAATTGAAAGGTCATGGTCGTATGTGGTTTGTTTCGATTTTAACTATGCAATGCTATTGTTAAACCTTAATTTAGCAATAACTTTCGGATGGTCCGATTTGGACTCATGATATATCGTTGTGATTGTGTTGATGCTTAGATTTAATTGAGATTATATCTAAGATGATCACATGGTAAAAATTACGATCTTGGGATGTGAAAAATCGATTTTATCCCCAGTTTGAGGTTAAACAAGGGTAACAAGATGGGGTGTTTACATTTGGTTGGAGTTTTCTCTTTGAAACCATATCATTTGTGTTATTTACATTTCCGCTACTTTATTATTGCGATAATGGTTTTGAAGATGATTTTTATGCTTAATATGCTCTATGATATACTTGCATGTATTTAGCTTATGTTTTAATTAATATGTGTTGATTTGAAGATGGGGAAATTAGACAGGGACAACCTCTTCACACCAAGAAAGGAAAAAACAAGGACAATGAATTAAAGTAAAAGGAATAAAGTACATACCAAGAGGCAATAGTGCCACAAGTAGATACAAGGATCAAACTCTTTGAAGCACCCCTTGACAATTTTTTTTCAATCTTTATGACTCACCCTAGAGAAGTTTAGATACAATTTATTTCTAACTTTTTCCAAAACTCACTGAAATGACATTTTGTGTGGTGGAAAAAGTTGTTACTATAATAAGTTGTGAAAAGAGTTGTGTCTCTAGCAAAGTTGCCTCCTTTCCCTTTTATGTTGCCTCTTCCTAGCTCTTACAAACCAATGTTGCTTCTTCTTAGTCACAATGTTTCCAACAACCACTCCATTTATAATCCCACTACAATATCCCAAAAGGATTATTTTCCAATCAAATTCAATGTGAAACCATGAGTCTTGATCTTCTTCAATGCTTGCAGTGGGTAGAGGTGGAGGTTCAGGATTTTCACATTTCTTCGACAATGGATTTCCACATAATCCTAAATTTCCACCAAATGAACTACTGTCAAATGTATTAAATTGTGTACTTTGTGGTATAGGCCCTGTAAGTTGGTTGTGTGAGACGTTAAAGGATGCGAGGAAAGTGAGTTGCGTTAGTTGCATTGGTATCTGTCCTGAGAGCTTATTTTGAGAAAGGTCAAGTGACTCCAATGTTGACATGTTACCAAATGATATTGGGATATGACCAGTGAGGTTATTGTTGGAAAGGTTGAGTAATTGGAACCCGTTTAGATTCCCAATGAATTCTGGAATCGTTCCATTGAATTCGTTGCTTGAAAGATCAACAAATGCAAAAGCTTCTCTGATCTTTTGATACAATGTTTCCTTACCTTTGAGTATTATTTTCATCAAGTAAAGGTAATATTCAAGCACCCTAAGATCTCCCAACCAAATAGTTGTAGATGCCTGCATATGTGTGTAGTTTTTTGCATCAACTTTCCTTGGAAGCATCCAATTTTGGAAGTATTCAAATGGCAAATTACCAGTAAATTTATTAACGGAGAGATCAACAATGCCCAACTTGGGAGATGCAAAGAAGGATGTAGGACTCCCCACTACACCATAGAATCCATTTTGTTGCAAACTAAGTACCCTTAGTTCAGGAAGTGTTCCCAACCAAGAGGGAAAAACATCATTGAGCTCATTGCTTCCAAGATTTAGAACCTCTAGCATTCTACAATTTGATAATGATCTTGGTAGAACCCCCTCGAATTGATTTTGGCTCAAGTCGATCATCTTTAATGTACTTCCCTTTGCACATAGTTGAGGAATCATGCCATGAAATTTGTTGGCCCGAAGATTTAATATGTTCAAAGAGCAGCTGAGGTTGCTCAAACAGTGAGGAAGGATGCCACTGAATTGGTTATTGGACAAATCAAGGGAATAAAGAGAACTAAGATTACAGATCGATGGTGAAATTTCTCCTTGGAGCATGTTGTTTGCGACAGAATAAATTTTCATGGATGGCGGTGGAATTCGGAGTGATTCTTGTATCTTGTTGGAGCTAAGGTCCAAAACCAGTAGTTGAGGCCATGGAAAGTTGTCTTGATGCTGGTCAAAGCCTGTTAAATAGTTGTGAGAAAAGTTCACAAACTTTAAAGTTTCTTTACTTGTGTTCCACACCCAGATGGGTATTTGGCCATGAATATTGTTGTAGGATAGGTCAAGCCATTGCAACTGGTTTTGGTTACGTAAGAAATCTGGGAAATGACTCAAGTTGCATGAACCCAATCCTAAAACCTTAAACTTATTCTGAGTAGCATTGGAATTGGTTTTGGTGATGAATGATATATGGTTCAGTGATAAAACCAAGGAGGTTAAATATTTGAGCTTATGAAACATGTCCATAGCCACTATACCACTCAAGTTATTTGAGGAAAGGTGAAGAGATTCAAGTTTCTCGAGTTCAAAAATCGAGTTTGGAAGTGGACCTTGTAATTTATTATGCGAAAGGTACAACACAGTTAACTGAGTCATGTTGGCAAGCCAAGAAGGGATTTGACCAGTTAATTGAGTATAGCTCATGTCCAAATAACTAAGTTGGGTTAGATTTGCCATGGAAGCCGGTAGTTTCCCAGACAAACTAGTTTGCCAGACTGATAAAATTTTAAGGGGGTTACTTGAGTGGAATTCAGGAAAATAGCCCATGAGATCTTGATTGCAACCGACCTTAAGTTCTTGTAGCTTTGGTAGCTTAAAAATGCCAACAGGGAATTCTCCATGCAATCCGCAACCAATCAACTGGAGTGTTGTTAAAGAAGACAAATTTGATAAGATTTCAGGCACTGGAGATGATATCTGAACGAAATTGAGACATAGAACTTTCAGGCTGGTTAAGTTTTGAACTAAACTTTTTAGACTTTTGAGATGTAGATTACTTTGAACTACGCTTTCAGGCTGAGCAAGTAATGGTAACTTGGAAAGGTCAAGGGTCGATAACTTGGAAAGCTTTGAAAAATTTGATGGAATTTGGCCTGAAAAGGATGAATAGGAG
Organism: Fagus sylvatica; assembly: GCA_907173295.1. Classification (NCBI taxonomy): domain Eukaryota; kingdom Viridiplantae; phylum Streptophyta; class Magnoliopsida; order Fagales; family Fagaceae; genus Fagus; species Fagus sylvatica. Next base: position 10,178,020 of record OU015761.1, read on the forward strand.
AGGTTGAGATATGTCAACCTAGAAAGAAGGCTGAATCCAGATGGGATCTGCGAGAAATTGAAGTTGTTATAAGCAAGATTAAGCCTTTGAAGATGAACAAGGCGGAAAAGGCTGTTGGAGACCATAGAACCATAGAGACAGCTGCTACTGAGGTCAAGGCCAATCACATGACCAGTGTCCTCGTCGCATTCAACACCATCCCAGGAGCAGCAATCTCTGTCCACCCCTTCTTGTTTCCAAGTAGCAATCTTAGGATAAGCAAAAGGACCCCTGCAAGCATTCAAGTTCATGTCAAAGCTTTCTTTGAATTGCAACAAGGCAGAGCTGTCATCATCATGACAGAGTGGCTGCATAGAAGAAAAACAGTTAGTGGCAATAGCAAGAAACACTGGAAGTAAAACAAGCAAGCGTTTGGACATCAAGTCACTCATGAATGAGGCCATAATAGTGTATCTTTAACAACTGACTTAGCACTCTGAAGTTTCCAAGGAAACTACATTGCTTATATAGACATGAATTGAAGCCTTGATCTATCAAAATGGATACGTAAGGGCATGCGTATATTCGACTTGGAAGCACACATCAAGAGCATTAATAGCGAAAGAGAGATTGTTGAAATTAGTCAACTTAAGTTTTCCATGTTACCAACTTCAGAATTAAAAAGGAGTTGAATTAATTAACATTTCAAGGAAAAGTGTTTCTGAAGTTTCAATAGTGAATTAATTAGAAGTGGCCCACAATGAATGGACACAATCCCTTGTCATTCAGACACTGGGTAGGTATCTCTTTACAAGTCAAGTCGTCTCCATAGTTTCAAAGGATATTAAATCACAATTGAAATAATTAGGTGCTCGTACCAATCTTGGGATAATTGGGTCTTCACAGTATAATTATGATATATGACTTTGCAATACCCGATTTTAGCTTCTATTCAACCTGTTAAAAAAAAGCTTCTATTCAACCAAACATATTTGGTGTTTTAACCAAAAAAATAAAATAAAATAAAGAATCAGTTTAAGCCTTTATTGTCATTTTCATATTGAAAGGTCTCCGCTAGGAGATTTAATGCAACCCTACATTTTTTTTTTTTTTCAATTATTTTATATTTTATATTTTATCTTGTTTTGTTGAGAATAAATAATAAATAAAGAAAACTATATAAGTAATTTTACCACAAAACCTTTACGAGTAATGCTAAAAACACAACCAATTTTACTACAAAATCTTTACAAACTGACGTGGCATCCTTAGGTGGAGGTTACCACGTTAGCAACTAAAACACCATATTAACATCTCAACATTAACATTAATTATTAATAAAATCATTAAAATTTTAAAATACCTAAATCTATAAAAGAAAAAGAAATAAAAAAGAAACCCATCCCCACCAACTCACGGCCGACTGTTGGCGCCAACCCACGCAAATCTTATTCCAAACCCTTCCCCATGGCCTGTAAATCCACGTCCTTCGTCGCCCCACCACCCACAATCCTCGCCCTACGTCATGTCCTCGACGCCCACCCTTTTCTTTTGTTGTAGTTTTTGTTATGTTATGTTATGTTCTGAGCTTGTAATTGTAGATGACTTATGCTATTGATTTAGAATGTTTTAAGCTTTTTCTTTTAGATGTGGAAAGTTGAGTTCTTGAGATTTGGTTCATGGTTTTGGGGTTTTTCTAGTTGCGTTTGGAGGCCTTATTTATATGTGGGTTGCTCTTAATTGGAACCATAGTTGTGTCAGTGTACTACAGCTGGACTTTTGGGGAAGAAGTGATGCTGATTATTTAGTTGAGATTTGGGGTTTATTCTATTTTGGGTTTTGACTCCTGATTTGTTAGTGGAATGGATTTAATTTTATGGATTTGTGTTGTTAGAAGGTAGGGAAGAGTTTGGAGTGGGATTTGTGTGGGTGGGCGCCGGTGAGTTGGTTGGGGGATGAGTTTTTTTTTTTTTTTTTCTTTTCATATTTAGGTATTTTAAAATTTTAAATGATTTTATTAATGATAAATGCTAATGCTGAGATGTTAATATGGTGTTTTAGTTGCTGACGTAGTACCCTCCACTTAGGATGCCACATCAGTTTGTAAAGGTTTGGTAGTAAAATTGGTAGTGTCTCTAGCATTACTCAAACTATATACTTAGTAGGGTTCTAGTAATGAATATGTGTGGTGAAAAGGTATCAAATCCAATAACTAATGAGTAATGCTAGAGACACTACCAATTTTACTAGAGTGTCACATGACGTGGATACTTTGTTGTACATTGTTAGATTTAAGACATAAAATCTTACCTTGTAAAATAGAAAAAATCTTGTTCTATGTTGTAAGCTCACGTTTGATGGACTTGGAGAGCATTAATATCAAAAGAGAGACGGTTGAAATTCGTGAACTTAAGTTTACGATTGAAATCATCTAACTTAAATTTGTCAAGATCATTAATATCTAAAAAGAGAATATGGAAATTAGCCAACTTAAGTTTGTCGTTCTACAAACTTAGATGTGACAAACGGATTGGGGCGATTGGGTGACAAACCCTATGACCCTTGCCCAGTATTTTTTTTGGGTCAGGTCAACCTAGTTAACCCGTATTTTTTTTACTAATATTATACGCAGAAAATTTAGGTGAAGACTCTTTCAAGCTATTGAAAAAAAGAAAAAAAAATTGATCATATTTTCTCTGTTTTTCTTTTAATGATAAAAAAAAAAAAAAAACAGAAATATTAAAAAATATAAGTTAAGTAATACATAAATTCTTAAAATTTATACTGGCCAATGTTCACTAATATTATTATCACCAAAAAAAAAAAAAAAACCAATGTAATTGTAATTCTAGACCATATCAAGTTATCAACCTCCTCACTAAAGTGTTTCCATAGTTTCAATAGTGAATTAATTAGAAATGGCCTACAATGAATGAACACAATCCCTTGTCATTAAGACTCTGGGTAGGTTTCTCTTTACAAGTCAAGTTGTCTCCATAATTTCAAAGGATATTAAATCAGAATTGAAATAATTAGGTGCTCGTACCAAACTTGGGATAATTGGATCTTCACAGTATAATTATGTAAACAACTTTGCAATACCCGATATTAGCTTCTATTCAACCAAACATATTTGGTGTTTAACAATCCCAAAGGAATCACTTTAAGTCTTTATTGTTATTTTCATATGAAAATGTCTCCGCTTGATGATTTAATGCAACTCACATTGGGTTTATTTTATGTTTTATCCTATTTCGTTGAGAATAAATGCTAAACAAAGAAAACTATAAACTTAATTGTATTCTAGTAATGAACATTTTGTGGTGAAATGGTATCAAATAAGTAATTAGTATCCAACTGTTTTATTGGAGTTTAAAAACGCTAACAGAAAAGTTTTCTCATTCAAAACCAATTTACAAGTGAATTTTCTCTTAGGATTGGTTAAAAAAAAAAATTAAAAAAAAAAAAAACTATATATATAATTTTGTCATTTTTTCAATTTATTACATTATGTTATCAAGGTTCTTTCAGCAATTTTAGTTCGTGAGAATTACATTCTCGCATAATTATAATTGTCTCCTACGGTGGCAAATTTTAGTTTTTGTGCATCCATGTTTGAAACATGATGTTTCTCTTGTCAATTCCGTATAATGGTCTTTGTGGGCCCACTCTGGATTGAAGTTTTTGGTTCTCGGCTTATTAGTCTGTCGGCATGGAAGGTGCAAATATAATAGCCCAATACCAAAAATTTAATTATCTGTTTTTTTTTTTGTTTTTTTTTATTAGGATAGAACACATGCACACTCTATACTAATTTGTATAAGCTGGGGCTCGAACTCATGCCCTTTAAAGGTGGGGATCAAGGGGAGGAGGCTGCACTACTAGTCCAAATGCCTAATGGGCACAAATTTAATTATCAGTCTGTCTTCTTCCCAAGTGGGATGACCCACTTTTTATTCATGCTTATATAGACATGAATTGAAGCCTTAATCTATCAAGATGGATACGTAAGGGCATGCGTATATTCGACTTGGAATGCACACATCAACAGCATTGATAGCGAAAGAGAGATTGTTGAAATCAGCCAACTTAAGTTTTCCATGCTACCAACTTCGGAATTAAAAAGGAGTTGAATTAATTAACATTTCAAGGAAAAGTGTGTCCATATCCATAGTTTCAATAGCGAATTAATTAGAAGTGGCCTACAATGAATGGACACAATCCCTAGTCATTTAGACAGTTGGTAGGTATATATCTCTTTACAAGTCAAGTAGTCTCCATAACATATTTGGTGTTTTTTCCATTCAAATGGAATCACTCTAAGGAGGCGTTTGATTCGCTTGATCTTAGATTATACCGTAATGTAACATTCCTATAATCCTTGAATCATGGAATCACATCAAGGGAATGTTGGATTATGATGTTTGGTTCATTAATTACATCCCCTTCACATTCCAAGAATGTAACATTCCAATGTTTGTTTGGTTGTATCACATTTCTAGGATTCATTACAATTTTTTATAATGAATTCCAAAAGTACCCTTGTGTATAACATATAATACCCTAACATTAATATCTTTCATATAACTATTAAAAAATAATTCATATAGCTATAAAAAAAAATTATATAACTGTAAAAAAAATAATAATAATAAAAATAAAAAATCATTTAATTATTAAAATGACTAAAATAACCCATAATACCTATAACTATTAAAAGGAGGGTGAATAAAATTCATTAAACTAATTCTCAAAGTTACCTAAAAAAAATATTCTAAATTATAAGTAAGCAACTAAGTTATTCTAAAAATATAACTAATAACTAGAATACACATAAAGTGTCATTAATAGAAATAAATTGGTCTACAAATAGTTCCAATCTATTCATGTACTTAACTACAATATTAGAAAAGAGAGGGAAAGAGACAAAAGAAGAAATAATGTTGGTTTTCATGAGTACACCAAGCAAAGCTTTACATAACTAAAGCCTCTTTTGAAGCAAGCTGTACACATACAACTTCTTGAAATGCCCTCCCAATGTGAAAAAATAATCAATCTTGCAATCAGCAGTAATAATCCCTCTAACTTTCACAATTTCTTCATCAGTCAAGCCCCCTCCAGCAAAAATAAGCTCCTCATGTACTTTCATTCTTCTATCTGCCCCATCTGCCTCATGCTTAAAAGTTTCAGCAAGTTTCTTCATACTTTCAGTGGCTCCTTCATAAACTTTACCCATATTACTCAGGTTATCCACTAATTGCATAAACACAGGATCACTTTTCTTTCCTTTCTTCCTCTTGGTTGATGTTGATGTTGAAGTACCAGATGGGTTATCTGATGATCTAGCTATTGGTGGACCTTGTGTGCTTGCAAGAGATGCAGCTACTGGTGGACCTTGTGTGCTTGCAAGTGAGTCATTAGTATCATACAAATCTTCATTCTCTTCAGCTTCCTCCCTGTCAACAGTTTGCGCCGTATCAGAAGGACCTTCGGCACTAAACCCAGTTGCTCTATCTTTCCCAAAAACATGAGCAAGATCATCATAGTGAGGGAATGGCTTATTCCTTAAACCAGCAGCACCGGGATGACCCTACAATATTGGCATTTTAATTTCATCAGTTATCAATACATGGAACTAATTCACATTGTATTACTTCAACTACAAAATTTAAATTTAACAACGTACCTTAACCCAGCCTTGAAAAATGTCAGGATCACATACCAAGCCAGAGGAATCCGCGCCATTGATTCTATTAAACATAAACACAAACAATATTATAAGAACAATGCAATGGGGGAACTTAGTGCAGAACTATGCAATTTATAACACCAGAAGCTAAAGGCAAGAACATAGTTCCAGCAGTCACATTTAAAGGCACACAAAAAACATAATCACATCATGCAGCCATCCAAAGTATATTTGAACTCAAGAACAAAGTGCCACTCAAGGAATTTGATCAAAAGCTTCACATTCAAAAGTTTAACCAACATAAGAAACAAGTGTTAGCAATAATGATAGTAGATTTTAGAAAGGCTTGAGAATGTTGTAGCAACACACCTTCAATTCAAAGTTGAACAGGGAAGGTGGAGGCAGGTGGTGTAAGAAAGTCATTAAACAAGCTATCAATGCCCCACAAAGGCACATAGGGCAAACACTATTCAGAAAAACAAGAACAGAACAACTAAAAGCTCATAAATTTCATATTTTAAAATTTTAATCTTGTACCAGAGCTACTGTCAAGAGACGCTCAAGTTTCCAAGAGTAATAAAAAATCAGGCAATCCTACAGCTCCAAAGTAAACTATTGGTGTAACTTCTAGCCATATGGCTATTATTCCATTCCTTTAAAAACTTCTCTGATTATCCATAAAAAGATCACCTTAATGTCCATAAATTTGTTGCAAGCAGCCCAAAAATGGTGAGCTCATTCGCAAATAGAATGAAGTGTACCAACCAGACAATAACCCTAAGGTTAAAACAGAAAGTCCAAAAGTGAGGTATATGAGAAAGCTCAAAAGGGACTTTGAGCCCCACACTGCAATGACATTATAAACATTACTTCTCCAACTAGCATAAGCAATGACGCAATTCAATAAAATCTAATAATTCAACATCTGAGTGGAATAGGAGCCACCTCAAAATTCTTCAAATTCAACAATGACCAGCAATTATGACATTTTCTAATGATAATATGTTCTTTGTGTGATTGGAACTATGTTCTTTTTTTTTTTTCCTAATGATAATAAGAAAATTATGAGTGCAAATACACTCTTTTATTTGGCAGGGATCAACACTATTTCAGTTTTTTTTTTGGCCTTAACCCATACTCTGTTTCCTACTCAAGCCTACAATTTGAACCCATATTCCGTGTAGCTAAACTAGTGCTGTCTAATGTTAATCCATAGTGCATGAGTGGTGCATGTTAATCCATATCACCCAAGAAATTACTGCTTGTATTTGGGCTCATTTGTGGGCATTCCACCACAGAAACCAGTTTGCCTTGAGATGCAATGTGGATAAGCTGGTCATAGAATCCAACTCTCACATGCTTGATAATATTTTAACAGAGAAACAACTTATCAAAATAAAGAACCAAATATTTTAACCCCACCTTACCACTTGACCAAGACTTGAAAATATTGACATTAGTTCATTTCTCAGAAATTCCGTCAACTAAGCTGGCTTCCCACTAAACTCAATGATTTCAAACCCTTTATCTCACACAATCTGTCTCCAAAATAGCTAAGATCCTAACAGCCCTAACAACAAGCAAAGAAGGCTCCATGACCACCTGAAAATTGGGTATACTGGTGATGAAATACCCAAAAGCCCAAAAACCCAATCCACCTCTCAAAATCACCAAATTTGGACCCTATCCAAACCACCTCCAGAATAATCCATTAAAAACACCAATGTCAAATATATATTTTTTAAAAACAGGTTAGAAATCGGCACAATAAGAGAAGGAAAGGAAATTAATAAGAAAGAAGAAACAACAAAAAGTTTATTTGGGCATTCATCACTCGTACCTCCCAAAGATCATAAACAGTAAACACTGATTCTGAAGCAGAAAAAAACACAAAAATAGACATCATTATATTTACTCTCCAAGGAAATCACTCAATGAAGAAAATCATAAACCCATTACCGACAAAAAAAAAAATCCAACGACCCACTTATGGAGAAAATAGAAGCCACCAAACACATAAACCCATTACCGACATAAACCCCAAAAAATCATCACCCTAGGAGCCAACGACCCACTTTATTGCCATCAAATCACCATCGCCCAATATTAGGAAAGATTATTTCCTACACTTCCTTTATACTTCTCCATAAACGTAAAGTTTCCAAGCAATAATTCCACTAAAAAAACCACCAAATCAGATAGCATATAGAACCACCTCACATTACCGATGTTATATGCAGAAAACGAAGGAAAGCAAAAAAAAATTTGAGAATCGAGAACTTACCGATGAAAGCTTCGGTGTCTGGAAGTTAGATGGCGATGATTCCGGCGAGACTCCAACGATCAAGCACCATTAAAACCGCATGATGAGCCATTGCTAGAGAGAGAGAGGCAGAGAGTCATATGCTAGAGAGAGGCAGAGACGGCTAGGGTTGGGAGAGTTTGAAAAAAATTATAACAGTGGCAAGTTTTGTAAATAAGAGTGATTGGGCTGGACAATTTTGTCAACAACATAAATTTTGCCCAAATTTGCACATCACGTGTGTTTTCAAAGAGATGGAATGTGAGATTCTTCTAATGTAATAAGGTAATCTCATCACACTAATTTTGGATGATGTGATTACTTTTGTAATGTTATATTACGGATATTTAAGCGAACCAAACACCGTGATGTTCCATATCACGCTAATGTCATTACGATCACAGGTATATCACGCGAACCAAACGCCCCCTAAGTCTTTATTGTCATTTTCATATTGAAAGGTCTCCGCTAGGAGATTTAATGCAACCCTACATTTTTTTTTTCAATTATTTTATATTTTATAATTTATCTTGTTTTGTTGAGAATAAATGATATATAAACAAAGATATTATTAAAAAAAAAATGATATATAAACAAAGAAAACTATAAACTTAATTGTATTCTAGTAATGAACATTTGTGGTGAAAGGTATCAAATAACTAATTAGTAACCAACTGTTCTATAGGAGTTTAAAAAGGCTAACGTTAAAATCGAGCAATCTGTTAATATTATAAATAAGAACAGTTTTCTCATTCAAAACCAATTTAGTGAATTTTCTCTTAGGATTGGTTTTAAAAAAAATAAATAAATAACCGATATATCTTTATATCTTTAATCTTTTCATAGTTTTCCACTTATTACATTATGTTATCAGATATTCTTTCAGTGATTTAGTTTGTGAAAATTACATTCTAGCATAATCATAGTTGTCTCTTACGGTGGAAAATTTTAGTTTTTGTGCATCCATGTTTGAAACATGATGTTTCTCTTGTCAATTCCGTGTAATGGTCTTCGTGGGCCCACTCGGGGATGAAGTTTTTGGTTCTCTATTTATTAGTCTGTTGGCACGCCAATGCCACAAATTTTATTATTATCTCCATTTAATGGTTAGATTAGATATTATAAATATAAAAGTATATAGAGTGTCACATGTCATGGTACTTTGCTCAGTTTGTTGTACACGGTTAGATTTAAGACATAAAATCTTACCATGAAATAGAAAAAAATCTTGTTCTATGTTATAAGCTCACATTTAATGGACCTGGAGAGCAATAATATCAAAAGAGGGATGGTTGAAATTCGTAAACTTAAGTTTACGTCTGAAATCATCTAACGTAAGTTTGTCAATATCATTAATATCGAAAGAGAGCCCATGGAAATTAGCCAACTTAAGTTTGTCGTTCTAAAAACATAGACGTGACAAACAGATTGGGTCGATTGGGTTCAGGTAAAAAACATGTCGTCCTAGAAGGGTTACAAACCCTATGACCTTTACCCAGTATATTTTCGGGTTGGATCAATCTACCTACCCGTATACACCCGTAAATTTAACATGCCTAAAAATAAATTAATAAATAAATAAATAAATTAAATGATCATATTACAATCTAAGTTAAATAATACATTCATCTAAAAATAAAAGTTAAATAAATAAAAAAATACTAACAATTAATAGAAAAAAAAAAAAAGGCTAGATGTAATTCTAGACCATATCAAGTTATCAACCTCCTCAAGTATACCTATCGCATGTAAAATATGAAATAAAATTAAACTACCAACAAAGATAACTAATATATAAAGTTTTAAGAATAAAACATAACACGTTAAGTGATGAAAAATAAGTAAAGAATTAATATGATCTATATCTCAATTTACTTAATGTTAGTAATAGATTTAGTAATGGAAATATTCAAGGGTGAGAATTACACCTCAAGGTGGCGAGTAATTTTGTTAGTAATTTCATCTACAATACCGAATTTTAATATAACTTTTACCATGAAAACAAGTCAATAAAAAATTAATGATTTATAATATGACTTTTCTATAAATATATTAAATATTACCTTCAAATCCATATAACTAATTTCAAGTGCAAATCACAACTTCCACATTCTTTGGCAAAACATAGGATTGAATATTACCTTCAGCCAATTGGTTATTCTCCAATAATCATGCTTCTATTCGCATTTGTTGCATGCCAGTTGTTTGGATTATCTCCATTTGAAATGATATATTTTATGGTTAGATTAAATTTTACAAATCTAAAAGTGTATAAATTGTCATTTAAAATTTAAAATGTTATGATATTCTGTACACCGATAAATCCAAAAAATAAAATCATAACTGTGAAATAACGAAATAGAGAGGATTTGAAATGTTTAGAGGAGTGCAAGGCCCACTTTTTGTATTAACTACTTAAAAGTGGTTGTGGTGTTTATTATACATGAAGCGTGAGGTCTATATTTAGCTTATTTCTGAACCTTTTCGGGGGTTCCTTGGAAGTTGGAAGTTGGAAGTGAAGGTTGAGATTGAGATTGAGTCATATGCAGGTGATGTTACATTATATTTGTATGCT
>OU015761.1:10188664-10209242 GCA_907173295.1 Fagus sylvatica
AATCAACACGACTTCGAAATGAGATGGATTGGAGGGAAAACCAAGGCTAAACCAAAATGCGGTTTGTGCCATCAAGAGGGACATAATCGTAGAAAATGCCCAAATGCGAATCAAGCAAGTTCAAGTAATGCTGCTATAAATTAGGTAATTGCTTATCATTATACTATCAATCACTTTATTATGTGTCATGACATATGTTGTTGTAATTTATTATTATGTATGCTTTGCACACTTTGAGATAATTTGATCAAACAACTCACTTTGCAAAAGTAGTTGATGATTTATGAACTTTTGTTTTTTAGGTTAAGTCTTTAGAAATATTTTTCATTTCATGTCCTATTTGAAATCTAATTGAATCTTTTCTAAATTTTGGAATTTCTCTATTTGCTATTGACATGATTTATTCGGTTTCCTGACTATCCAATGTATCTATGTTGTGGTAAATAATAATGCTTTGGTGAAGTCTTATGTGGTTAGACTTGATTATGTACAAGTAGAGAAGCTCCACACCATCTCAGTAACCAAGTTGGTCGAAACTGTTAGGCAGACGAATAGAAAATGTTTCCCATTGATACTTCAGAAAATGCTTCATAAAGATGAAAAGAATTATTATAGAAGAAATTTAAGTTAACCGTTAGTAGACCAAGTGACAACATGAAAGGAAACACTTCCATCACCTACATAAAAGAAAGATAACATAACTCATTGTAAATTTATTTTTTATTTTATTTTTTTAACAACACTCATTGTAAGAAAATTGACAAGTAATATAACTAATAGTTATACTCATTGTAAACTTTGCAAAATATTGTTAGGTTTGAAGATGATGGATATTTAATTTCTGCTTATGGAACGTTTGGTCTAAGTCTAATGGTTTAATTGTTGAACTTGATGCTAAAGTAGTTGTTAATCTTTGATTCTTGATTGCAGGTACCTGAACCCAGAACCTTTGAAGACGTTCGACTCCAGCACATGGGCATAGACTGGATGTCCCCTTCAGTACTTTTGTTACCCCCACCCCCTTTTGTTGTAAGCCAAGTGAAGGCAGATTGTTGGGGAGTTTTATTCCATCATTTTGTTTAATGTTTACAAATTAACTTCGATTAATTTGTTGTGAGGATTCATAGCCAAATTCCAGAATTTCAGGACTAAGCTTTGTTATTGTTGTACTAGTAAGGTTAGCAAGGAATTGCAACTTGGCTACTTTTGCGTCATGGCATGTGCACTTGGTGGTTTGATTCTATAGCAGGAAATATATGGACTTTCTCATGTATGGTTATTTTTGCTTTTAGGCTCTTCAAGCATTAAGGTGAAGGATAACTCTTCAATGTTTTTACTTGATCTGCTTGATCTATGTAACTGTGCAGGTTGTATAGTTTGTCTTACTGTGCTATGTACTCTGTCTTAACTTTGATTTTATACCTTTAATGATATTTTGAATTTGCTATTTGTCTAGGATGATTGCTGCAGTTATGCTCTCCTTGTCATGTTTATGTTTCTACGTGGTCTAAATACATGCTAAATAAATTCATAATGTTAAAAACATGTTAGTTTGCACTTTATGGATATAGGTGGAATGCTCTCTGATCTTGCCGTCTGTTAGTAAATTAATGGCTAAAATTACTTTTTTCTTTCCTTGAAATTTGGTCCAAGTTCGATTTTTGAAAATAGATGGAAAATAGTGTCATTAAATAATAGCTAGTTTGTCATTAAATAATTTGCATACATGGAAAATAGAGTGTTGACATGGCAAGTTAAAAAGTAATATGGCCTAGTATAAATTTAATTAAAAAGTTAGTGTTGCAGAACCTGTGGACAAGGCTGCCCTCTAGATTGCTGTCTTGATGATTTTCTATATTTAATAACTTCTTAAGGTAGATAAGTTTGCATAAGAAACCAAAAGGCAACTCTTTCTCTCTTGGTTCCTCCAATTTGTTGGTATTGTCAGACATCTTTGTAACTGGTATAGAATAGCTACATGAAGTACAACGTAGCAGGAAATATTAAGTTAAATATGATCACCCCAATCCCAAAACAGCTACAATGTGATTCTAATACAAAATTAATTTATACTACAATATAGCATACATATAATTATAGTCAAACCATTAATTTATACTACTATCATAGCCTAATGGTACTCATGTGTAGAATTCAATGGACTTAAGGGTCTAAGGTTCTACACATGGGGGACGCGCCTGGGGCTCTGGGAGGAGCTATTCCTCGGGACAAAACCTTGAGGTTCGCTTCCGTTGCCAAAGAGGACAATTTGTGGTGAGGGGGGGTGATATCCTCGCCCAAGACCCATACGCGTTTTTTGTAACGTCCCTGGTTTGTCCCAAAGAGCACCTCCAGACCTAGGCCGTCCTACCATGGTAGAACCTGGACCCTTAAGCTATTCGGGACAAAACCTTGAGGGACTGCTGTGTGTCTTTCCCAAAGAGGACAATATTGAGTAGTGCATCGGTTGGTATCAGAGCCGGGGACGTTACACTTAGAATGCTTATTGGCTTAATTTTCTTAGCAAGTAATTACAACTGAGAATATTTTTTTTATATATATATATATATATATATATATATAAAATTTTTTTGTTTTTCTTTTATTATCTAATAATATCATAATTATGTTAAATTTTATTGGCAAATCTGGTTTAGGATTGACAAACTAATTGCTTTGGTACTTTCATCCTAAAAGTCTCGGTATATTTTTTGCTGAATTTTGTTAATGTTTATTTTTTTTATAAATTGAATTATGTGAATGAATTTTTTTTATTTATTTATTTCTGTTGTTGATTTCCAGCATTGCGATGGTTGAAGATTCATATCATACTTCTTTCTTCATAGTTAGAGCAACAGGCTCGAGTGTGGGCAGCACTCAACTGGGAGAAAAAACTACTGAGATCATACATGCAAGTATGTTTAAATTTTAGTATTCCTCTAGATATCAATCCTTTTATTTAGTTGGATCTGATTTGCTAATTCTCACAAATCTTTGTGGTTTGAGCAGATACTCATTAAAGGAAAAATCTGATGACAACATTTATAAAAAAAAAATATCTGATGACAACATTTTATTAATACTCATTATTCATATTATGGATGCTTTAGCAAACTATGGTAATGCACATTGTGTTTAGATGAAATGGATATCAATCCTTTTCCAAGTATGTCATGTCTCTCATAAATTCTTTTCTTTATATTAATGTTTTTGATCGAAAGGTCAATCTTGGGTATGTTCTTTTTCCATTCAAATTAAGATTGATATGAATTGTTTTTCTCTTTTAAAAATGCACTCATCTCTCTAATGTGGAAGGGTTAGGCAATTTCTGCCAATGAGCCCTTCCTCCTCTCATACAAATGGATAATGGGTAGTCAATTTCCACGGGTGAGTATAATGGTATTTTATACTTACACCATTACATATCCTACCACGGGTGAGTATAATGGTATTTTATACTTACACCATTGCATATCCTAAGTATAATAGAAATTCTAACTGTCCCATATAACAAGTTTATTGTTGATCATTTTTTTATTAGACTTTGTATTTCCTTAAAAATTAACAATAGATTTGATATTGATAGGTTGCTACCTCAGTAAGACACTAAATCGTAGCTTTCATATGGATGCAAATTGATGGATTAAAACTTAAATAATTGTTGATGCATTTGCATCACTTAGATTGAAGGTTCATGGAGGCAAATGACCCGTGTGTGGCTACATTTTCCAGGTATGACTTCTTGGGATGTATTTAGTAAATTCTTGAGAAAAATATGCATAGTGACAGTTCCAGGTAGAGGATTTAGTCCAGATGGCTAAGGATATATTAGTCATTGCATTTGATGTGCTGTCCAAGGGTGTTCCATTAGAGTTATTAAGTTCAAACTAATGTTTCCCCATTGACAAAAAATGCAGACTACGTGTGGTTTTTTCCTGTTTCATTTCACTAGGCCATGTAATTGGCTTGAAATGTATAGGGCTTTAATGTTAACAATCTAACTAGGAGTTTTGCTTCTTCTTTTTTCCCAAGTGAAGCTACATGGTTGAGCTACTGTTTGACAGGAGAACACCAGTTTAGCAAAATCAAATAATTTACATATTTTCTCTAGACGCCTTTTATTTTATTTTATTTATCAAAAGTTGTTTATGATTTGGTGTTTTCTAAAATATGGTAAGAAAGGATATTTTTTTGGCTTTAGATATATTACTTTTGAAGATGTTAATAAATCAATAAGTTAATTATCTTGACATATTCATAATTAAGTATGGATGTTCATTAGTTTGAATTAATTACCCATAAGAATTGCTCAAAAGTGTTGAAATTGTTTTTTTCAGTAGATTCTATAACTAGAAATATTTGCTTGCATCAATATAAATTTTTATAATTTTCTTATATGTGACAACCTTAATGGTTCCTAAGCAACAAGTCTTTGTAAATGGTTTATAAAGGTACATCTTATTCTGTCTTTCTCTTAAAGGAATACTTTCTTGCAAATTTTATGAATAATAATTGTTAATGGCCTTTGTATTACAGGATTGATTTGAATTTTTTAATATATTTTGATTAAGACTAATTTTTAAACTATAAACACAGCCTAGATTTATAATGTCAAAGGGGAATTGGCAACATTATGTCTAGAATGCATATAGTGTGCTTACTAAACTTCAATATTTAAGTACGTCATAATTTAGAAAGTATTGTGTGTTCACCATTTGTGTACTACACATTTTACTTGCACTTGGAGATCTATTCTTATTATGGCTTATTAGCTTATTTTTATTTATAATATAAATATATTTTCCATAGATAGAGACAATACTTTTCTTAAAACCCAGCTCAAGTCAATTTAAACTAGACATTAAATCTTATGAATAGTGTCATTGTGATATGTTTATTACATATGTTATGGTTGCCTTTGCCTTTTCTTTTGTTGATTGGTATAGATATGTTGTTAAAAATAGATTGGCCGCCAGAATTTAGCATTCATGTTTTGGCTGTGTTGATGATAGGTTTTTGCCATGGCAAGCACTAGCTACAATGGATGAGAGGTAGTTTTTGCAACGTTGGTAGAAGTATGGCAAATGACATCTCGAGGAACAAAGTTTTCTTCTCATTTTTTTTTTAGCTATGTCTTGACTCTAAATTGTTGACTTTTATCTTTTGTTCTTTGTAATTGTTCTCTATTTTGATGATGTACCAAAAATAATTTATCATTTGTTTTTTGTCCACCTTTTTTATCAAGTTTTTTTCCTTTTTATCAATTGTGTTTTGACCAGTGACAAAGTTCTCAATTGTAGTGGATATTTATAAGGTTTTTTTATAATTTAAAATAATTCAAACAAATATTTTGTTATAAAATACTCTCAGTGAAAATAGTGATATCCACTACCATTTTATGCTGAATTTTAAATACTTTACATACAAATTATCCCGCGCTTTGCGCGGGTTATACGCTAGTAATAAATAATTACGTTGGAAAAACCTAAAATCAACATTGTACTAATTAATCTAGTAACAATGTAGTAAAAAGTAATATCCAATGAAATTAAGAGTTCTTAGATTTAATGGAACTAAAATCTTTACTTAACTATGAGAAAAACATGATTGAACTCATGAAAAGATTCAAATCATAAAACCACAAATAAAAGAAATAATAAGAAGATGAGAACAATCAAATAATAAATCTTAAATATTGAAACTCAAAATGGATTTAAAAGAAATTAGTTTACCTTACAAATTTGGATTCCCCCTTAGCCCAAGCCAAAAGTCTAGCCAATCATGGCCAAGAAATTACAAAAAGAAAACTAGTGAAATAAATGCTAGTGAGAAAAAATAAGAAAAAGAACTCTAATCCTCTTCCTCCTCTTTCTTCTCTTTCTTCACATGCCGCCCACTTCTCTTCTTTCTTTTTCTTTCTTTCTTTCTTCACATGCCGCCCACTTCTCTTCTTTCTTTTTCTTTCTTTTCTTCTTCACATGCCGCACCACTTTTCTCCTTTCTTTTCTTTATTTTTCTGCACCTGCTGCACCACTTTTCTTTCTTTTTGTTTCTTTATTCAAGACTCCCACGTGAGCTTCATTAAAACTCTTTCGGAGCCACAATCTGGCGTGATGCGTTGTTGGTTAATTTCAACAATCTCACTTTCGCTATTAATGCTCTTGATGTGTGCTTCCAAGTCGAATATACGCATGCCCTTACGTATCCATTTTGATAGATCAAGGCTTCAATTCATGTCTATATAAGCAATGTAGTTTCCTTGGAAACTTCAGAGTGCTAAGTCAGTTGTTAAAGATACACTATTATGGCCTCATTCATGTGTGACTTGATGTCCACACGCTTGCTTGTTTTACTTCCACTGTTTCTTGCTATTGCCACTAACTGTTTTTCTTCTATGCAGCCACTCTGCCATGATGATGAGAGCTCTGCCTTGTTGCAATTCAAAGAAAGCTTTGACATAAACGTGAATGATTGCAGGGATAATCCTTTTGCTTATCCTAAGATTGCATCTTGGAAACAAGAAGGGATGGACAGAGATTGCTGCTCCTGGGATGGTGTTGAATGCGATGAGGACACTGGTCATGTGATTGGCCTTCACCTCAGTAGCAGCTGTCTCTATGGTTCTATGGTCTCCAACAACAGCCTTTTCCGCCTTGTTCATCTTCAAAGGCTGAATCTTGCTTACAATGACTTCAATTTCTCTCGGATCCCATCTGAATTCAGCCTTCTTTCTAGGTTGACATATCTCAACCTCTCCTATTCATCTTTTTCAGGCCAAATTCCATCAAATTTTTCAAAGCTTTCCAAGTTATCGACCCTTGACCTTTCCAAGTTATTATTATTTGATCAGCCTGAAAGCGTAGTTCAAAGTAATCTACATCTCAAAAGTCTAAAAAGTTTAGTTCAAAACTTAACCAGCCTGAAAGTTCTACGTCTCAATGGAGTTCAGATATCATCTCCAGTGCCTGAAATCTTATCGAATTTGTCTT
Organism: Fagus sylvatica; assembly: GCA_907173295.1. Lineage (NCBI taxonomy): Eukaryota > Viridiplantae > Streptophyta > Magnoliopsida > Fagales > Fagaceae > Fagus > Fagus sylvatica. The sequence continues at coordinate 10,195,654 of OU015761.1, forward strand.
CTTTGACAACACTCCATTTGGTTGATTGCGGATTGCATGGAGAATTCCCTGTTGGCATTTTTAAGCTACCAAAGCTACAAGAACTTAGGGTGAGTTACAATCAAGATCTCATGGGCTATTTTCCTGAATTCTACTCAAGTAGCCCCCTTAAAATTTTATCAGTCAGGCATACTAGTTTCTCTGGGAAACTACCGGCTTCAATTGGAAACCTTGATTCCTTGAATCAATTGTTGATTGGGAATTGTAATTTCTCTAGTCAGATTCCATCTTCCATGGCAAATCTAACCCAACTTAGTTTGTTGGACATGACCTCTACTCAATTAACTGGTCAAATCCCTTCTTGGCTTGCCAACATGACTCAGTTAACTGCGTTGCACCTTTCGTTTAATAAATTACAAGGTCCACTTCCAAACTCGATTTTTGAACTCGAGAAACTTGAAACTCTTCACCTTTACTCAAATGACTTGAGTGGTATAGTGGCTATGGACATGTTTCATAAGCTCAAATATTTAACCTCCTTGGTTTTATCACTGAACCATATATCATTCATCACCAAAACCAATTCCAATGCTACTCAGAATAAGTTTAAGGTTTTAGGATTGGGTTCATGCAACTTGAGTCATTTCCCAGATTTCTTACGTAACCAAAACCAGTTGCAATGGCTTGACCTATCCTACAACAATATTCATGGCCAAATACCCATCTGGGTGTGGAACACAAGTAAAGAAACTTTAAAGTTTGTGAACTTTTCTCACAACTATTTAACAGGCTTTGACCAGCATCAAGACAACTTTCCATGGCCTCAACTACTGGTTTTGGACCTTAGCTCCAACAAGATACAAGAATCACTCCGAATTCCACCGCCATCCACGAAAATTTATTCTGTCGCAAACAACATGCTCCAAGGAGAAATTTCACCATCGATCTGTAATCTTAGTTCTCTTTATTTCCTTGATTTGTCCAATAACCAATTCAGTGGCATCCTTCCTCACTGTTTGAGCAACCTCAGCTGCTCTTTGAACATATTAAATCTTCGGGCCAACAAATTTCATGGCATGATTCCTCAACTATGTGCAAAGGGAAGTACATTAAAGATGATCGACTTGAGCCAAAATCAATTCGAGGGGGTTCTACCAAGATCATTATCAAATTGTAGAATGCTAGAGGTTCTAAATCTTGGAAGCAATGAGCTCAATGATGTTTTTCCCTCTTGGTTGGGAACACTTCCTGAACTAAGGGTACTTAGTTTGCAACAAAATGGATTCTATGGTGTAGTGGGGAGTCCTACATCCTTCTTTGCATCTCCCAAGTTGGGCATTGTTGATCTCTCCGTTAATAAATTTACTGGTAATTTGCCATTTGAATACTTCCAAAATTGGATGCTTCCAAGGAAAGTTGATGCAAAAAACTACACACATATGCAGGCATCTACAACTATTTGGTTGGGAGATCTTGAGGTGTTTGAATATTACCTTTACTCGATGAAAATAATACTCAAAGGTAAGGAAACATTGTATCAAAAGATCAGAGAAGCTTTTGCATTTGTTGATCTTTCAAGCAACGAATTCAATGGAACGATTCCAGAATTCATTGGGAATCTAAACGGGTTCCAATTACTCAACCTTTCCAACAATAACCTCACTGGTCATATCCCAATATCATTTGGTAACATGTCAACATTGGAGTCACTTGACCTTTCTCAAAATAAGCTCTCAGGACAGATACCAATGCAACTAACGCAACTCACTTTCCTCGCATCCTTTAACGTCTCACACAACCAACTTACAGGGCCTATACCACAAAGTACACAATTTAATACATTTGACAGTAGTTCATTTGGTGGAAATTTAGGATTATGTGGAAATCCATTGTCGAAGAAATGTGAAAATCCTGAACCTCCACCTCTACCCACTGCAAGCATTGAAGAAGATCAAGACTCATGGTTTCACATTGAATTTGATTGGAAAATAATCCTTTTGGGATATTGTAGTGGGATTATAAATGGAGTGGTTGTTGGAAACATTGTGACTAAGAAGAAGCAACATTGGTTTGTAAGAGCTAGGAAGAGGCAACATAAAAGGGAAAGGAGGCAACTTTGCTAGAGACACAACTCTTTTCACAACTTATTATAGTAACAACTTTTTCCACCACACAACATGTCATTTCAGTGAGTTTTGGAAAAAGTTAGAAATAAATTGTATCTAAACTTCTCTAGGGTGAGTCATAAAGATTGAATAAAAATTGTCAAGGGGTGCTTCAAAGAGTTTGATCCTTGTATCTACTTGTAGCACTATTGCCTCTTGGTATGTACTTTACTCCTTTTACTTTTATTCATTGTCCTTGTTTTTTCCTTTCTTGGTGTGAAGAGGTTGTCCCTGTCTAATTTCCCCATCTTCAAAATATTCTTTTAAAAATAATTTAAATGATTTTGAAGTAAAAGAGTTAGAAAATATGCTAAGTCTTGTCAAATGAAGAATTGGGCGTTGAAGACTATGAGTTTGTTATTCTTGTCCAAACACAATCCAACAATGGAAAACTATAACGGCTAAAGGTTTAGACCCCAAATTTAAATAAACAAAACAATTAAATAAAACAAATCAACACATATTAATTAAAACATAAGCTAAATACATGCAAGTATATCACAAAGCATATTAAGCATAAAAATCATCTTCAAAACCATTATCGCAATAATAAAGTAGCGGAAATGTAAATAACACAAACGATATGGTTTCAAAGAGAAAACCCCAACCAAATGTAGACACCCCATCTTGTTACCCTTGTTTAACCTCAAACTGGGGATAAAATCGATTTTTCACATCCCAAGATCGTAATTTTTACCATGTGATCATCCTAGATATAATCTCAATTAAATCTAAGCATCAACACAATCACAACGATATATCGTGAGTCCAAATCGGACCATCCGAAAGTTATTGCTAAATTAAGGTTTAACAATAGCATTGCATAGTTAAAATCGAAACAAACCACATACGACCATGACCTTTCAATTTTAATTGGTTCTCAAAGGAATTAATTAATAATGAAATAGATGTCAAATTTTGGTTGGTTGGAATTTATGTCAACCATGCACATACACACACGGAACGATTGAATTCAAATTTGTGAGGGAATTAGGTTGAAATCAAATTTCAAATGGCATACAATTTAAAAAATAAAATAAAAACCTAAATGATTTAGGGTGATAGATGACTCAAAATGGATTAAAAATCAAGGCCCCACAGTTGTAAAAAAGGGGCCCAAAATTCAAATTGCACAAAATCGAAAAGGAAAGTACTGTATTGATAAATATTTTTTAATTATAAGTATCTACTAGAAAATATCTATCTCGAAAAAAAAATAATCTTAAAAAGGATATATTGAAAAATTTGTTACACTTTGAAAAAAAGAAAAAACAAAAAAATTTGGGTGAAAATCTTACAAATGAACAATAAATCTATACTATAATGTAAAACCGAAACTTTTTTAACCTTTTATTGACTTCCTAAAACCTTGACACATCAACTTTTGAACCATCACAATTTTACACATCATTATTATTATTTTTTTAATAATTTTATAACCTTTACTAATTTTTATTCCTCCCGACTGCCACCTCTTTCTATCACACCACACATGACTATTCCCTTCCACTTCTTTCTATCACACCACACACGACTATTCCTACTTCTTCTCCCTCTCTCCTTTCATCTTTTTGAAGTCTCAACATCACTGTTTTTCCTCTGCATCGGCAACTGTTTGATCGTCGAAACCGAACTGAGGGGCTGCCATCACCGTTTTGCCTCCACCCACCATCAGGTCGACCATTTGTAACAGTCTGACCGTCGAAACCGAACTGAGGGGCGCCACCACAAGGCTGCCATCACCGTTTCGTCTCCACCCACCTCCAGGGAGTTTCGATGGAAGTAATTTCAACCTACTTCGATGGATGATTTCTTTGAATTTTTTGGTTTGTAATGGGCAAATCCAAAAACCATATCTCTCCTACTAATTAATTGTTTTGCCGGCAAAATACCAAAGTAGCTGAACTACCAAGACTGTGCTAGCCATTGGTATGACCTTAATTGATCTTGTCTTGGTTGATTCAGTTGAAGTGGTGAAGAATCTGCTCTTTTTCTTTTAGATCTATATCGAAGTATGTGATTGGGCAATGGTCAGAATCAGTGTGTTGGATGGGTTTTTAACTATGCAGTCATGCCTGAAGATTATTGCATCCCGTTTGCCTCAGCCAAAAATTAAGAAAATTGGTATTGTTTATCTGTATCAAATTGTTAAGAAATCACGCTACCACATGTTTCTTCCAAACTCTTTGGTGATAAAGTAATACAAAGACTAATCACAGTAAAAAACGTTATGATGAAATTATTTAAAAAAAGTTATTTTTTAGTTTTTGTCTCTTTTGATCATCATATGATGATTTGCTCACTATGTGTTCGATGTTTTGTTTCTAAATGGACAATTTCACAACATATGATGATTTGATTTGCTCATTAAGTGATAAAATCTAATAGGTTGTATTATATAAGAGAATTGAAGAAACCAGTCGCCTGGAATAGTATCCAGAACTGGATTTGAGATAAAAGTTGCTGCCCAATCCAGTTACTGGACCACCAATCCAGTAGACTGGATGACATGTACTTGGCTATCCAGTCGCCTGGATTGGTGGTCCAGTCGACTGGATGCGTGCTGGGAGTTTCTGCCTGACTCAGTTGCCTGGACCACTAATTCAGACTGATACGGCAGTTAAGGCAGTTAATGACCGTTAAAGGCGAAATGGTGCCTTTTCATGGTGACTCTTGACTGATATACACTTGCAATTAAAAAGGAATTTCGTGTTCAGTCAATATAGGCAGAAAACTTAATTGTTCTAAGAAGTTCTAAAGAATGAAATTGAAGTGCTATCATTTCATTCTTGGCTTTGTTGTATCCTGGAGACTATTTGCTTGAACCCTTAGCAATCTCTGAGGAGAGGGGGCAAATCTAGTCTTAAAGACAACGATTTATCGTGCGTCAAAGCCTTGGTTCTCCTTTGAATCCCCTAAAATTCCTAACAATTAAGTGATAAAAAATAATTAGAGTTGATTTTAGAAAAGGAAGTTGCTTTTGTGTAGATTAAATGCCTAGAACAGAGATAAATGTAGAGATAGCGTTTGTTGAAATTCTTGAGACAACGAATATAATGGAGGTGGAATGCCCAGATTAAATGCCAGATAAATTAATATGACCTTATTCTAGATTAAGTTGTCTGCACCAATAGAGATTTGTTAAGTGAACCTACTTTGGCCAAATGGATTAAGTAGTTGGAAATGGCATAAAATGTGTAACCTCAAACTTCCTTTCAAGTTTATATCTTTCATGTGAAAGATTTGTTCCAATGGTCTTCCTTTTAAGGGTAAAGTTACGAAGGATAGAATTATTTATTAAACAAAATTATGTTAATAAAACTTTTTGACATTTGAAATATTTAGAAACTATGTTTAATTGTTTTAGTTTGAGAAAAATATATTAAATTATATCTTTATGCAAAACTTTCCCATTTTATAGGAAATTTTAAGCCTTAACTTATGCAATACATATTTAAATGGCATATAAACATGCTCAGGTTAGGTAAAAGTGATTCTTAGATACCATTTCTAAGTCTTTAGACTCTAGAAACATGGACATGGTATGGTTTGCCTAACCACAGTGGCAGGGTTGAGATGTGCACTCCCTTCACAGTCTGATGCTGAGTTCCATGCCCGTGATGTGTTTTGCTTTAGTTGGAAATACATAATTTTAAATCAATTTACGTGGAAGACATAACACAATATTTTTTTAAAGTTTATATTAAGTAGTTTTCCCGTGCATCGCACGGGTTTGCGACTAGTATTATTTGATTAATATATAAATATAAGAAAAGGCACTCGTTTGATGTTTTCTCCTTAATACACACATTCTAAATAAATCTTGTAAAACACACATTCTCATATTGATTTTCTACATTCAAATTAGTATCCTTTCAGTGTTGGATTTGTAAAATTAAAATGAAATATATACAATCTGATCCTTTTATCAAAGTGAAATGCCCTCGTTTAGGGTCGATTACGGTATAACTAAGAGAGAGGGAGGGAGAATAATTTCTTTTTTCAAAAACTGCTTTGTTTTGTAGGGTTGTACATGTTCCCGAGAATACTTTGGAAAATATTTTCTAATGTTCGCTCCTATGAAAAATCACAAATTTTTCTATATTTTTATATAGATATTAAATAAAAACTCTACTTCACTACTTTATTATATTAAAAATTAAAGTAAAATAAGAACAACCAAAATAAAATTATTGAAAATTACATTAATAAGCACAATCAAAGCACAAATCCTATTTTTATTTTTGGCCGTGAGAGCCATGAAGTTAATTGTGTGTTTAATAAGCACAAACAAAGCCCTTCGAACGGGAATAGGATCCTCTTCATTTGTCAATTTCATTGTTCAAATTTTATCTCATAAATCTAACAGTGTACATACTGCCACATCATTTAAAATTTTAAATGATGTGGCAGTCTATACACTATTAGATCTGTAATATTTAGTCTGGACCATGAAATAGACTCTCTCCATTTCATTTCAATTGGAGATGATCCTATTCCCTTGGAACGAGACCATGTGTGATAATTCTCACCGGTCAAGAGTTGAGAGACAAGAAGAGTTTTTGGGCTATCTCCATAGTGGAGAAAGAAGGGATTAATGGGGTCTTCTAGTGTTAAATAGGAACTTGGACTTGAAGAAGAAGAAAGGTTGAACACCATGATTATCCTTCCAAAGGTAAAATCTCTGATACCATTTCAAAAGTAGAAACTCTTGCAAAGAAAAAAACAATAGTTTTTTTTTTTTTTCTTGCTGAATGAAGCTAAATGAAATGTCTCTTTTGCTAAATGAACTGTCTCACTAATTAAGTAATTAATAGTGGTTACTTACTGTGCTAACAGAAATTTGAGAACTAACTGACTGCACTAACCACACTGACCAATGAACTAAGGACACATGTATTTCAATATATCAAAAACAGTGTTAATTAACTAACTTTATTACAACTATACACGACTTGCAGTTTACAAATACTTCTCTAAAGGACCAGCATAATATACTTAAGATGGCATGTCGTTCAAAGGGCTACTTTTATCAACGACTTGCCGTTTTGTAACTTCTTTTCCAACAGGCTCCAACAGCTTCAACACTATATTAAGGACTTGGGCCGACTAATAATAGTCTATTAAAGACCCCTAAAAGTCCTTTTGATAATTTCAGTAATCCTAGTGGAAGTGGATGGCCCAATGTAAAATTATGTTAAATTGGGTGAGTAGAGATTGTAAGTACTGTTGCTCATAATCTTTATTGGGCCTTCTCTTGAAATTTTCATGGGGCTAGTCCTCCCAAGAGCCTCTCCAGTGGAACTCAGTCACTATTTTGTTAATGTCTGATGCCAAAATGTGGTTCTTAAGACTACTGATGGAAATGGAATTAATAATAGAGTAATTATTCAGTAGGGCTGGAGTGCAATGATGTGATACTCCCTCCTTTTTCATGAAGGGTAGATTCTACTCATTAAATTCATGAAAAGATCTACCATTCATGTTAGAAATGAGTATCATATCATTGTACTCCACGAGTACTGAATTATTTTTCAAATTGACAGCACTCAATATTGTTGAACAGATGCATCAGAATTGGGAACTTTTTTTTTTCTTCTTTTATATACATCAGAAGTGGGATCTAATGGAACATCTATGCTACATTTTTAATTAGTGGATCACGACCCATGATTTAAACAAAGCCACATAGAAACCTCTAGGAAAAGTTACCAGAAATGAAGGTAATTTAATAACTTTTCGCACTACCTAATACATGGAACATAATGTCATAATGGCCATCCTCAGATTTCATGTTGTTTAGTCTTCCATGTTTTACTTCAATTTTTTTTTTTTTTTTTTTTTTCTAGGGAAATATTTAGTTGTTAATCTATGAAGTATGGGTACTTAAAAAATGGAGCCGTACCCATACCAGATACTTCTTGGGTACTCGTATCCTTGGGGTACTACTGCCTGCGTACCCCAGGCGTACCCAAAATTTTTCAAAAAAAAAAAAAAAAAAATCATTTTCTTTCATTTTTTCTTTTGGATATGTCACAAAAATAGATAAAAATAGTGAAGGTGGTGGAAACATGAACTTTAGGTGTAACTATGTGGATGTACACTTCTTTCATTTACTCTTTTGGATCTTGATTTGTAATTTAAAAATCATTTAATGGTAATGGATGTACTTTTATTATCCATAATTGCTCTTAAATTCACATATGCTTAACAATATAGGAAAAATATATGCATAATAATATATATAAAAAAATTAATAAAAAATACATCTCCGCTGTACCCATACTCTAATTTTCTAAAAATTAGTGTACCGCAGTACCGTACTGGTACCCGTACCCGTGCTTCTTAGCTTTGTATACATTTTGCTTGAAAAAGCCTCACACACAAAATAACCATTTTCATGTTTTAAAAGCATCCACTATTTTTGCCATTGTTTTCGAAATGTCACTAAAAATTAATTCATGTGATGGCTAATGAAGATCTTTGAAAATAATTATTCTCCTTTCATTACTGTCTTGACCATCTTGAATCTTTGTGAAGAATATCATTATGTCCAACAATTAATTCATGTGATGGCTATGAAGATCTTTGAAAAGAATTATTCAAACCATCTTTTTTGTGATCATTATGTCACTTTCCACTTTCTCAGCGGTCAATTAGTAAAGAGGGTTTGATACACAGAGTTGAGCTTATAAGATTATTTGTAGCATGTTGCCAGAATCTCAATCCACTTTATTTGTGTCAGAATGATTTTCATCTTAATTGATTTCTTATAGAATTTGAATCAAGCACTCCATTTCATGTCTTTGCCATCTAAAAACATTCATTTGTAATGCGTTAAACTTCTAATGATTTGTCCAACATGGTGGAGATTTAAATGGTAAGAGTGTTCATTGTGGCACACCTTTTCTTAACTACCCATTTCACCTAAACGTGGCTCAAAACCATTTCCATGCAATGTTTATGGGACATGTTTCCCAATTAGTCTTTTTATGCTTGGCCTTTAGTTAACTCTTTTTTTTTTTTAATGTACGAATGTTTCCTAGATTTAAAAGGTAGGTAGCTCTTAAGCCGATAGCTATGAATGTTTTTGCAGTTGTTATGGTTGTGTTTATTTATTTCTCGTCTTTTCAATCACCCTCCTCTTTTTCCTATATAATAAAGTACTTATTGTTTACAACTATGTTTGCAATAATTTTATTCAATTGTGTCTTAAATGGAATAAAATTACACAAGAATCACACTATGCAATATAAGGGTTGTTTAATTTTAAAAAGATAATGAGAGTAGTAATGTTAGTTTTGTCATGTTGCTTGTCTTGAGTTTCACCTATAGAGATACAAAAATGGTCACAAGTGATTTGTCAAGAGTTTTGTAACTTAACCGGTATCTTTCAAGTGTATCAATAAAAATATCTAAGATTCAAATCCCCTCTTCCAACCAGTGGTCGCGCCACTTGTTGCTCAGAGTGTTAAAATTTAAAAAAGTGCAGAAAAAAATAATTATATATATATATATATATATCAACACCCTCAAATAATATTGAACACCCTAAGTTAAGATCTTGAACACCCTGCCTCCCCTTTTTCTTCTTCTCCTCAGTGTCTCCTCCCATTCTGCTTCTCTGTCCCTTCTTTCTTCTTTCTTTTCATATTTTGTTTTGCCCAAGAACCCACTGTTTAATATTTCTTTGTCTTTGTTTTATGTGCCTTCTTTCATTTATTTGTGGCCATTGTCACTCCATGTGTGTGAAAACTTTAAATTTGAAACAGTTGAGAGCAAAGCAAGTTGTCTATCCCACATGTAGCTTCAATTTTAAAAGTAAAGTTGAAAGTTATTAAACAGTGGGGCTTGAATTTTGCTTGCTGACCCACGTACGTGTGGAGCTTGAATTTAATTTGCCTTTTTCTTTTTTTTTTTTTTTGTTTTTTTACCCCCCCTTCTTCTTTTTATTTTATTTTTTCTGAATGTTTTTTAGAAGTATTTATTCAAATATTAAAATGAATTTTGGTGTTTCTATTTTTTCATTATATAATATAAGTGTATTATTATTAGTGGGACTAACATTTAGACGAAAGAATGACATGAAATATGAGCTTATAATTTAAAGAATCATGATACTAATTGGTATCAAAATAATTTCTTTTTCCCTGGTGAAACCAAAACGACTCTCGGTATGATATTAACATTATTGCCTCCGACTCCACCCTTTAAATAAAATATTAAACACTTTTTACTTGAGATTCGAAAGACCTAATCCTATTTACTATTCAATTTCACTGTATCTGCTTTTTTTATTCTCTTTGTCTTAGGAATCAAAACACTTCACCGTCTATTCCTCATTTTCTCTCTCAGACTCTTTAACTGTTTATCTCTTGTGTCTCTCTCTCAATTAACAACAATAGGGTAAGTTTTCGTTTGATTCAAACAAAACAGTTCAAGTGATTCAAATTTGTTTTATTATTTATAATTAAAATAAAATTGTAAAACTTCATGTATTTTTTATGATATCAGTATATTCAAGTTCTCATTTTATTACATCTAGTATAATTTAAGTTTTTTCATGGCTATTTAAACTTTTTTAATGGAAATTTAAGTTTTTTAATGACCACCTTGAAAAAAATTCCTAGAGCCACCACTGCTTCCAACTATATATTAACTAGTCGCAAACCTGTGCGATGCACAGGAAAATAATTGAATATAAGATCTAAATTAATTTTGATTCCTTTTACTTCTTTTTGTTGAATATGTATTTTTTTCTTTTTTGTAGTTTGAAATGTTGTAGGCAAGATCGATAAAAGAGATTTTACGGATCAGATTTAGGATAGATCTTACTTTTTGGTTAAAAAAAATAACTAAGAAAGTATATTTATCATAGGATAATTAAAATTTAATATAATGTAATTTTTTTTTTGGCATAATTTGAATATAATCCAATTTTTATAAGACACGATTCATGTTTATATTTACCATATGGATCATGTTTCCATCCAAAAATAAAATAAATGATACTTAAAATAAGAAGAAGGACAAATAAATACATAGGCACATGATTAAATGATCAAATCTAAATAATTTTCATTACTCATTTCAAGCTCACGTGGTTTCATTATAACAAATCCATCCACCTTTCTCCATTGCCAGCAACAAAAATTAAATGAAATACATAAGAAAAAAAAAAGAACTTTTGATAAAAATTGATAATTATGATTATTATTAAAAGATATTTATATTGTGTCTATATATGGAATATATTTTAGTATTAGACATTTATTATGATTGTGTTATATATATGGAATAATATATTCTTTATATTAAAGAAAAATATGATGTGTCAAGATTCTAATGGAAGGTTTAATTATAGAATAAAATTTATATTCAATTAGAAAATATATATTAAAATAATGAGGTATAAAATTGTGAGATTTCAAAAGCTTATGTGGCACAATATTATGAGGTCAACCAAAAGTCAAAAAAGCTTCGGTTTTACATTATAGTATAGATTATCAACAACAACAAAAAGATAGTCACAAGTGCTTTTAATATACATAAGGTTGATTTTGTAAAACTAATAGGTCTATTGTATTAATTGTGTATTAAAGTGTATAAGGGATTGTTTTTATATAGGAGTGTAGTTGAAGTAATAAAAGTGTCATACAAGTAATAGGAGTGCTATGCAAATAAGGTATATTAGGCCTAAAACCTGTTTGACTTATATTCTAACTGCTCCTCTCAAATTTATGTGGGATTGAGTTTGGAAACTAGCTTACCAAACCTCTTCCTCTGGGCCGCTTCCGCGATCTAGTTTTTAAAATCAAATTGATATTGACCCTAAAGTTCATTGGGCTAATATTCCAACACAATTATATGTTACATCATCCTTCATATTGGGACCAACTATCAACATGTCACAATTGGGACATTGACTTGATAAAAATATTTATCACAATCAATCAGGCGGTTGTCCAAAAATCTTGCAAATTTTCATGTCTACAAACTGATTCTATTATCAAAGTGAAATGCCCTCGTTTAGGGTCAATTACGCTATAACTAAGAGAGAGGGAGGGAGAATAATTTATTTTTTCAAAAACTGCTTGTTTATTAGGGTTGTGTTCCCTAAAATACTTTGGAAAATATTTTTTGATGTTCGCTCATATGAAAAATCACAAAATTTTCTATATTTTTATATAGATATTTAATAAAAACTCTACTTCACTACTTTAAAATATTAATTAGGAAACTAAAAATTAAACCAAAAAATAAGAACAACCAAAATAAAATTATTGAAAATTACCCTAATAAGCACAATCAAAGCTCAAATCCTAGCTATTTTATTTTTAGCCGTGAGAGCCATGGTGTTTATGTGTTTAATAAGCACAGTCAAAGCCCTCGGAACGAGACCATGTGTGATAATTCTCACCGATTAAGAGTTGAGAGACAAGAAGAGTTCTTGGGCTATCTCCATAGTGGAGAAAGAAAGTATTAGTGGGGTCTTTTGTGTTTAAATAGGAACTTGAACTTGAAGAAGAAGAAAGACTGAACACCATGATTATCCTTCCAAAGGTAAAATCTCTGATACCATTTCAAAAGTAGAAGCTCTTGCAAAGAAGAAAACAAAGAACAAAAGGATTTTTTTTTTCTTTTTTCTTGCTGAATGAAGCTAAATGAAATGTCTCACTAATTATTAGTGGTTACTTACTGTGCTAACAGAAATTTGAGAACTAACTGACTGCACTAACCACACTGACCAATGAGCTAAGGGCACGTGTATTCCAATATAACAGAAACAGTGCTAATTTACCAACTTAAATACAACTATACACCACTTGCAGTTTACAAATACTTCTCTAAACGACCAGCATGATATACTTAAGATGGCATGTCGTTCAAAGGGCTACTTCTATCAACGACTTGCCGTTTTGTAACTTCTTTTCCAACAGGCTCCAACAGTTTGAACACTATATTAAGGACTTGGGTTGGCTAATAATGGTCTATTAAAGACCCCTAAAAGTCCATTTGTTAGTTTCAGTAATCCTAGTGGAAGTGGATGGCCCAATGTAAAATTATGTTAAACTGGGTGAGCAGAGATTGTAAGTACTGTTGCTCATAGGCTATATAAATGGGCCTTCTCTTGTAATTGTGATGGGCTAGTCCTCCCAAGAGCCTCTCCAATGCAAGTCAGGCAGGTCCTTTCTGTTAGTGAAAGTAGAAGAAATGTAATTGAGTCGATGCCCAAATGTGGAAGTGGAAGGCACAATTTTCTTAATCCTTGATGCCAAAATGTGGTTCTTAATCTTCAATTAAGACTGATGGATATGGAATTGACAGCTTATTTTGTTGAACAGATATATAGTGAGAACTAATGGAACACCTATGCTATATTTTTAATCACTTTTCGCACTACCTAAAATAAAATTTTGAGATTTTCCTTCATTTTCCACATAT
>OU015761.1:10209342-10225785 GCA_907173295.1 Fagus sylvatica
ATAATAAAATTTGTGGCATTGGCGTGCCAACAGACTAATAAATAGAGAACCAAAAACTTCATCCCCGAGTGGGCCCACGAAGACCATTACACGGAATTGACAAGAGAAACATCATGTTTCAAACATGGATGCACAAAAACTAAAATTTTCCACCGTAAGAGACAACTATGATTATGCTAGAATGTAATTTTCACAAACTAAATCACTGAAAGAATATCTGATAACATAATGTAATAAGTGGAAAACTATGAAAAGATTAAAGATATAAATATATATCGGTTATTTATTTATTTTTTTTAAAACCAATCCTAAGAGAAAATTCACTAAATTGGTTTTGAATGAGAAAACTGTTCTTATTTATAATATTAACAGATTGCTCGATTTTAACGTTAGCCTTTTTAAACTCCTATAGAACAGTTGGTTACTAATTAGTTATTTGATACCTTTTCACCACAAATGTTCATTACTAGAATACAATTAAGTTTACATTTTTCTTTGTTTATATATCATTTTTTTTTTAAAATATCTTTGTTTATATATCATTTATTCTCAACAAAACAAGATAAATTATAAAATATAAAATAATTGAAAAAAAAAAAAATGTAGGGTTGCATTAAATCTAGCGGAGACCTTTCAAAATGAAAATGACAATAAAGACTTAAAGTGATTCCATTTGGATGGAAAAAACACCAAATATGTTATGGAGACTACTTGACTTGTAAAGAGATATATACCTACCCAGTGTCTAAATGACTAGGGATTGTGTCCATTAATTCTAGGCCACTTCTAATTAATTCACTAGTGAAACTATGGATATGGACACACTTTTCCTTGAAATGTTAATTAATTCAACTCCTTTTTAATTCCGAAGTTGGTAGCATGGAAAACTTAAGTTGGCTGATTTCAACAATCTCTCTTTCGCTATTAATGATGTTGAAGTGTGCATTCCAAGTCAAATATACGCATGCCCTTACGTACCCATTTTGATAGATCAAGGCTTCAGTTCATGTCTATATAAGCAATGTAGTTTCTTTGGACACTTAAGAGTGCTAAGTTAGTTGTTAAAGATACACTATTATGGCCTCGTTCATGTGTTACTTGATGTCCACACGCTTGCTTGTTTTACTTACACTGTTTCTTGCTATTGCCACTAACTGTTTTTCTTCTATGCAGCCACTCTGCCATGATGATGAGAGCTCTGCCTTGTTGCAATTCAAAGAAAGCTTTGACATAAACATGAATGATTGCAGGGATAATCCTTTTGCTTATCCTAAGATTGCATCTTGGAAACAAGAAGGGATGGACAGAGATTGCTGCTCCTGGGATGGTGTTGAATGCGACGAGGACACTGGTCATGTGATCGGTCTTAACCTAAGCAGCAGCTGTCTCTATGGTTCTATGGTCTCCAACAACAACCTTTTCCGCCTTGTTCATCTTCAAAGGCTTAATCTTGCTGATAATAACTTCAATTTCTCTCAGATCCCATCTGGATTCAGCCTTCTTTCTAGGTTGACATATCTCAACCTCTCCTCTTCATCATTTTCAAGCCAAATTCCATCACAATTTTCAAACCTTTCCAAGTTAACATCCCTTGATCTATCATATAATGATGTACTCCATCTCAAGAGTCTAAAAAGTTTAGTTCGAAACTTAACCAGCCTGAAAGTTCTATGTCTCAATACCGTTCAGATATCATCTCGAGTGCCTGAAATCTTATCAAATTTGTCTTGTTTGACAACACTCCAGTTGAAGGTTGCGGATTGCATGGAGAATTCCCTGTTGGCATTTTTAAGCTACCAAAGCTACAAGAACTTAGGGTCGGTTGCAATCAAGATCTCATGTGCTATTTTCCTGAATTCCACTCAAGTAACCCCCTTAAAATTTTATCAGTCTGGCAAACTAGTTTCTCTGGGAAACTACCGGCTTCCATGGCAAATCTAAGCCAACTTAGTTTTTTGAACATGGCCTCTACTCAATTAACTGGTCAAATCCCTTCTTGGCTTGCCAACATGACTCAGTTAACTGTGTTGTACCTTTCGTTTAATAAATTACAAGGTCCACTTCCAAACTCGATTTTTGAACTCGAGAAACTTGAAATTCTTGACCTTTACTCAAATAACTTGAGTGGTATAGTGGCTATGGACATGTTTCATAAGCTCAAATATTTAACCTCCTTGGTTTTATCACTGAACCATATATCATTCATCACCAAAACCAATTCCAATGCTACTCAGAATAAGTTTAAGGTTTTAGGATTGGGTTCATGCAACTTGAGTCATTTCCCAGATTTCTTACTAAACCAAAACCAGTTGCAATTGCTTGACCTATCCTACAACAATATTCATGGCCAAATACCCATCTGGGTGTGGAACACAAGTAAAGAAACTTTAAAGTTTGTGAACTTTTCTCACAACTATTTAACAGGCTTTGACCAGCATCAAGACAATTTTCCATGGCCTCAACTACAGGTTTTGGACCTTAGCTTCAACAAGTTCAAAGAATTACCCCAAATTCCACCGCCATCCACCAAAATTTATTCTGTCGCAAACAACATGCTCCATGGAGATATTTCACCATTGATCTGTAATCTTAGTTCTCTTTATTCCCTTGATTTGTCCAATAACCAATTCACTGGCATACTTCCTCACTGTTTGAGCAACCTCAGCTGCACTTTGAACATATTAAATCTTCGGGCCAACAAATTTCATGGCATGATTCCTCAACTATGTGCAAAGGGAAGTACATTAAAGATGATCGACTTGAGCCAAAATCAATTCGAGGGGGTTCTACCAAGATCATTATCAAATTGTAGAATGCTAGAGGTTCTAAATCTTGGAAGCAATGAGCTCAATGATGTTTTTCCCTCTTGGTTGGGAACACTTCCTGAACTAAGGGTACTTAGTTTGCAACAAAATGGATTCTATGGTGTAGTGGGGAGTCCTACATCCTTCTTTGCATCTCCCAAGTTGGGCATTGTTGATCTCTCCGTTAATAAATTTACTGGTAATTTGCCATTTGAATACTTCCAAAATTGGATGCTTCCAAGGAAAGTTGATGCAAAAAACTACACACATATGCAGGCATCTACAACTATTTGGTTTGGGAGATCTTGAGGTGTTTGAATATTACCTTTACTCGATGAAAATAATACTCAAAGGTAAGGAAACATTGTATCAAAAGATCAGAGAAGCTTTTGCATTTGTTGATCTTTCAAGCAACGAATTCAATGGAACGATTCCAGAATTCATTGGGAATCTAAACGGGTTCCAATTACTCAACCTTTCCAACAATAACCTCACTGGTCATATCCCAATATCATTTGGTAACATGTCAACATTGGAGTCACTTGACCTTTCTCAAAATAAGCTCTCAGGACAGATACCAATGCAACTAACGCAACTCACTTTCCTCGCATCCTTTAACGTCTCACACAACCAACTTACAGGGCCTATACCACAAAGTACACAATTTAATACATTTGACAGTAGTTCATTTGGTGGAAATTTAGGATTATGTGGAAATCCATTGTCGAAGAAATGTGAAAATCCTGAACCTCCACCTCTACCCACTGCAAGCATTGAAGAAGATCAAGACTCATGGTTTCACATTGAATTTGATTGGAAAATAATCCTTTTGGGATATTGTAGTGGGATTATAAATGGAGTGGTTGTTGGAAACATTGTGACTAAGAAGAAGCAACATTGGTTTGTAAGAGCTAGGAAGAGGCAACATAAAAGGGAAAGGAGGCAACTTTGCTAGAGACACAACTCTTTTCACAACTTATTATAGTAACAACTTTTTCCACCACACAACATGTCATTTCAGTGAGTTTTGGAAAAAGTTAGAAATAAATTGTATCTAAACTTCTCTAGGGTGAGTCATAAAGATTGAATAAAAATTGTCAAGGGGTGCTTCAAAGAGTTTGATCCTTGTATCTACTTGTAGCACTATTGCCTCTTGGTATGTACTTTACTCCTTTTACTTTTATTCATTGTCCTTGTTTTTTCCTTTCTTGGTGTGAAGAGGTTGTCCCTGTCTAATTTCCCCATCTTCAAAATATTCTTTTAAAAATAATTTAAATGATTTTGAAGTAAAAGAGTTAGAAAATATGCTAAGTCTTGTCAAATGAAGAATTGGGCGTTGAAGACTATGAGTTTGTTATTCTTGTCCAAACACAATCCAACAATGGAAAACTATAACGGCTAAAGGTTTAGACCCCAAATTTAAATAAACAAAACAATTAAATAAAACAAATCAACACATATTAATTAAAACATAAGCTAAATACATGCAAGTATATCACAAAGCATATTAAGCATAAAAATCATCTTCAAAACCATTATCGCAATAATAAAGTAGCGGAAATGTAAATAACACAAACGATATGGTTTCAAAGAGAAAACCCCAACCAAATGTAAGACACCCCATCTTGTTACCCTTGTTTAACCTCAAACTGGGGATAAAATCGATTTTTCACATCCCAAGATCGTAATTTTTACCATGTGATCATCCTAGATATAATCTCAATTAAATCTAAGCATCAACACAATCACAACGATATATCGTGAGTCCAAATCGGACCATCCGAAAGTTATTGCTAAATTAAGGTTTAACAATAGCATTGCATAGTTAAAATCGAAACAAACCACATACGACCATGACCTTTCAATTTTAATTGGTTCTCAAAGGAATTAATTAATAATGAAATAGATGTCAAATTTTGGTTGGTTGGAATTTATGTCAACCATGCACATATACACACGGAACGATTGAATTCAAATTTGTGAGGGAATTAGGTTGAAATCAAATTTCAAATGGCATACAATTTAAAAAATAAAATAAAAACCTAAATGATTTAGGGTGATAGATGACTCAAAATGGATTAAAAATCAAGGCCCCACAGTTGTAAAAAAGGGGCCCAAAATTCAAATTGCACAAAATCGAAAAGGAAAGTACTGTATTGATAAATATTTTTTAATTATAAGTATCTACTAGAAAATATCTATCTCGAAAAAAAAATAATCTTAAAAAGGATATATTGAAAAATTTGTTACTAGTCTTTGAAAAAAAGAAAAAACACAACAAAATTTGGGTGAAAATCTTACAAATGAACAATAAATCTATACTATAATGTAAAACCGAAACTTTTTTAACCTTTTATTGACTTCCTAAAACCTTGACACATCAACTTTTGAACCATCACAATTTTACACATCATTATTATTATTTTTTTAATAATTTTATAACCTTTACTAATTTTTATTCCTCTCGACTTCCACCTCTTTCTATCACACCACACATGACTATTCCCTTCCACTTCTTTCTATCACACCACACACGACTATTCCTACTTCTTCTCCCTCTCTCCTCTTCGTCTTTCTGAAGTCTCAACATCACCGTTTTTCCTCTGCATCGGCAACCATTTGATCGTCGAAACCGAACTGAAGGGCTGCCATCACCGTTTTGCCTCCACCCAACATCAGGTCGACCATTCGTAACAGTCTGACCGTCGAAACCAAACTGAGGGGCGCTACCATGGGGCTACCATCACCGTTTCGTCTCCACCCACCTCCAGGGAGTTTCGATGGAAGTAATTTCAACCTACTTCGATGGATGATTTCTTTGAATTTTTTGGTTTGTAATGGGCAAATCCAAAAACCATATCTCTCCTACTAATTAATTGTTTTGCCAGCAAAATACCAAAGTAGCTGAACTACCAAGACTGTGCTAGCCATTGGTATGACCTTAATTGATCTTGTCTTGGTTGATTCAGTTGAAGTGGTGAAGAATCTGCTCTTTTTCTTTTAGATCTATATCGAAGTATGTGATTGGGCAATGGTCAGAATCAGTGTGTTGGATGGTTTTTTAACTACGCAGTCATGCCTGAAGATTATTGCATCCCGTTTGCCTCAGCCAATCATTAAGAAAATTGGTATTGTTTATCTGTATCAAATTGTTAAGCAATCACGCTACCACATGTTTCTTCCAAACTCTTTGGTGATAAAGTAATACAAAGACTAATCACAGTAAAAAACGTTATGATGAATTATTTAAAAAAAGTTATTTTTTAGTTTTTGTCTCTTTTGATCATCATATGATGATTTGCTCACTATGTGTTCGATGTTTTGTTTCTAAATGGACAATTTCACAACATATGATGATTTGATTTGCTCATTAAGTGATAAAAAATAATTAGAGTTGATTTTAGAAAAGGAAGTTGCTTTTGTGTAGATTAAATGCCTAGAACAGAGATAAATGTAGCGATAGCGTTTGTTGAAATTCTTGAGACAATGAATATAATGGAGGTGGAATGCCCAGATTAAATGCCAGATAAATTAATATGACCTTATTCTAGATTAAGTTGTCTGCACCAATAGAGATTTGTTAAGTGAACCTACTTTGGCCAAATGGATTAAGTAGTTGGAAATGGCATAAAATGTGTAACCTCAAACTTCCTTTCAAGTTTATATCTTTCATGTGAAAGATTTGTTCCAATGGTCTTCCTTTTAAGGGTAAAGTTACGAAGGATAGAATTATTTATTAAACAAAATTATGTTAATAAAACTTTTTGACATTTGAAATATTTAGAAACTATGTTTAATTGTTTTAGTTTGAGAAAAATATATTAAATTATATCTTTATGCAAAACTTTCCCATTTTATAGGAAATTTTAAGCCTTAACTTATGCAATACATATTTAAATGGCATATAAACATGCTCAGGTTAGGTAAAAGTGATTCTTAGATACCATTTCTAAGTCTTTAGACTCTAGAAACATGGACATGGTATGGTTTGCCTAACCACAGTGGCAGGGTTGAGATGTGCACTCCCTTCACAGTCTGATGCTGAGTTCCATGCCCGTGATGTGTTTTGCTTTAGTTGGAAATACATAATTTTAAATCAATTTACGTGGAAGACATAACACAATATTTTTTTAAAGTTTATATTAAGTAGTTTTCCCGTGCATCGCACGGGTTTGCGACTAGTATTATTTGATTAATATATAAATATAAGAAAAGGCACTCGTTTGATGTTTTCTCCTTAATACACACATTCTAAATAAATCTTGTAAAACACACATTCTCATATTGATTTTCTACATTCAAATTAGTATCCTTTCAGTGTTGGATTTGTAAAATTAAAATGAAATATATACAATCTGATCCTTTTATCAAAGTGAAATGCCCTCGTTTAGGGTCGATTACGGTATAACTAAGAGAGAGGGAGGGAGAATAATTTCTTTTTTCAAAAACTGCTTTGTTTTGTAGGGTTGTACATGTTCCCGAGAATACTTTGGAAAATATTTTCTAATGTTTGCTCCTATGAAAAATCACAAAATTTTCTATATTTTTATATAGATATTAAATAAAAACTCTACTTCACTACTTTATTATATTAAAAATTAAAGTAAAATAAGAACAACCAAAATAAAATTATTGAAAATTACATTAATAAGCACAATCAAAGCACAAATCCTATTTTTATTTTTGGCCGTGAGAGCCATGAAGTTAATTGTGTGTTTAATAAGCACAAACAAAGCCCTTCAAACGGGAATAGGATCCTCTTCATTTGTCAATTTCATTCTTCAAATTTTATCTCATAAATCTAACAGTGTACATACTGCCACATCATTTAAAATTGTACACTATTAGATCTGTAATATTTAGTCTGGACTATGAAATAGACTCTCTCCATTTCATTTCAATTGGAGATGATCCTAAGAAGAGTTAGACCTCTCCATAGTGGAGAAAGAAGGGATTAATGGGGTCTTCTAGTGTTAAATAGGAACTTGGACTTGAAGAAGAAGAAAGGTTGAACACCATGATTATCCTTCCAAAGGTAAAATCTTTGATACCATTTCAAAAGTAGAAACTCTTGCAAAGCCCTTTTCTAAATGAACTGGTAATTACTAGCATATAACCCGCACCATGTGCGGGTATGATTTGTAATATTTTTAATAATATATTGAATATATATTTTTTACATTCTTGACATGTTTTAAAATCGTATAAACCAACTAAACCTAAACAAAATATCATAAAAATCGTATAACAACTCCATGGATGATTAAAATTGAAAGTAAATATAAAACAATGTGTTAATTAATAACAATGAGTTTGATAATTAAAAATCAATTATTGAAATTATATAAATTATGAATTGGTACGTAGTAATAAGTTATTCTAGTTTCCTATTTTGTTTGGGGGTGGGGCAGTTGACTTCTAGTCAAGTAGATTTTTCTGGCGTTGATCTGTGTGTTTCTCTCTTCTTCTTCTTTGGTTTTTTGTGTTTATACCGTTGATGGATTTTTCTGGGCTGTAATTTTTGTTTTCTCCTTTGTTTTTTGTGTTTGAACATTTTTTTTTTGTCTACCTCTAATATTGGTTTTCTGTTGTGTGTTTTTGGTTTTTTTTTTGTTCTATTGTGCATATCTTCAAAAATTTGATTCTGTCTTTTCTATTTATTAAAAATATTTGATTAAATGAAATAAAATGATAAACTTAAAGAGAAAACAATATGACATCCTCACCTTTTTCTCCTTCATGAGTCTCTCTGTGCCTCCTTCATGAGTCTCTCTCTCTGCCTTTGGACTTTCTGGATCTCTATCTCTTTATTTATTTATTTTTTCACCCCTCAAATTTCTCTCTTTTCATCTCTCTGCACCTTAAGAACCTTTCTCAATCTCTATTGTTCTTTTTTCTTGTTTCACCGTTTGTCTCAATCTCTGTGTCTTACGAATAGTGAAACAATGCATTTTTTCAATTAACAACCCATGGCAAACGGTACTAATTTTAAACCAAATAAAATGTACCACTTGTCATGCGTTAAGAAATCTTCTAATATTAGAAGATTATCATAATAGAAAAGGGGAAAAAATTAAAAAATGAAACGACTGGATTTAATGGGAAAACAGAAACTGGTGGGCGGTAGATGATGAGTCCCAAAGAGAGAAAAGAGGGGAAAGGAGAGAGAGAGAGAGAGAGGAAAATAGGATATACATGAAGGGAGAGATAACTATTAATACTGTTTGATAAATAAAATGCATTAAGTCAATTTATTTAAACAACGTATCATTTTAAAAATTTAAATGATAGATAGATATGACTTATTTAAACAACATATCACTTGACAAATAGATAGATATGCCACTTGGCAGAGAGAGAGAGGAAAATAGGATTCATGAAGGGAGAGAAACTATTAAACTGTTTGATAAATAAAATGCATTAAGTCAATTTATTTAAACAACGACATTTTAAAAATTTAAATGATAGATAGATATGACTTATTTAAACAACATATCACTTGACAAATAGATAGATATGCCACTTGGCAGAATCTCACACTGTGAAAAAAGAGACACTTGGCAAAACCTCAGTTGAAGGTTTCTGCTTTTATATATATATATACTTGAATAGGTCTTCTATGTTGTCACTTGGTATTCATTTATTATGATTTGTTTATATATATGGAATAATATATTATTTCTATTAAAGAAAATATAATACAAGATTCTAAAGGTTTAATTTGAATTCAATTAAAAATATATATATTAAAATAATGAGGTGTAAAATTGTGAAACTCAAAAGCTTATGCAATATTATGAGGTCAACCAAAAGTCAAAAAGCTTCAGTTTTACAAAGTAAACTAAAAATGCACAAAATGAATTAAAATTAAATCTAAAAAATTATTTTAACTATGATTTTTATTTCTTTTATATTTTATCTAAATATGAAAATTGATAATTATTAAAAGCATTTATTATTATTGTGTTTATATATAAAATATAATGAAGCATTTATTGATTGTGTTTATAAATGAATAATATATTATTTCTATTAAAGAAAATATAAATGTCTCTAATGAATGTTTTTAAGAAAAAAACTAAAATTCAAAACTTTGTCTCAATGAAGCTAAATGAAATGTCTCTTTTGCTAAATAATGTCTCACTAATTAAGTAATTAATAGTGGTTACTTACTGTGCTAACAGAAATTTGAGAACTAACTGACTGCACTAACCACACTGACCAATGAACTAAGGACACATGTATTTCAATATATCAAAAACAGTGTTAATTAACTAACTTTATTACAACTATACACGACTTGCAGTTTACAAATACTTCTCTAAAGGACCAGCATAATATACTTAAGATGGCATGTCGTTCAAAGGGCTACTTTTATCAACGACTTGCCGTTTTGTAACTTCTTTTCCAACAGGCTCCAACAGCTTCAACACTATATTAAGGACTTGGGCCGACTAATAATAGTCTATTAAAGACCCCTAAAAGTCCTTTTGATAATTTCAGTAATCCTAGTGGAAGTGGATGGCCCAATGTAAAATTATGTTAAATTGGGTGAGTAGAGATTGTAAGTACTGTTGCTCATAATCTTTATTGGGCCTTCTCTTGAAATTTTCATGGGGCTAGTCCTCCCAAGAGCCTCTCCAGTGGAACTCAGTCACTATTTTGTTAATGTCTGATGCCAAAATGTGGTTCTTAAGACTACTGATGGAAATGGAATTAATAATAGAGTAATTATTCAGTAGGGCTGGAGTGCAAGTGATGTGATACTCCTCTCCTTTTTCATGAATGGTAGATTCTACTCATTAAATTCATGAAAAGATCTACCATTCATGTTAAGAAATGAGTATCATGTTCATTGTACTCCACGAGTACTGAATTATTTTTCAAATTGACAGCACTCAATATTGTTGAACAGATGCATCAGAATTGGGAACTTTTTTTTTTTTTCTTTTATATACATCAGAAGTGGGATCTAATGGAACATCTATGCTACATTTTTAATTAGTGGATCACGACCCATGATTTAAACAAAGCCACATAGAAACCTCTAGGAAAAGTTACCAGAAATGAAGGTAATTTAATAACTTTTCGCACTACCTAATACATGGAACATAATGTCATAATGGCCATCCTCAGATTTCATGTTGTTTAGTCTTCCATGTTTTACTTCAATTTTTTTTTTTTTTTAGGGAAATATTTAGTTGTTAATCTATGAAGTATGGGTACTTAAAAAATGGAGCCGTACCCATACCAAATACTTCTTGGGTACTCGTATCCTTGGGTACTACTGCCTGCGTACCCCAGGCGTACCCAAAATTTTTCAAAAAAAAAAAAAAAAAAATCATTTTCTTTCATTTTTTCTTTTGGATATGTCACAAAAATAGATAAAAATAGTGAAGGTGGTGGAAACATGAACTTTAGGTGTAACTATGTGGATGTACACTTCTTTCATTTACTCTTTTGGATCTTGATTTGTAATTTAAAAATCATTTAATGGTAATGGATGTACTTTTATTATCCATAATTGCTCTTAAATTCACATATGCTTAACAATATAGGAAAAATATATGCATAATAATATATATAAAAAATTAATAAAAAATACATCTCCGCCGTACCCATACTCTAATTTTCTAAAGAATTAGTGTACCGCAGTACCGTACTGGTACCCGTACCCGTGCTTCTTAGGTTCGTATACATTTTGCTTGAAAAAGCCTCACACACAAAATAACCATTTTCATGTTTTAAAAGCATTATTTTTGCCATTGTTTTCGAAATGTCACTAAAAATTAATTCATGTGATGGCTAATGAAGATCTTTGAAAATAATTATTCTCCTTTCATTACTGTCTTGACCATCTTGAATCTTTGTGAAGAATATCATTATGTCCAGCCCAAAATCTTTTATCCACTTTCTCAGCGGTCAATTAGTAAAGAGGGTTTGATACACAGAGTTGAGCTTATAAGATTATTTGTAGCATGTTGCCAGAATCTCAATCCACTTTATTTGTGTCAGAATGATTTTCATCTTAATTGATTTCTTAGAGAATTTGAATCAAGCACTCCATTTCATGTCTTTGCCATCTAAAAACATTCATTTGTAATGCGTTAAACTTCTAATGATTTGTCCAACATGGTGGAGATTTAAATGGTAAGAGTGTTCATTGTGGCACACCTTTTCTTAACTACCCATTTCACCTAAACGTGGCTCAAAACCATTTCCATGCAATGTTTATGGGACATGTTTCCCAATTAGTCTTTTTATGCTTGGCCTTTAGTGAAACTTTTTTTTTTTTTAATGTACGAATGTTTCCTAGATTTAAAAGGTAGGTAGCTCTTAAGCCGATAGCTATGAATGTTTTTGCAGTTGTTATGGTTGTGTTTATTTATTTCTCTTCTTTTCAATCACCCTCCTCTTTTTCCTATATAATAAAGTACTTATTGTTTACAACTATGTTTGCAATAATTTTATTCAATTGTGTCTTATATGGAATAAAATTACACAAGAATCACACTATGCAATATAAGGGTTGTTTAATTTTAAAAAGATAATGAGAGTAGTAATGTTAGTTTTGTCATGTTGCTTGTCTTGAGTTTCACCCTATAGAGATACAAAAATGGTCACAAGTGATTTGTCAAGAGTTTTGTAACTTAACCGGTATCTTTCAAGTGTATCAATAAAAATATCTAAGATTCAAATCCCCCTCTTCCAACCAGTGGTCGCGCCACTTGTTGCTCAGAGTGTTCAAATTTAAAAAAGTGCAGAAAAAAAATAATTATATATATATATATATATATATTCAACATCCTCAAATAATATTGAACACCCTAAATTGAGATCTTGAACACCCTGCCTCCCCTTTTTCTTCTTCTCCTCAGCATCTCCGCCCATTCTGCTTCTTCTCTGCCCCTTCTTTCTTCTTTCTTTTCATATTTTGTTTTGCCCAAGAACCCACTGTTTAATATTTCTTTGTCTTTGTTTTATGTGCCTTCTTTCATTTATTTGTGGCCATTGTCCCTCCATGTGTGTGAAAACTTTAAATTTGAAACAGTTGAGAGCAAAGCAAGTTGTCTATCCCACGTGTAGCTTCAATTTTAAAAGTAAAGTTAGAAAGTATTAAACAGTGGGGCTTGAATTTTGCTGACCCACGTACGTGTGAAGCTTGAATTTAATTTGCCTTCTTTTTTTTTTGTTTTTTTTCAAGTACCCCCTTCTTCTTTTTATTTTATTTTTTCTGAATGTTTTTTAGAAGTATTTATTCAAATATTAAAATGAATTTTGGTGTTTCTATTTTTTCATTATATAATATAAGTGTATTATTATTAGTGGGACTAACATTTAGACGAAAGAATGACATGAAATATGAGCTTATAATTTAAAGAATCATGATACTAATTGGTATCAAAATAATTTCGTTTCCCTGGTGAAACCAAAACGACTCTCGGTATGATATTAAAATTATTGCCTCCGACTCCACCCTTTAAATAAAATATTAAACACTTTTTACTTGAGATTCTAAAGACCTAATCCTATTTAATATTCAATTTCACTGTATCTGCTTTTTTTATTCTCTTTGTCTTAGGAATCAAAACACTTCATATTCCTCATTTTCTCTCTCAGACTCTTTAACTGTTTATCTCTTGTGTCTCTCTCTCAATTAACAACAATAGGGTAAGTTTTCGTTTGATTCAAACAAAACAGTTCAAGTGATTCAAATTTGTTTTATTATTTATAATTAAAATAAAATTGTAAAACTTCATGTTTTTTTTTTTTATTATCTATATTCAAGTTTCATTTTATTAATCTAGTATAATTTAAGTTTTTTCATGGCTATTTAAATTTTTTAATGGAAATTTAAGTTTTTTAATGACCACCCTGAAAAAAATTTAGAGGTGCAAAAAAAAGATGTCACAAGTGCTTTTAATTACTAAGGTTGATTTTGTAAAACTAAAAGGTCATTAAAGTGTATATTGTTTTTATATAGGAGTGTAGTTGAAGTAATAAAAGTGTCATACAATTAGGAGTGCTTAACTAATGTTTCAAAAAGTGGCCAAAATTCAAACATGACTTTTAATGAGATTAAGCCTGTGATTCTTCCTCGCACTTTTTAATTTTTTCCTTCCTTCCTTAAAATCACTTTTTACCCTTCCACTTTTTTTTTCTCTTTCTCTCAGTTTATCTTATTCTCTCTGTCAATTAACAACAATAGGGTAAGTTTTCGTTTGATTCAAACTGATAAACAAGTTCAAAGTAAAACATGATTCAAATTTGTTATTTTTTTTATGTTTTATTTTTTATTTTTTTATTGAGATTATCAGGTTGTTTAATATTTAAAATTCATTTTATTTACATCTAGTATAATTTAAGTTTTTTCATGGCTATTTAAATTTCATTTTAATGTAAATATCTCTCTTCCTCTCTTATAGAAATTTAAGTTTTTTAAGTGATTCTATTAAGTTTAAGCATTCTTTTAATTGAGTTTTGTTAAAAGTCTTAAATTCCTAGCTGACTTGCCGCCGTTATAGCATGTAATTACTCGGTAAGTTTAAATATTTAAGATTACCTGACTTTAAATATGTTTAAATTTCAATTGATAGGTCAATTTCATTGTGTTGTTCTTTTTTACTATTATAGGAACTTATAAACTATTTTAATTTGTATGTAGGGCAATGTTGGTGTTCCGGATCAACAATCTCCAATTGGCCAAAGATCATGTTACATCTCATCAATCAGAAAACTTAGGAGAATTCTAGTTTTGAGGATTAGTTGTACTAATTAGTTTTTTAATATACATAAGTACTAAATTATCAAATAATTTGAAACTTTTAATATTGATTGTTTTTTTGTATTGTTTTGAAACTTTAAACCTTATTTGGTCATATATGATGATGGTATTTAGATATTTGTTTGTATTAATTGTGTATTCAAAAGTGCAAAAGCAAAAAAAAAAAAAAAAAAAAAAAGTATAAGGCCTCAATAGACAATTTTGATTTTTTTTTTATAAATTTTTATCTATAGTTATATAACCGAGATAAATCTGATTTTTAAACCTATTAGTTTTCAAAGAAGACCAATTACTTATAAGGTGGTTACAAAGTTTTGAAAACTAAAAGGTCTATCATTATGTGTATTAAAGTAATAGGAGTTTTGGTAATAAAAGTCATATGCAAGTAATAGGAGTGTATGCAAATAAGGTATATTAGGCCTAAAAGACCTGTTTGACTTATATTCTAACTGCTCCTCTCAAATTTATGTGGGATTGAGTTTGGAAACTAGCTTACCAAACCTCTTCCTCTGGGCCGCTTCCGCGATCTAGTTTTTAAAATCAAATTGATATTGACCCTAAAGTTCATTGGGCTAATATTCCAACACAATTATATGTTACATCATCCTTCATATTGGGACCAACTATCAACATGTCACAATTGGGACATTGACTTGATAAAAATATTTATCACAATCAATCAGGCGGTTGTCCAAAAATCTTGCAAATTTTCATGTCTACAAACTGATTCATTATCATAATTAGCAAAAAAAAAAAGATTCAATCATTATGTGTTAGTGAATATTACTGAATCTTTCCATAGGTCCTATTGGTTCTGGACTGGCTAAAATGCTGTGTAAAAATTTACAGAAGTTCCTCTTTAGTGCGAAGTATATATCTGAGAAATAAGCCAAAGAGAGGGTCACTTGTGAATTTGCTAAAGGAAAATGTGGTGCCCTTCTCAGCGAGTGCTAAATTAGCCCTCCCTTTTTCCCACATCCAATTTGATTTGCTTCAATAATCCTAGTAAAAGTGTGGAAGACACATTTTTTTTAATATGTTTGCTGCCTAAAATGTGGCTCATAATCAGCAGATCAAGGCTGATGGAATTGACAGCACTCATATAATATAGTTGAACACAATATGAATTGGCCACATATGGAAACACATTGCTATATTTTAATATTGGATCAGGACATGGTTTAATATAAGCCATATAGATAACTCTTGGAAAAGGAAGCAAAAATTAAGGTTACTTGGTAACTTTTCCCACTACCTGATATGTCTTTGTGGAAAGTGACATATTGAGTTATTGTCTTATTGACATTTCATCCTCTATAAGGGCTAGGAAGACACCACCCTATCGTGTGTTTGTCTCTTCATGCAATTGTTTTGCTCCAATCAAGCCTCTATCCTATCTCTTAGACGCTTTTATTTGTTTAAACATGCCATACTACTGGAGACTAGAGAATGAGATTGGACACAATTTCCATCCCTAACCTGTTTCAGATAATTAACCCCAATGAGATAACCTAGTTATAAGACAAGTCATAATATGCATCTAAAGAAATGTGATCAAGGTCGACTTAAGGGATTTTGGGGGCCCTAAGGCAATAATTTAAATTAGACATTTTCTGTTTAAATACCTATTAAATGTTATTAACTTTCTATATAATATTTTTTCATTTAAATTTTTGTTATTTCTTTTTGAGATGCAAAATTACTAGTTAAGTTTTTGTATTCAAGTTCTACCAACATCATTTTTTCAATTAATACTATAGTTCATCCACTTAATCTTTCTTGTGACATAGTCAATCTTAAATATGATTTTATCGATTTTAATTTATAAAAAATTCTTTTTTTAAAGCAATTGTG
>OU015761.1:10225885-10242309 GCA_907173295.1 Fagus sylvatica
TTATGACCCTTGCAAGTTCACTAAGTGTGGGCCTACCAACATTGCCGTGCTCTGAAGTGTGTAGTCTTGTTAGTCTTTCTTCCCACGTTGGATGACTTTTTATCATGTGAGAAGTCTAGGCACTCTCGTCTCTCGGACAATGTCTCTGTAGGCCCACCTTTAAGAAAAATGATCCTATGATTCTATGATTCTATCTATTTAAAATAGATCCAAGAAATGAAATACGAATTGTGAAGGTGGGCCTACAAACATTAATTGTATACGTGATAAATGAAAAAGAGTATATTTCACAATTCGTAAATAATGTAAATCTTTATCAACTAAGCACTCTTAGATATGCATGGGGTGAAACTCCATTGCTTTTATAGACATGAATTAAAAGTCTTGATTACGTATGGAACCTACTACAATTGAAATAATTCTTTTGGGATAGTGAGAATCTCTTTAGAAGTCAAGTCATCTCTATAATTTCAAAGATATTATTTAGAATTGAAATAATTAGCTAGTCGAACCAAACTATACGTAATTTAGTCTCAAAATTGGCTTATTTTAATTTTTAACTGTCTTACGATATTAGTGCTCTTCTTATGACCCTTGCAAGTTCACTAAGTGTTGGCCTACCAACATTGCCGTGCTCTGAAGTGTGTAGTCTTGTCAGTCTTTCTTCCCACGTTGGATGACTTTTTATCATGTGAGAAGTCTAGGCACTCTCGTCTCTCGGACAATGTCTCTGTAGGCTACCTTTAAGAAAAATGATCCTATGATTCTAAGATTCTATCTATTTAAAATAGATCCAAGAAATAAATACGAATTGTGAAGGTGGGCCTACAAACATTAATTGTATACGTGATAAATGAAAAAGAGTATATTTCACAATTCGTAAATAATGTAAATCTTTATCAACTAAGCACTCTTAGATATGCATGGGAGTGAAACTCCATTGCTTTTATAGACATGAATTAAAAGTCTTGATTACGTATGGAACCTACTACAATTGAAATAATTCTTTTGGGATAGTGGAAATCTCTTTAGAAGTCAAGTCGTCTCGATAATTTCAAAGATACTATTTAGAATTGAAATAATTAGCTAGTCGAACCAAACTATACGTAATTTAGTCTCTTTAGAAGTCAAGTCGTCTCGATAATCTCAAAAATTTTTCAAACCTATACTCATGCCTAGGCTAGGAAATCAAAGCAGTAGATATGAATATGGTATTCATAGTTCTTATGCAGCAATTCTACTACATATTTGCTCCTTAAAATTGGCCGAATTCAAACTATGATATTCATCAATAGTAATTAAATCTAAAAGAAAAGTTTTCTATGCTCTTACCTTAAAGAATTCTTCAATTTATCTTTTTCTTGAAATCCTTCAAAATCTTGCCGTTAAAGAGTGTCTATAGGTATTCAATAAAGTTTATAACTCTATTTATACCCTAATATTGCTAAGGTTACAACCCATTTATTTTTATTTCTAGAAACTTCTAAAATTAATGAATTATTTTTATTTTACCCCACAATTAAAATTACTAGGTTACCCACTTAAACAAAAACTCTTTTTGGGTTACGGGTATTAAAGAAATTAAACCCAAAAAAAAAAAAAAAAAAAAAAAAAAAAAAAAAACAAAAAAAAAAAAAAATCTCTATGCTCACCTTACTGCTCATCAATTGCAAACTTCATGTTTCGGTGTACCTTAGTTTGATATTCATTCTTCAAATTTCAGACTTCAGACTTCAGGTTACTGCCTAAACTTTATCTACGTGGCTCTGTCTCTTCCTTCTTCTTTTTTTTTCATTGTGTAGTGATCTAAAATTCTGAACGACTATATTTCAGAAACTCAAAGTCACGGACGGACTCTCAACTCTCAAGTCTCTCACTCATACCTAGGGGTGGCAAAAAAAGCCCAAACCCATTAGCCCACCCAAACCCACTCACTAATTGTCCAACCAAACCCACTTATTTAATAAATGGGCAAATGGGTGCTAGCCTAATTAGACCTAATTAAGTTGAGTTTAATTGGGCTTTAATTGGGTTACTTATTGGGCATCAACAAAAAGCCCAAACCCAAAAAAAAAAATAAAAAAAAATAATCCTAATTCATATTATCTTTCGTTATCATTATTTGATCATTGTTGTTGAATTTGAATTATGAGATTGAGATGAAAGATTTTCGTTTGGTTGCTGAGAAAATTGCGTATAGAAAAAAAGTTCCAATAAGCAATTGCGTTTAGGCATTAGTTGCTCCTAAATGATTGAATATATACGATTTATAGTTCTGGTCTTGGCTACGTTTAGTTTCAGCAATCAAACGTGCATGAATTTTGAGGTCAATAGTGAGTTTGTCAATCAAATGTGCGTCCCAGAATTTTTCAAGCTATATTGCATTTTCAAATGGCGTAGACCCCACTAATATATGGAAGTCAATTTCTCTTGTTTTAAAAATTCATACTTGGTTCTTGATATAACGTAGATGCAATTATGCAAAGCAATGTGATTTGCTTTATTTCTCTATCAGACCCTGGACCAAAATGTCTAGAACCACCAACTTCCACCAAGATAATTTTTTTATAAAGTGACATTTTGTGGTATTAGCAGGTTATCGTTTGTCGAAAGCCCAAACCCCAATCAGCCTGTTGCAAATATTTTGGTGAGATGATGGAGGCCCTATTTTTTTAATTTCAAATTTATTGTTCTCTATCTGATATGCATGGTTGAGGACAGATAATAATAATAATAATAATAATAGGGGTATTTTGGTCATTTTAGTAGTTATAGGGGTATTTTGATCATTTTGAGGTTTTTGGGGGTATTTTTGTCATTTTAGAGATTCTAAGAGGTTTTGGTCATTTTGGAGGTTCTAAGGGTATTTCAGTAATTTTCCTAAGTTTTAATTGTTTTTTCATCATTTTATAGGCTTTAAGGGTATTTTGGTAAATTTCAAGGTTTTAGGAGTATTTGGGTCATTTTAGAGGTTTTAGGACATTTTAATTATATATATGCATAAAATAAATGGGTAAATGGGTGGGTTGGGTTTTAACTTAGATAATTGTGTTGGGTTGGGTTTGGGTAATATCTATTTTATTAAATGAGTTTAAATGAGCTATTGGGTTTTAAAGGCCCAATTCATTTAATGCCACCCAAACCCACCCATTTGACACCTCCTACTCACACCACATGTTTCTTGGTTTGTACTTATAATCATTTATTGACTTTTTTCTTTGCAAAATATCAGCGTGAGTGCGTGGCCCACATTTTTTAGTTATTTATTTATTTTACTAAATAACATTTTTATAAATTTCATCCTTATCTTCTTTTTTTTATAAAAGAAAAAAAAATGACTTGCAGGTGTGGTCATTGTCTAGCCCACTTGAACTCGAGTTTGACATAGCGTGGGGCACATCTGGGCAATAATGGGGCTTACCACTTACTCGAACCCACAACTTCCCGGACTCGTAGGTGTGATGGGTCACGAAGAGTTTCCTACCATTAAGTCATCTCCCCAGACGACAGTGGTGGGATTCGAACCCCTGCCCACGTAGTTAGCACCTAAGGTGCTAACTATTGAGCCAAGGGGTTGGTTCTCGATTTCATCCTTATCTTCAGTTCTGTCAAGTGCCAACTTTTTTACTTTTTAATTTTTATCCTTATCTCTCTTCTACTACCTAAGCTTTAGTTTCATCTCTAATGTGTATCTTTTTTTCTCTTGATAAATCGTTTCTTTCTTATTTTAACTAGGTTATTTAACTTATTTCATTTGTATTTATTATTTGGGTGGGTCCTTTTTACTTAATTTATTGAAATATGTTGTAAATAAATTTTTATTTGTGTAGGTTTGAAATATGAAGTGATCAAATTATTTAGTAAAGTTGCAATCTTGCTTTTGATAAACTAGGTTCTATTGTTCTATATTTGAAATTTTATTTGAGTTAAATTATAATTTTCTATCATAGATTGTGTTTCATTTATTCTTAAATATTTTTTTAATTAAACTACTAACAAAGATAACTAATATATGAAGTTTTAAGAATAAAACATAACATGTTAAGTTATGAAAAATAAGTAAAGAATTAATATGAATTGTATCTCAATTTACTTAATGTTAGTAGTAGATTCAGTAGTGGAAATATTCAAGCGTGAGAATTACATCTCAAGGTGGCGAGTAATTATGTTAGTAATTTCATCTACAATACCGAATTGTAATATAACTTTTACCATGAAAACGGGTCCATAAAAAATTAATGATTTATAACTATGACTATTCTATAAATATATTAAATATTACCTTCAGAATCCATATAACTAATTTCAAATGCAAATCACAACTTTGTGAACATTCTTTGGCAAAACATAGTTCAAATTGAATATTACCTTCATATGGCCAAGTTCTTGCCACATTATTCTCCAATAATCATGTTTCTATTCTTTGCATTTGTAGGAGCCCATAGCATGCCAAGGTTCAAAGTTCGGGAAAATGATTATCTCCATTTGAAATAGATATCTTTTATGGTTGAGATTAAATTTTACAAATCTAAAAGTATATAAACTGTGATGTCATTTAAAATTTAAAATGACATGACAGTTTGTACACTGATAAATCCAAAAAATAAAATCATAATCGTTAAATAACGAAATGGAGAGGATTTAATTTGAAATGTTTAGAGGAGCGCAAGGGCCCGCGCTTTTTGTATTAACTACTTAAAAGTGGTTGTTGGTGGTGTTTATATATACATGAAACGTGAGGTTTTATACTTAGCGCTTATTTCAATATCAAGTTCATGTTATGCACCTTGTTAAGCCATGATGCTTTTGATTACTTTCTTATTGGTTCTGCTCTATTATGTTCAAAGGCCTTAAGCTGTCACTTAGTTGGTTGTAGCAAACTGGTTACAAACATTTGTAGCTAAATCTTGTCAAAGTCACATGACTCATTAAAAAAGTCATGTGACTAAAAATACATGTGCATGGTCTATTTAATTGACACATAGTAGGTTAGAAGAGAATTCCTCCAAACCGGGTTGGAGGCAAACTATTTCCTTTATTTATTGGGCCTTAGACCAATGCCTCTTAAACGCTCCCTCTCCCTTCTCACCTCTACCTTCCTTTGCCGCCTGTTGGAAATATTTCCTAATGATGCACACAATATATCAAAACAACAAGGAAAAAATATTAATAAGAAAAATTATAATGAGTTACAAAAATAAAATTTAGAGATAGTTTAGAATAATCTCACCAAGTTATAGAATCACGCAATAACGTTGTCCTTAAAGGTTGATTTGCGTCACTCGGGAAACTCGGTGCGAATTGTGTTCTGGCAGAACAACCCTAGGATTAGACTATAATAACTACCTATGTGATGGACGCACTCCAATCACAAAGGTTAAGAACAACCTTCTTTAATAATGTCTTTCCTTTATTACCTTTCCAGAAAATGAATTAAAGAATAAAAGATATTTATGTTTTGTTCACAGCCACCAAACAAGGAAGAGAGCAAAATAATGATGAGAATAAAGAAGGTAATATTGGCGTGTGAAATAAGCTGCTGGAAGTCCTTTTTAAGGAGGTCTCTTGGCTTGCTTAATAAGCCAATAGGCTGAAAGGCAATTAATAAAAACGAAAAATTATATTTTAAACCCTATAGTTTAGGGATGTAACAAATTAAACCCTATAATTTCAAAAGTAACTAATTAAATCCCGAAGTTTCAAAAAGTAACAAATTAAACCTTCAAGTTTCAAAAAGTAACAACTTAAACCTCAACTCATATAAGTAAAACAAATGTTTAATTTATTACTTTTGAAACTGTGGGGTTTAATTTGTTACTGTTTGAAACTTTAGGGTTTAATTTATTACCTTTGAAACTATAAGGTTTAATTTGTTACACCCCATAAACTATAAGGTTTAAAATATAATTTTTCCTAATAAAAATTTAACTAGCAACGGGCCAAAACCAACGGCTAGAGATGCTTGAGCCCAACAGCTAATAAAATTCTGAAAAGTGAAAACAAATGGGCCGAATATTAAACTGATATGGACGGTATACCACATAAAAGCCCATTTCCATTAGAACCCACATATTAATATATCGTTGCAATTTCACAATAGCTTTATAAACACTAGGGAGAGGCGGAGAGCTCACACCATCGCCGCCGACCAGTTATTTGCCTCCGGTCACTCTATCTCCCTCTGCCTATCGATACCTTGCTGTTTCCGTCATGGCTGACCACACAGAGGTTTCACTCATTCTCTCTCTAATTTTTCACACAGTTCATTCAACATAACTCTTAACAAGTTCTGAATTATTTGTAGGTGGTGACGGAGAGCGTCAAATCAGTGAAGTTCAGTTTCTTCACAGAAGAAGAAGTCCGAAAGCTCAGCGTTATGAAGATTACAAACCCTATATTGCTTGATAGTATGGACAGACCTGTGCCTGGTGGATTGTATGATCCTGAATTAGGCCCACTCGAAGAAAGGGTACCGTAAGTGCTCTCACCTGCTTTTATTGGTTTTGGTTAAGCTTAGACTGATTAAAATTGGATTCTTTATAGTGTTAACACCATTTGTACATACTGAGCCACTACTTAGAATCCATAATTAGTTTCATTAGATGTGTGTGTAACTTACTAATTAGTGAAAAAAAGAAGAAATTTTTCGAAGATTGCTAAGAAAGATAAGAATGTGTGGATTCAAAACGCAATATATGCATGTGTAACTTACTAAAAAAAACAAAAAATAAAAAAAATTTGTGGGTATTGGAAGGTTGCTAAAAGCGAATTGGTGATAATGTGGATGTTTTAAGAGGTGCATTTGTTTTTAGTGTAGAACATGGGGTGTGATTTGTTGTGACATATGGATAATAGGGTACTTTGTTTCTATGCAGTTGCAAGAAATGTGGGCAGCGATCGTTCTATTGCCCAGGTCATTTTGGTCATATTGACCTTGTTTCACCGGTTTATAACCCCTTGCTATTTAATATTCTTTACAATATTCTTCAAAGAACTTGTTTCTTGTGCCACCATTTTCGGGCAACTAGAAGCGAGGTATTTTCACTACTTTCCTCACCTTGGTTTTTGAAGGATATTTTCTAATATTTGCTGGCCTTTATATCTTGTCTAATGGTTTTCTTATGAATTTTTTCTGTATCAATTTAAGGTTGAGACATGTGTTTCTCAATTGGAACTCATTGTGAAAGGCGATCTTGTTGGGGCCAAAATGATGGAATCTGACACAGCATGTGAAATGTCGTATCCAGATGACAATGATGGGAGTCAATATGATGATGTCGAGCATTTAAGGCAGCAAGGATGGACCTCTCTTCAGTTTACTGAAGCAATGTCTGTTTTGAAAAAATTTCTGAAGCCGAGGTCTGTGAGTTGTAAGAACTGTCAAGCCAAAAATCCTGCAATCAGTAAACCTACTTTTGGATGGCTTCATTTGGTTAGTTTCTTCATATCCTTGCAGCTTGAGGACTGTCCATGTGAACAGTGATTGTTGCTTTCTTATTTGCTATTTAATTTTAGTGATGTGGTTGATGGGCGATTATTTTCCATTCTTTCAGTGAAAGTGCCTGGACTTATTGGTCTGCTTGTGCTGACTTTTTTGGTTCATTTTTGTGGGTGGGTGGGGCTTTGAAAGCCAGGAACTTTGATGAATAACATAAAGAACTTTTGTTGATACAAAGAACCATCAAGGCCCCGGGCCAATAGGAATTTGATAGACTCCATGACTTTAGGAAGTGAAAAAATTTATGTTGAGTGAACCCCATAATGCGAGTGGGTGTTAAGAGGCCCACTTGGTAAAAAAATTGCTCAAATATAACTTTTAAAGCATTTTCCGTATTTGATTGTTTTTTTATGTAAAGTTGTGTTGATCTAAAGACTTTGCTTAACTAATCATGAGGAAAACATAAATCTGTCGACATACATACATATTTATTGCATGCATTTTTCCTCTTCTGATCTGTGGGTGGATTAAGGTTTTGTATTGCTCCTCTTTCTTTGGAGTGTCTTTTTGCTCATTAATAGAGATTTTTATGTTCATTACTAGTGTTTTAATTGTTTTTATTATTATTTAAAAAGAAGAAGAAGAAGATAAAAGCTCTTATCAGAGTCAAAGCATTGTTTTCTTGAATTATGCAATATTAATATGAAGAAGGGAATTTTTGGTGGATTGAGCAAGAGATTTTTAGAGAGATGATGCCTGCTTTCTTAGAGTGATGTTGCTTGCATTCATTGTGGTCCTATTAGTTGGGGCCTATAAGGCAGGTAGAGAGATATGAGAGGAGCAAAGCTTATTCAAGGTTTCATATTTCAGTGATCTTGGAATCTAATAAGAAGGGAGGAAGATCGATGCAATGTTGTGCACCTTTTGGTGCACAAATCAGGCAGACTTTAGGAATTTGTGGTCTTTTTGTGTCCATATTTTACATATGGTATGTAAACCTATGACTTTATGCAACTTGGAATTCAAGTGTCATTACTTTGATGATCTGAGGCATAATGTAAAATAAGAAAACTCAATGATAAACAATCTATGTCGAGTAAGGCAACATCATATGCTCTTGACACACTTCCTCAATCAAGTTCATAGAGTTGAATAGAACAAATCATATGTTCTGTACACTCTTCCTCGGTTAAGTTCATAGACTTCATTAGTGTGTACTTCTTTGTTGTGGTATATATAAAGAAAACATTTGTTATTCCACTTGTACAGGTTAAAGTTGTTTACTAAATATTAATATGGTTGAATATTCAGTAAAATTAATTCATGCTGGTCCATTTACAGAACTTTATGTTTATAGATAAGAGCAGCTTTCAGTTGGACAAAGCACTCAAAAAAAGAAAAGAAAAAAAGAAAGCATTGTTGGGAAAAACATTTTACATTTAAACAAGCGTAGCCTAAATGACAACATCTTTGGTTTCTCAATGTGATATGGTGTGGGATAAGTTTATTGTTACTTTTGCCTAAACTATTGTGACCTAGTGTGATTGAGGTCAAACTATGGTTGAACCTGCTTGAGGGAGTGTTTACGCATCATGTCTAGAATACTCTTATTATTGGTTCTTCAACAGTTAGGGACTACTATGATAATTCTTATGTATGTATGATTTCACCATTGGTCTTCCCCTATTATCACTTTATTATTTACATTAACAACTTAGCATCTTAATAATTATGAAAAACATGTTGTGGATGTAAGCAAATTGAGAACAAATAGGAAATTCCTTTAACACTTCGCACATCATTGCCCTCATTACCCTTTTGAAATCAACCAATCCTTTATTTGCATAGTTGTTCCCCTATACTTTATTTTTATAGAATATTATATTATAAATTTTACTTCTTAGTCTTTATGAACGGATGTGGTAATATATGTAATAGGTGGATTTTAGAACATAATAAGATATTTAATTAGTTTTTTATGATTAGTGATACATTAATTTATAAAGATTATAAAATAAAATTGGTAGTATCGTTACCACCGTCTTGTTAATACTATATATAATATGACATTTGAGTTCTTTTCATACCATAAAGTAGGGAGGCTTGCCGCAATTATTGAACACATAGTTGTCTACAAAAAAAATACAGAATCTCTTTTATATTGTAGGGACAAAGTGGAGGGAAGTTTAAAAGGAAGAGAAATAAATAATCACAACCATAGCAACTATTAGGAATGGTGGTGGTGCTAATCATGATGATAATGACGACAATTATGGCAAATACAATGATGCAACCACCTCTAAGATGCTGAGTAATCAGGGATTTACCACTGGCTTAAGAGCTACCTAACTTTCTTATTCTAGGAAAGATTGATACCTATAGAAGAAACGTTTCGCAAAAAGCAAAACATAAAAAATTGACATGTCTGATTAATAGGGAAACATGCCTTATAAAAATTGCATACTAGTGGTTTAGAGCCACATTGGTAGTTAACATCGATCCAGCATACTGTCAGAAAAGGTGTGCCACAATGAACAGTTAACAAAATCCATATTATTATAATTATTGATGTTCCAAACTCAAATTTTGAATCTCAATCTTGTTGGAAACATCATTAAAAGTCTAACCCATTACGTTTAATGTTTTTTAAAAAGACTATGAAACGAAGTGCATGATTCAATATCTGTAAGAAATAATTAAGATGAAAATCATTCTGACACAAATAAACTGGATTTGGATTCTGGCAACATGTTGAAAAGAAAATTAGAATTTAGGCAACTCAACTCAACTCCGTATGTCAAAATTCCTTTAGTAGTTGACTGGTGAGGAAGCGGAGGAAAAGATTCTGTAGTTGTCCAAACATCTTAGTCTTCACAAAGATCAAAGAGGGTAAAGTCAAGTGTACATGGAAAATGATATTCTTCACAAAGATTGTCATTAGTCATTACATTAACTAATTCGCACAATATTTTTTTAACATGGATATTCGAAGTTAGTTCAGGCAGTTCTACTGTCCCACACGTACTAGGTAATTACCGGACCAAATGATCTTAGGTGGTCCTAAAGGGATCTATTGTCATGCAGTGTTGAATTTACAACTTATACTTCAGAGTGCCAGCTCAATTATATAGACAATTTAGGCCATGGCCTAAGGCCCTCAAATAAAAGAAGGCTCCCAAATATTAGTCAATAAAATCTATTTTTTTAAAGAAAAAAAAATCCACTAAAATCTTTAAAATAAATCCCAATTATAAACTGATAAATTTTTTATTTTTATTTTTATTTTAAAAAAATGCCAATAGATTAAATATCTAGGCTATTAATTATCTTGTATGAGTAATAATTAAGCCTCAGAATTTAGCTAATGCATGACCCAATAGATGAAAATCTATCTTAGTAGGTCGTGAACTCTATCTCACTCCTTATTTTAGACTGTTTAGATAATTTCATATGTGTGTGAGACTCTAATCTTTGAGTCTCCTACACACACTAAAAAAGAGAGAGTAAAACATTAGGTAGAATTTCTTACAAGTGCAATACTTTAGGTTTTCTACCGATAGTTGGAGGAGGAGGAAGGATCTCTTTGTTGGAAATACTAGGAAGTGCTAATTGGGCTACAAGATTATTGACGATTTCCTCGTTAAATTTAAACAAATAGTTGAATTATACTTTGTATCTAATGTATTGTACCTTAAAGAATTGTACCTAAATTTTGCAAAAAAAAAGAAAAAAAGAATAAGTTCTCTCTTTCTCTCTCTCTTTCCATAAAGAATTTTACTAACAATATCTGTCACAATTGCTTTAACAAAAAGAATTTTTTATAAATTAAAATTGATAAAATCATATTTAAGATTGATGACATGTCACAAGAAAGATTAAGTGGATGAACTATAGTATTAATTGAAAAAATGATGTTGGTAGAACTTGAATACAAAAACTTAACTAGTAATTTTGCATCTCAAAAAGAAATAACAAAAATTTAAATGAAAAAATATTATATAGAAAGTTAATAACATTTAATAGGTATTTAAACAGAAAATGTCTAATTTAAATTATTGCCTTAGGGCCCCCAAAATCCCTTAAGTCGACCTTGATCACATTTCTTTAGATGCATATTATGACTTGTCTTATAACTAGGTTATCTCATTGGGGTTAATTATCTGAAACAGGTTAGGGATGGAAATTGTGTCCAATCTCATTCTCCAGTCTCCAGTAGTATGGCATGGTTTAAACAAATAAAAGCATCTAAGAGATAGGATAGGGGCTTGATTGGAGCAAAACAATTGCATGAAGAGACAAACACACGATAGGGTGGTGTCTTCCTAGCCCTTATAGAGGATGAAATGTCAATAAGACAATAACTCAATATGTCACTTTCCACAAAGACATATCAGGTAGTGGGAAAAGTTACCAAGTAACCTTAATTTTTGCTTCCTTTTCCAAGAGTTATCTATATGGCTTATATTAAACCATGTCCTGATCCAATATTAAAATATAGCAATGTGTTTCCATATGTGGCCAATTCATATTGTGTTCAACTATATTATATGAGTGCTGTCAATTCCATCAGCCTTGATCTGCTGATTATGAGCCACATTTTAGGCAGCAAACATATTAAAAAAATGTGTCTTCCACACTTTTACTAGGATTATTGAAGCAAATCAAATTGGGTGCGGGAAAAAGGGAGGGCTAATTTACCACTCGCTGAGAAGGGCACCACATTTTTCTTTAGCAAATTCACAAGTCAAAGTCCCAATTGTGACATGTTGATAGTTGGTCCCAATATGAAGGATGATGTAACATATAATTGTGTTGGAATATTAGCCCAATGAACTTTAGGGTCAATATCAATTTGATTTTGAAAACTAGATCGTGGAAGCGGTCCGGAGGAAGAGGTTTGGTAAGCTAGTTTCCAAATTCAATGCCACATAAATTTGAAAGGAGCGGTTAGAATATAAGTCAAACAGGTCTTAGGCCTAATATACCTTATTTGCATAGCACTCCTATTACTTGTATGACACTTTTATTACTTCAACTACACTCCTATATAAAAACAATCCCTTATACACTTTAATACACAATTAATACAATAGACCTATTAGTTTTACAAAATCAACCTTATGTATATTAAAAGCACTTGTGACCATCTTTTTTTTGTTGTTGATAATTTGATATATAGTTGGAAGCAGTGGCGGCTCTAGGAATTTTTTTCAGTGGTCATTAAAAAACTTAAATTTCCATTAAAAAAATTTAAATAGCCATGAAAAAACTTAAATTATACTAGGTGTAATGAGAATTGAATATACTTTAAATAAAAATAAAAAAAAATAAAATAAAATAAAATAAAAATTCAAATTTGAATCACTTGAACTGTTTTGTTTGAATCAAACGAAAACTTACCCTATTGTTGTTAATTGAGAGAGAGACACAAGAGATAAACAGTTAAAGAGTCTGAGAGAGAAAATGAGGAATAAACGGTGAAGTGTTTTGATTCCTAAGACAAAGAGAATAAAAAAAGCAGATACAGTGAAATTGAATATTAAATAGGATTAGGTCTTTAGAATCTCAAGTAAAAAGTGTTTAATATTTTATTTAAAGGGTGGAGTCAGAGGCAATAATGTTAATATCATACCGAGAGTCGTTTTGGTTTCACTAGGGAAACAAAATTATTTTGATACCAATTAGTATCATGATTCTTTAAATTATAAGCTCATATTTCATGTCATTCTTTCGTCTAAATGTTAGTCCCACTAATAATAATACACTTATATTATATAATGAAAAAAT
Source organism: Fagus sylvatica (assembly GCA_907173295.1). Lineage (NCBI taxonomy): Eukaryota > Viridiplantae > Streptophyta > Magnoliopsida > Fagales > Fagaceae > Fagus > Fagus sylvatica. Next base: position 10,239,111 of record OU015761.1, read on the forward strand.
AGAAACACCAAAATTCATTCTAATATTTGAATAAATACTTCTAAAAAAACATTCAGAAAAAATAAAATAAAAAGAAGAAGGGGGTACTTGAACAAAAAAAAAAAAGAAGGCACATTAAATTCAAGCTCCACACGTACGTGGGTCAGCAAAATTCAAGCCCCACTGTTTAATACTTTCAACTTCACTTTTAAAATTGAAGCTACACGTGGGATAGACAACTTGCTTTGCTCTCAACTGTTTCAAATTTAAAGTTTTCACACACGTGGAGGGACAGTGGCCACAAATAAATGAAAGAAGGCACATAAAACAAAGACAAAGAAATATTAAACAGTGGGTTCTTGGGCAAAACAAAATATGAAAAGAAAGAAGAAAGAAGGGGCAGAGAAGAAGCAGAATGGGCGGAGATGCTGAGGAGAAGAAGAAAAAGGGGAGGCAGGGTGTTCAAGATCTCAATTTAGGGTGTTCAATATTATTTGAGGATTTTGAATATATATATATATAATATATATATATTAATATATATATATATATATAATTTTTTTTTTTTGCACTTTTTTAAATTTGAACACTCCTGAGCAACAAGTGGCGCGGCCACTGGTTGGAAAGAGGGGGATTTGAATCTTAGAATATTTTTGTTGATACACTTGAAAGATGCCGGTTAAGTTACAAAACTCTTAATACATCACTTGTGACTATTTTTGTATCTCTATGGGTGAAACTCAAGACAAGCAACATGACAAAACTAACATTACTACTCTCATTATCTTTTTAAAATTAAACAACCCTTATATTGCATAGTGTGATTCTTGTGTAATTTTATTCCATATAAGACACAATTGAATAAAATTATTGCAAACATAGTTGTAAACAATAAGTACTTTATTATATAGGAAAAAGAGGAGGGTGATTGAAAAGAAGAGAAATAAATAAACACAACCATAACAACTGCAAAAACATTCATAGCTATCGGCTTAAGAGCTACCTACCTTTTAAATCTAGGAAACATTCGTACATTAAAAAAAAAAAAAGTTTCACTAAAGGCCAAGCATAAAAAGACTAATTGGGAAACATGTCCCATAAACATTGCATGGAAATGGTTTTGAGCCACGTTTAGGTGAAATGGGTAGTTAAGAAAAGGTGTGCCACAATGAACACTCTTACCATTTAAATCTCCACCATGTTGGACAAATCATTAGAAGTTTAACGCATTACAAATGAATGTTTTTAGATGGCAAAGACATGAAATGGAGTGCTTGATTCAAATTCTCTAAGAAATCAATTAAGATGAAAATCATTCTGACACAAATAAAGTGGATTGAGATTCTAGCAACATGCTACAAATAATCTTATAAGCTCAACTCTGTGTATCAAACCCTCTTTACTAATTGACCGCTGAGAAAGTGGATAAAAGATTTTGGGCTGGACATAATGATATTCTTCACAAAGATTCAAGATGGTCAAGACAGTAATGAAAGGAGAATAATTATTTTCAAAGATCTTCATTAGCCATCACATGAATTAATTTTTAGTGACATTTCGAAAACAATGGCAAAAATAATGCTTTTAAAACATGAAAATGGTTATTTTGTGTGTGAGGCTTTTTCAAGCAAAATGTATACGAACCTAAGAAGCACGGGTACGGGTACCGGTACGGTACTACGGTACGCTAATTCTTAGAAAATTAGAGTATGGGTACGGCGGAGATGTATTTTTTATTAATTTTTTATATATATTATTATGCATATATTTTTCCTATATTGTTAAGCATATGTGAATTTAAGAGCAATTATGGATAATAAAGTATATCCATTACTATTAAATAATTTTTAAATTACAAATCAAGATCCAAAAGAGTAAATGAAAGAAGTGTACATCCACATAGTTACACCTAAAATTCATGTTTCCACCACCTTCACTATTTTTATTTATTTTTGTGACATATCCAAAAGAAAAAATGAAAGAAAATGATTTTTTTTTTTTTTTTGTTGAAAATTTTTGGGTACGCCTGGGGTACGCAGGCAGTAGTACCACAAGGATATGAGTACCTAAGAAGTATTTGGTATGGATACGGCTCCATTTTTTAAGTACCCGTACTTCATAGATTAACAACTAAATATTTCCCTAAAAAAAAAAATTGAAGTAAAACATGGAAGACTAAACAACATGAAATCTGAGGATGGCCATTATGACATTATGTTCCATGTATTAGGTAGTGCGAAAAGTTATTAAATTACCTTCATTTCTGGTAACTTTTCCTAGAGGTTTCTATGTGGCTTTGTTTAAATCATGGGTCGTGATCCACTAATTAAAAATGTAGCATAGATGTTCCATTAGATCCCACTTCTGATGTATATAAAAGAAAAAAAAAAAAAAAAAAAAAAAGTTCCCAATTCTGATGCATCTGTTCAACAATATTGAGTACTGTCAATTTGAAAAATAATTCAGTACTCGTGGAGTACAATAACATGATACTCATTTTTAACATGAATGGTAGATCTTTTCATGAATTTAATGAGTAGAAATCTACCATTCATGAAAAAAGGAGAGGAGTATCACATCACTACTCAAGAAATACTAAATAATTACTCTATTATTAATTCCATTTCCATCAGTAGTCTTAAGAACCACATTTTGGCATCAGACATTAACAAAATAGTGACTGAGTTCCACTGGAGAGGCTCTTGGGAGGACTAGCCCCATGAAAATTTCAAGAGAAGGCCCAATAAAGATTATGAGCAACAGTACTTACAATCTCTACTCACCCAATTTAACATAATTTTACATTGGGCCATCCACTTCCACTAGGATTACTGAAATTATCAAAAGGACTTTTAGGGGTCTTTAATAGACTATTATTAGTCGGCCCAAGTCCTTAATATAGTGTTGAAGCTGTTGGAGCCTGTTGGAAAAGAAGTTACAAAACGGCAAGTCGTTGATAAAAGTAGCCCTTTGAACGACATGCCATCTTAAGTATATTATGCTGGTCCTTTAGAGAAGTATTTGTAAACTGCAAGTCGTGTATAGTTGTAATTAAAGTTAGTTAATTAACACTGTTTTTGATATATTGAAATACATGTGTCCTTAGTTCATTGGTCAGTGTGGTTAGTGCAGTCAGTTAGTTCTCAAATTTCTGTTAGCACAGTAAGTAACCACTATTAATTACTTAATTAGTGAGACAGTTCATTTAGCAAAAGAGACA
>OU015761.1:10242409-10297164 GCA_907173295.1 Fagus sylvatica
TGTGGCTGTTTGTGTACTGGGGTTGAGGATGATTTTGCTTGTGGCTGTTTGTGTACTGGGTTGAGGTTGATTTTGTGTTGAATTTGTGATGAGGTTGGTTTCGGGTTGTTTACTGGTGTGGATGAGGTTATGTTAGTTTGTGTGTTGAGGTTTTGATTGGAATTAGTTTGGGTGTTCAAGTTTGGATGAGGTTCTGTCTGTGTGTTGAGCTTTTAATTGGAATTAGTTTGGGTGTTGAGCTTTGGATGAGGTTCTGGTAGTTTATGTGTTGAGTTTTTTACTGGAATTAATTTATGTGTATATGTGGTTCTGGTTTAATTGGATATACTTATAAAGAAATTAATTTTCATGTGGAAGAAAAATTAGTTGGCTGGTTTAATTTGCAGATAAATAATATTAAGTTAAGAGTTTTGAAGTTTTTAAGCATAAAATTTATTCAATATTGTAACAAATTATAGTTTAAAGTTGTATATATCTGTTTATTGAGAAATCAGAGTCGAAACCCAATAAGTTTTGGACTACAAAATACCCCTAAACGTTTATAAGTTATAAAAAATATTTAATTAGATAGTCAAATTAAATATAAAATATAACAAAAATAAATAAATAGAACGAAGTAATCCATAATTTTATCTTCTTGTTCATCTTAAAAGAATTCGGTATTGAAATATTTTGCAATTATAATCTGTTTCTAGTATATAATTTTCTTTTGGATGTATAATTTGCTATCCCTGTTAGAATATATTATCCTGGCTTAACCAAACTTTATTAACTTTATATATCCTTAGCAGTTTGGTAATTACAACAGTTTTATTTTTACATACGTATGTATTATGAAATTATAGGTTGGATCTGTTTGAGAATTGCAACAATTTTATTTTTACATACTCTTCATGTGTGATTGATACCTAATATTGTATTGTATTGTATTTTTATTAGGGATGAATTCTCAAAATGAAACCCCCAATTTCGTTAATCTTCTAGAAGATACGTACGAATATATGATGGAAACCCCAAATGAGATGGATTATAATAATAATCCATTTCCATCCCAAGTTGAATCCACTAAAAGACCTAAAACACGTCAAGCCAATTTTACCATAGAAGAAGACTTGACTCTTATATCTTCATATCTCACTATTAGCGAAGATCCGGTGCAAGGTACTGATCAAACATATGAAATATTGTGGATTAGAGTTCATGAATATTTTCATGCTCATACGACCTCCAAAACTAAGCGAACTATAGGTTCTCTTCAAAACCGGTGGTCAACCATTCAACTTGGCACCAATAAATATTCTGGGTGTTTGTCAAAGATTGAATCATTGCGTCAAAGTGGTCTAACTGAGGAAAATAAGGTGCATCTTATTAACTCTTCAAATTTGTTAATGTATCAATTTATTTTAACTATTGAAAATATTAATTGTTTTTATTGTTGGAATTTTTTAGGTTGATCAAGCAAAACAATTGTATACAGTAGAAACTGGCAAAAAATTTACGTTTGAACATTGTTGGAACGTGCTGAAGTATTCACCAAAATGGTTGAATAGTCATCAAAATGAGACACCAAGAAGAAAGAGAATGGAGACAACATCTTCTTCGGTAAATCTAGAAGATAAAGATGTCACAAATGATTCCAACATAAACTTGGAGAGACCACCGGGTAGGAATGCCGAAAAAGCTCGATTGAACAAACAAAAGAGCGACGAAGGTAGTAGCTCAAATGTGGAAGTGATGTTGAATGTCATGGCGGACGACAAAAAAAAAATCGCGGAATCGAGATTGGAATTTCTTGAGAGGGGCCGTGTTCAGTACATGGAGCTAGAGAATAAGCGTCTTTGTCTTAAGGAAGAAAAAATCAATTTGGCAAAAATGAAAGAGGAGAGGCAAAGAATGAAAGAGGAGAGGGAAAGAATGAAAGAGGAGAGGGAAAGAATGAGAGAGGAGAGGGAAACATTGAGAGAGGAGGCGGCAATTATGACAATGAATGTAGATGCGTTGCCTCTAATGCAACAACAATATTTTCGTCAACGCCAATCGGAAATCCTTGCAAAAAGATGTGGTAATTAGTAAATGATATTGTATTATTTTTGTATTATATTCATTAATGCTATTGTGTTGTATGAATTAAGAGAATACTTTGAACTTTTGTTGCTATTAAATGTCATTTGCTATTATGGTTGATAACTTAATTTATTACTTTGAACGTTAATGTGGTAAAATATATATAGCATTGGCTTTGCAAGTTATAAGTGTTAATATATTTTTTATTTGATAATAGAATTTTAAAGAACTTTCACAATAATTATATAGATTTGATAAACTTCAAATTACAATAAAGAGTAACATAAATAAATAATACAAGCATGAAAATTAAAACTAAATAATCTTATGATTGGCCATGTAATTGCCACAAGTGCTCCACAAGATCAGCTTGGAGTTGAGAATGAGTTTCTCTATTTCTAATGCGAATATGAGATTGAATGAAATTCTGAACTTCAATTGTAGGCTCTCGTGACACGGGTATAGGGATGCTTTCAGGCACTTGTTCGTAATCATCATCTTCTTGTACTTCATTAGAATCGCGCTCATCTTCAATAATCATGTTATGTAATATTATACATGCTTTCATAATATCATTGAGAGTTGCTTGATCCCAAAAGCGTGCAGGTCCACGCACAATTGAAAATCTTGCTTGAAGTATTCCAAATGCACATTCCACATCCTTCCTACATGCCTCTTGAACTCTAGCAAAGTGTTTTTTCTTTGCTTCTATTGGAGCTGAGATTGTTTTCACAAAAGTTGACCATTGTGGATATATACCATCAGCAAGATAATATCCCATTGTATAATCATGACCATTGATTGAGTAATTCACTGGAGGAGCACGCCCTTGAGCAAGTTCCGTAAATACAGAAGAATGCTCTAATACGTTGATGTCATTATGAGACCCAGGAAGACCAAAAAATGCATGCCATATCCAACGATCATATGAAGCTATTGCTTCCAAAATAAGTGTTGGTTCACGAGAATGACCAGTATACTGACCTTTCCATGCTGTCGGGCAATTTTTCCATTTCCAATGCATGCAATCAATGCTCCCCAACATTCCTGGAAATCCACGCTTTTCGTTAACCGCGAGCAACCTAGCAATGTCATTGCTATTTGGTGACCTCAAGTACTCTTCAGAGAAAATATTAACCACCGCTTTAACAAATTTTTTTAGACTCTCTACTGCAGTGCTTTCCCCAATTCTCACATACTCGTCAGTAGAATCAGCAGCTACTCCATAAGCAAGAATCCTGAGTGCAGCAGTCATTTTTTGAAGGGACGACAAGCCAAGCGTTCCAGCAGCATTTCTTTTTTGAATAAAATATGGATCATACGCTTCTAGTGCAGATTGAAGACGAAAAAATAGTGGACGACTCATCCGAAACCTCCTTCGGAATATATGAGAAGGAAAAACCGGATTATCTGAAAAATAATCATGAAAAAGCCTTTCTTCGCCTTGCAAATAATTGCGCTTAATGACCTTGCGGCCTACAATTGAACCACGGTGTGATGTTGATGCTCGCTCTTTTTTCAATCTTTCGTCTTCCATTGCAAGAATTGAAAGTATTTCAACGTCATCATCAGTGTCAGACTCAAGAAGAGCCATTTCCATTTCCCTCATTTGATAATCACGAGGCTTAAGATGATAATTATGCTCCATAATATATGAAAGAGAAATTTGGGTTTGATAATGAAAGAGCAAATTGGGTTTTGATAGTGAGTGAGTAAACTGAATTTGAGATTAATGAAAGAGAAAATTTGGTTTGAGGTGAATGAAAATTGAGATAGGAAATAGTCCTATTTATACTAAAAAATATGACTGTTGAAATAGGAGACAATATTACCGTTGAATAACGTTGTAAAATATTACCGTTATTCAACGTTATATAACATTACCGTTGATAACGTTGTATACTATCAACGTTTATTTTTTTTTTTATAAACTATCAACGTTGATTTTTTTTTTTATAAATATTATTTTGATTAAAAGCTTCAGATAAATGATTTCAGAAAAAAAAAAAAAAAAAAAAAAAAAAAAAAAAAAATAATCAAAATCAAAATCAAAGAACATTCCGGATTTTAGTTGATTTTTTGCCAAAAATCAACTGTCTTTTTTTTTCTTTTCTCTCAGATTTGTACCGGCAGTGGTACCACCGCCCATAACCCACGGCTGGAGGTGATCCACGGCTTGAAGGAGATCCGGTGGCTTGGCGACGGAGAGAGCCACCCCAGCCTGAACCGGTGGCTTGCCGTGGCCATAGTGGACGGACTGGAGGTGACCCACGGCCAAGGCTGCCGGTCTGGAGGTGACCCACGGCAGGGCTGCCGCCTGGGGTTGCCGTGCCGGATCTCTGCCGGTCTGGAGGTGACCCACGGCCAAGCCTGCCGCCTGGAGGTGACCCACGGCCAAGCCCACCGGATTTCTGTTTGCAGCGTCACTACTGTTGCTGGAAATTAAAGCAGAAATTTCTGTTAAGTTTGGTTACTGTTGCTGGAAATTAATTTGGGTGGGGGTTGTTATTTTTGGTGGGAAGTAGTGATAAAAAAATAATTTTTAATAGAATAGAGATAAAGATAAAGAGTACTGTTGGAGTGGTTGTTTAAAAAAAAAATAGAGAGTTGTTAAAAAATGTAATTTTAGAGATAAAGATAGAGATAAAGATAAAGAATGGCTGGAGATGGCCTTAGGCATGTATATATAGAGAAGAGAGGCGGTGATATGAGGCGGTTTGGCAATGTGAATTCAAGTTGTACATAGCTTGATGTAGCCACCATTTTTGACCAACTTTAATACTTAATGCAGAAGCAAAATTGCTTCTTACCTCTGCAGCCGTTTTTGTTGACAGAAGCAAAATTGCTTCTTACCTCTGCAGCCGAAATTGTTGACCCACAAAAGTAGCCGAAATTGTTGACCCACAAAAGTGGCTTTACCACCACAATTGTCTGAGAGACGAGAGTACCTAGACTTCTCACATGATAAAAAGTCATCCAACGTGGGAAGAAAGACTGAAAATTTTGGGGTAGGTGACTTTCATGCCAACACATTGGGTCCACAAAGACCATTTACACGGAATTGATAAGAGAAACATGGATGCTAGACAGTTATGATTGTGCTAGAATGTAATTATCACGAGCAAAAATCACTGAAGAACCAAGCTTGAAAGAACCTCTAAATTCTAATAACATAATGTAAAATATAAAATAATTGAAAAAAAAAATATAGGGTTGCATTAAACCTCCTAGCGGATAAAGACTTAAAGTGATTCCATTTGGATGGAAAAAACACCAAATATGTTATGGAGACTACTTGACTTGTAAAGAGATATATACCTACTCACTGTTTAAATGACTAAGGATTGTGTCCATTCATTGTAGGCCACTTCAAATTAATTCACCATTGAAACTATGGATATGGACACACTTTTCCTTGAAATGTCAATTAATTCAACTCCTTTTTAATTCCGAAGTTGGTAGCATGGAAAACTTAAGTTGGCTGATTTCAACAATCTCTCTTTCGCTATTAATGATGTTGAAGTGTGCATTCCAAGTCAAATATACGCATGCCCTTACGTATCCATTTTGATAGATCAAGGCTTCAATTCATGTCTATATAAGCAATGTAGTTTCTTTGGACAACTTAAGAGTGCTAAGTTAGTTGTTAAAGATACACTATTATGGCCTCGTTCATGTGTTACTTGATGTCCACACGCTTGCTTGTTTTACTTCCACTGTTTCTTGCTATTGCCACTAACTGTTTTTCTTCTATGCAGCCACTCTGCCATGATGATGAGAGCTCTGCCTTGTTGCAATTCAAAGAAAGCTTTGACATAAACGTGAATGATTGCAGGGATAATCCTTTTGCTTATCCTAAGATTGCATCTTGGAAACAAGAAGGGATGGACAGAGATTGCTGCTCCTGGGATGGTGTCGAATGCGATGAGGACACTGGTCATGTGATTGGCCTTCACCTCAGTAGCAGCTGTCTCTATGGTTCTATGGTCTCCAACAGCAGCCTTTTCCGCCTTGTTCATCTTCAAAGGCTTAATCTTGCTTATAACAACTTCAATTTCTCGCAGATCCCATCTGGATTCAGCCTTCTTTCTAGGTTGACATATCTCAACCTCTCCTATTCATCCTTTTCAGGCCAAATTCCATCAAATTTTTCAAAGCTTTCCAAGTTATCGACCCTTGACCTTTCCAAGTTACCATTAATTGCTCAGCCTGAAAGCGTAGTTCAAAGTAATCTACATCTCAAAAGTCTAAAAAGTTTAGTTCAAAACTTAACCAGCCTGAAAGTTCTATGTCTCAATTTCGTTCAGATATCATCTCCAGTGCCTGAAATCTTATCAAATTTGTCTTCTTTGACAACACTCCAGTTGAAAGGTTGCGGATTGCATGGAGAATTCCCTGTTGGCATTTTTAAGCTACCAAAGCTACAAGAACTTAGGGTCGGTTGCAATCCAGATCTCATGTGCTATTTTCCTGAATTCCACTCAAGTAACCCCCTTAAAATTTTATCAGTCTGGCAAACTAGTTTCTCTGGGAAACTACCGGCTTCCATGGCAAATCTAACCCAACTTAGTTTTTTGGAACATGACCTCTACTCAATTAACTGGTCAAATCCCTTCTTGGCTTGCCAACATGACTCAGTTAACTGTGTTGTACCTTTCGTTTAATAAATTACAAGGTCCACTTCCAAACTCGATTTTTGAACTCGAGAAACTTGAAACTCTTCACCTTTACTCAAATAACTTGAGTGGTATAGTGGCTATGGACATGTTTCATAAGCTCAAATATTTAACCTCCTTGGTTTTATCACTGAACCATATATCATTCATCACCAAAACCAATTCCAATGCTACTCAGAATAAGTTTAAGGTTTTAGGATTGGGTTCATGCAACTTGAGTCATTTCCCAGATTTCTTACGTAAACCAAAACCAGTTGCAATTGGCTTGACCTATCCTACAACAATATTCATGGCCAAATACCCATCTGGGTGTGGAACACAAGTAAACAAACTTTAAAGATTGTGAACTTTTCTCACAACTATTTAACAGGCTTTGACCAGCATCAAGACAATTTTACATGGCCTCAACTACTGGTTTTGGACCTTAGCTCCAACAAGCTACAAGAATTACCCCGAATTCCACCGCCATCCACCAAAATTTATTCTGTCGCAAACAACATGCTCCAAGGAGATAATTTCACCATCGATCTGTAATCTTAGTTCTCTTTATTCCCTTGATTTGTCCAATAACCAATTCAGTGGCATCCTTCCTCACTGTTTGAGCAACCTCAGCTGCTCTTTGAACATATTAAATCTTCGGGCCAACAAATTTCATGGCATGATTCCTCAACTATGTGCAAAGGGAAGTACATTAAAGATGATCGACTTGAGCCAAAATCAATTCGAGGGGGTTCTACCAAGATCATTATCAAATTGTAGAATGCTAGAGGTTCTATATCTTGGAAGCAATGAGCTCAATGATGTTTTTCCCTCTTGGTTGGGAACACTTCCTGAACTAAGGGTACTTAGTTTGCAACAAAATGGATTCTATGGTGTAGTGGGGAGTCCTACATCCTTCTTTGCATCTCCCAAGTTGGGCATTGTTGATCTCTCCGTTAATAAATTTACTGGTAATTTGCCATTTGAATACTTCCAAAATTGGATGCTTCCAAGGAAAGTTGATGCAAAAAACTACACACATATGCAGGCATCTACAACTATTTGGTTTGGGGATCTGGCAGTGTTTGAAGATTACCTTTACTCGATGAAAATAATACTCAAAGGTAAGGAAACATTGTATCAAAAGATCAGAGAAGCTTTTGCATTTGTTGATCTTTCAAGCAACGAATTCAATGGAACGATTCCAGAATTCATTGGGAATCTAAACGGGTTCCAATTACTCAACCTTTCCAACAATAACCTCACTGGTCATATCCCAATATCATTTGGTAACATGTCAACACTGGAGTCACTTGACCTTTCTCAAAATAAGCTCTCAGGACAGATACCAATGCAACTAACGCAACTCACTTTCCTCGCATCCTTTAACGTCTCACACAACCAACTTACAGGGCCTATACCACAAAGTACACAATTTAATACATTTGACAGTAGTTCATTTGGTGGAAATTTAGGATTATGTGGAAATCCATTGTCGAAGAAATGTGAAAATCCTGAACCTCCACCTCTACCCACTGCAAGCATTGAAGAAGATCAAGACTCATGGTTTCACATTGAATTTGATTGGAAAATAATCCTTTTGGGATATTGTAGTGGGATTATAAATGGAGTGGTTGTTGGAAACATTGTGACTAAGAAGAAGCAACATTGGTTTGTAAGAGCTAGGAAGAGGCAACATAAAAGGGAAAGGAGGCAACTTTGCTAGAGACACAACTCTTTTCACAACTTATTATAGTAACAACTTTTTCCACCACACAACATGTCATTTCAGTGAGTTTTGGAAAAAGTTAGAAATAAATTGTATCTAAACTTCTCTAGGGTGAGTCATAAAGATTGAATAAAAATTGTCAAGGGGTGCTTCAAAGAGTTTGATCCTTGTATCTACTTGTAGCACTATTGCCTCTTGGTATGTACTTTACTCCTTTTACTTTTATTCATTGTCCTTGTTTTTTCCTTTCTTGGTGTGAAGAGGTTGTCCCTGTCTAATTTCCCCATCTTCAAAATATTCTTTTAAAAATAATTTAAATGATTTTGAAGTAAAAGAGTTAGAAAATATGCTAAGTCTTGTCAAATGAAGAATTGGGCGTTGAAGACTATGAGTTTGTTATTCTTGTCCAAACACAATCCAACAATGGAAAACTATAACGGCTAAAGGTTTAGACCCCAAATTTAAATAAACAAAACAATTAAATAAAACAAATCAACACATATTAATTAAAACATAAGCTAAATACATGCAAGTATATCACAAAGCATATTAAGCATAAAAATCATCTTCAAAACCATTATCGCAATAATAAAGTAGCGGAAATGTAAATAACACAAACGATATGGTTTCAAAGAGAAAACCCCAACCAAATGTAGACACCCCATCTTGTTACCCTTGTTTAACCTCAAACTGGGGATAAAATCGATTTTTCACATCCCAAGATCGTAATTTTTACCATGTGATCATCCTAGATATAATCTCAATTAAATCTAAGCATCAACACAATCACAACGATATATCGTGAGTCCAAATCGGACCATCCGAAAGTTATTGCTAAATTAAGGTTTAACAATAGCATTGCATAGTTAAAATCGAAACAAACCACATACGACCATGACCTTTCAATTTTAATTGGTTCTCAAAGGAATTAATTAATAATGAAATAGATGTCAAATTTTGATTGGTTGGAATTTATGTCAACCATGCACATATACACACGGAACGATTGAATTCAAATTTGTGAGGGAATTAGGTTGAAATCAAATTTCAAATGGCATACAATTTAAAAAATAAAATAAAAACCTAAATGATTTAGGGTGATAGATGACTCAAAATGGATTAAAAATCAAGGCCCCACAGTTGTAAAAAAGGGGCCCAAAATTCAAATTGCACAAAATCGAAAAGGAAAGTACTGTATTGATAAATATTTTTTAATTATAAGTATCTACTAGAAAATATCTATCTCGAAAAAAAAATAATCTTAAAAAGGATATATTGAAAAATTTGTTACTAGTCTTTGAAAAAAAGAAAAAACACAACAAAATTTGGGTGAAAATCTTACAAATGAACAATAAATCTATACTATAATGTAAAACCGAAACTTTTTTAACCTTTTATTGACTTCCTAAAACCTTGACACATCAACTTTTGAACCATCACAATTTTACACATCATTATTATTATTTTTTTAATAATTTTATAACCTTTACTAATTTTTATTCCTCCCGACTTCCACCTCTTTCTATCACACCACACATGACTATTCCCTTCCACTTCTTTCTATCACACCACACACGACTATTCCTACTTCTTCTCCCTCTCTCCTCTTCGTCTTTCTGAAGTCTCAACATCACCGTTTTTCCTCTGCATCGGCAACCATTTGATCGTCGAAACCGAACTGAAGGGGCTGCCATCACCGTTTTGCCTCCACCCAACCATCAGGTCGACCATTCGTAACAGTCTGACCGTCGAAACCAAACTGAGGGGCGCTACCATGGGGCTACCATCATCATTTCGTCTCCACCCACCTCCAGGGAGTTTCGATGGAAGTAATTTCAACCTACTTCGATGGATGATTTCTTTGAATTTTTTGGTTTGTAATGGGCAAATCCAAAAACCATATCTCTCCTACTAATTAATTGTTTTGCCAGGCAAAATACCAAAGTAGCTGAACTACCAAGACTGTGCTAGCCATTGGTATGACCTTAATTGATCTTGTCTTGGTTGATTCAGTTGAAGTGGTGAAGAATCTACTCTTTTTCTTTTAGATCTATATCGAAGTATGTGATTGGGCAATGGTCAGAATCAGTGTGTTGGATGGGTTTTTAACTACGCAGAGTCATGCCTGAAGATTATTGCATCCCGTTTGCCTCAGCCGAAAATTAAGAAAATTGGTATTGTTTATCTGTATCAAATTGTAAAGCAATCACGCTACCACATGTTTCTTCCAAACTCTTTGGTGATAAAGTAATACAAAGACTAATCACAATAAAAAACGTTATGACAAATTATTTAAAAAAAGTTATTTTTTAGTTTTTGTCTCTTTTGATCATCATATGATGATTTGCTCACTATGTGTTCGATGTTTTGTTTCTAAATGGACAATTTCACAACATATGATGATTTGATTTGCTCATTAAGTGATAAAAAATAATTAGAGTTGATTTTAGAAAAGGAAGTTGCTTTTGTGTAGATTAAATGCCTAGAACAGAGATAAATGTAGCGATAGCGTTTGTTGAAATTCTTGAGACAATGAATATAATGGAGGTGGAATGCCTAGATTAAATGCCAGATAAATTAATATGACCTTATTCTAGATTAAGTTGTCTGCACCAATAGAGATTTGTTAAGTGAACCTACTTTGGCCAAATGGATTAAGTAGTTGGAAATGGCATAAAATGTGTAACCTCAAACTTCCTTTCAAGTTTATATCTTTCATGTGAAAGATTTGTTCCAATGGTCTTCCTTTTAAGGGTAAAGTTACGAAGGATAGAATTATTTATTAAACAAAATTATGTTAATAAAACTTTTTGACATTTGAAATATTTAGAAACTATGTTTAATTGTTTTAGTTTGAGAAAAATATATTAAATTATATCTTTATGCAAAACTTTCCCATTTTATAGGAAATTTTAAGCCTTAACTTATGCAATACATATTTAAATGGCATATAAACATGCTCAGGTTAGGTAAAAGTGATTCTTAGATACCATTTCTAAGTCTTTAGACTCTAGAAACATGGACATGGTATGGTTTGCCTAACCACAGTGGCAGGGTTGAGATGTGCACTCCCTTCACAGTCTGATGCTGAGTTCCATGCCCGTGATGTGTTTTGCTTTAGTTGGAAATACATAATTTTAAATCAATTTACGTGGAAGACATAACACAATATTTTTTTAAAGTTTATATTAAGTAGTTTTCCCGTGCATCGCACGGGTTTGCGACTAGTATTATTTGATTAATATATAAATATAAGAAAAGGCACTCGTTTGATGTTTTCTCCTTAATACACACATTCTAAATAAATCTTGTAAAACACACATTCTCATATTGATTTTCTACATTCAAATTAGTATCCTTTCAGTGTTGGATTTGTAAAATTAAAATGAAATATATACAATCTGATCCTTTTATCAAAGTGAAATGCCCTCGTTTAGGGTCGATTACGGTATAACTAAGAGAGAGGGAGGGAGAATAATTTCTTTTTTCAAAAACTGCTTTGTTTTGTAGGGTTGTACATGTTCCCGAGAATACTTTGGAAAATATTTTCTAATGTTCGCTCCTATGAAAAATCACAAATTTTTCTATATTT
Source organism: Fagus sylvatica (assembly GCA_907173295.1). Lineage (NCBI taxonomy): Eukaryota > Viridiplantae > Streptophyta > Magnoliopsida > Fagales > Fagaceae > Fagus > Fagus sylvatica. The sequence goes on from OU015761.1 coordinate 10,254,450, forward strand.
TTATATAGATATTAAATAAAAACTCTACTTCACTACTTTATTATATTAAAAATTAAAGTAAAATAAGAACAACCAAAATAAAATTATTGAAAATTACATTAATAAGCACAATCAAAGCACAAATCCTATTTTTATTTTTGGCCGTGAGAGCCATGAAGTTAATTGTGTGTTTAATAAGCACAAACAAAGCCCTTCAAACGGGAATAGGATCCTCTTCATTTGTCAATTTCATTGTTCAAATTTTATCTCATAAATCTAACAGTGTACATACTGCCACATCATTTAAAATTTTAAATAATGTGGCAGTCTGTACACTATTAAACCTGTAATATTTAGTCTGGACCATGAAATAGACTCTCTCCATTTCATTTCAATTGGAGATGATCCTATTCCCTTGGAACGAGACCATGTGTGATAATTCTCACCGGTCAAGAGTTGAGAGACAAGAAGAGTTTTTGGGCTATCTCCATAGTGGAGAAAGAAGGGATTAATGGGGTCTTCTAGTGTTAAATAGGAACTTGGACTTGAAGAAGAAGAAAGGTTGAACACCATGATTATCCTTCCAAAGGTAAAATCTCTTGATACCATTTCAAAAGTAGAAACTCTTGCAAAGAAAAAAACAAAAAAAACAAAAAAAAAAAAAAAAGGTTTTTTTTTTTTTTTTTCTTGCTGAATGAAGCTAAATGAAATGTCTCTTTTGCTAAATGAACTGTCTCACTAATTAAGTAATTAATAGTGGTTACTTACTGTGCTAACAGAAATTTGAGAACTAACTGACTGCACTAACCACACTGACCAATGAACTAAGGACACATGTATTTCAATATATCAAAAACAGTGTTAATTAACTAACTTTAATTACAACTATACACGACTTGCAGTTTACAAATACTTCTCTAAAGGACCAGCATAATATACTTAAGATGGCATGTCGTTCAAAGGGCTACTTTTATCAACGACTTGCCGTTTTGTAACTTCTTTTCCAACAGGCTCCAACAGCTTCAACACTATATTAAGGACTTGGGCCGACTAATAATAGTCTATTAAAGACCCCTAAAAGTCCTCTTTGATAATTTCAGTAATCCTAGTGGAAGTGGATGGCCCAATGTAAAATTATGTTAAATTGGGTGAGTAGAGATTGTAAGTACTGTTGCTCATAATCTTTATTGGGCCTTCTCTTGAAATTTTCATGGGGCTAGTCCTCCCAAGAGCCTCTCCAGTGGAACTCAGTCACTATTTTGTTGAATGTCTGATGCCAAAATGTGGTTCTTAAGACTACTGATGGAAATGGAATTAATGAATAGAGTAATTATTCAGTAGGGCAGTGATGTGATACTCCCTCCTTTTTCATGAATGGTAGATTCTACTCATTAAATTCATGAAAAGATCTACCATTCATGTTAAAAATGAGTATCATGTTATTGTACTCCACGAGTACTGAATTATTTTTCAAATTGACAGTACTCAATATTGTTGAACAGATGCATCAGAATTGGGAACTTTTTTTTTTTTTTTTTTCTTTTATATACATCAGAAGTGGGATCTAATGGAACATCTATGCTACATTTTTAATTAGTGGATCACGACCCATGATTTAAACAAAGCCACATAGAAACCTCTAGGAAAAGTTACCAGAAATGAAGGTAATTTAATAACTTTTCGCACTACCTAATACATGGAACATAATGTCATAATGGCCATCCTCAGATTTCATGTTGTTTAGTCTTCCATGTTTTACTTCAATTTTTTTTTTTAGGGAAATATTTAGTTGTTAATCTATGAAGTATGGGTACTTAAAAAATGGAGCCGTATCCCATACCAAATACTTCTTAGGTACTCATATCCTTGTGGTACTACTGCCTGCGTACCCCAGGCGTACCCAAAAATTTTCAACAAAAAAAAAAAAAAAATCATTTTCTTTCATTTTTTCTTTTGGATATGTCACAAAAATAGATAAAAATAGTGAAGGTGGTGGAAACATGAACTTTAGGTGTAACTATGTGGATGTACACTTCTTTCATTTACTCTTTTGGATCTTGATTTGTAATTTAAAAATCATTTAATGGTAATGGATGTACTTTATTATCCATAATTGCTCTTAAATTCACATATGCTTAACAATATAGGAAAAATATATGCATAATAATATATATAAAAAATTAATAAAAAATACATCTCCGCCGTACCCATACTCTAATTTTCTAAGAATTAGCGTACCGTAGTACCGTACCGGTACCCGTACCCGTGCTTCTTAGGTTCGTATACATTTTGCTTGAAAAAGCCTCACACACAAAATAACCATTTTCATGTTTTAAAAGCATTATTTTTGCCATTGTTTTCGAAATGTCACTAAAAATTAATTCATGTGATGGCTAATGAAGATCTTTGAAAATAATTATTCTCCTTTCATTACTGTCTTGACCATCTTGAATCTTTGTGAAGAATATCATTATGTCCAGCCCAAAATCTTTTATCCACTTTCTCAGCGGTCAATTAGTAAAGAGGGTTTGATACACAGAGTTGAGCTTATAAGATTATTTGTAGCATGTTGCTAGAATCTCAATCCACTTTATTTGTGTCAGAATGATTTTCATCTTAATTGATTTCTTAGAGAATTTGAATCAAGCACTCCATTTCATGTCTTTGCCATCTAAAAACATTCATTTGTAATGCGTTAAACTTCTAATGATTTGTCCAACATGGTGGAGATTTAAATGGTAAGAGTGTTCATTGTGGCACACCTTTTCTTAACTACCCATTTCACCTAAACGTGGCTCAAAACCATTTCCATGCAATGTTTATGGGACATGTTTCCCAATTAGTCTTTTTATGCTTGGCCTTTAGTGAAACTTGCTTTTTTTTTTTAATGTACGAATGTTTCCTAGATTTAAAAGGTAGGTAGCTCTTAAGCCGATAGCTATGAATGTTTTTGCAGTTGTTATGGTTGTGTTTATTTATTTCTCTTCTTTTCAATCACCCTCCTCTTTTTCCTATATAATAAAGTACTTATTGTTTACAACTATGTTTGCAATAATTTTATTCAATTGTGTCTTATATGGAATAAAATTACACAAGAATCACACTATGCAATATAAGGGTTGTTTAATTTTAAAAAGATAATGAGAGTAGTAATGTTAGTTTTGTCAGGTTGCTTGTCTTGAGTTTCACCCATAGAGATACAAAAATAGTCACAAGTGATGTATTAAGAGTTTTGTAACTTAACCGGCATCTTTCAAGTGTATCAACAAAAATATTTAAGATTCAAATCCCCCTCTTTCGATCAGTGGCCGCGCCACTTGTTGCTCAGGGTGTTCAAATTTAAAAAAGTGCAAAAAAAAAAATATATATATATATATATCAAAATCCTCAAATAATATTGAACACCCTAAATTGAGATCTTGAACACCCTGCCTCCCCTTTTTCTTCTTCTCCTCAGCATCTCCGCCCATTCTGCTTCTTCTCTGCCCCTTCTTTCTTCTTTCTTTTCATATTTTGTTTTGCCCAAGAACCCACTGTTTAATATTTCTTTGTCTTTGTTTTATGTGCCTTCTTTCATTTATTTGTGGCCATTGTCCCTCCACGTGTGTGAAAACTTTAAATTTGAAACAGTTGAGAGCAAAGTAAGTTGTCTATCCCACGTGTAGCTTCAATTTTAAAAGTGAAGTTGAAAGTATTAAACAGTGGGGCTTGAATTTTGCTGACCCACGTACGTGTGGAGCTTGAATTTAATGTGCCTTCTTTTTTTTTTTTGTTCAAGTACCCCCTTCTTCTTTTTATTTTATTTTTTCTGAATGTTTTTTTAGAAGTATTTATTCAAATATTAGAATGAATTTTGGTGTTTCTAATTTTTTCATTATATAATATAAGTGTATTATTATTAGTGGGACTAACATTTAGATGAAAGAATGACATGAAATATGAGTTTATAATTTAAAGAATCATGATACTAATTAGTATAAAAAAAAAAGATGGTCACAAGTGCTTTTAATATACATAAGGTTGATTTTGTAAAACTAAAAGGTCTACTGTATTAATTGTGTATTAAAGTGTATAAGGGATTGTTTTTATATAGGAGTGTAGTTGAAGTAATAAAAGTGTCATACAAGTAATAGGAGTGCTATGCAAATAAGGTATATTAGGCCTAAGACCTGTTTGACTTATATTCTAACCGCTCCTTTCAAATTTATGTGGCATTGAATTTGGAAACTAGCTTACCAAACCTCTTCCTCCGGACCGCTTCCGCGATCTAGTTTTCAAAATCAAATTGATATTGACCCTAAAGTTCATTGGGCTAATATTCCAACACAATTATATGTTACATCATCCTTCATATTGGGACCAACTATCAACATGTCACAATTGGGACTTGACTGATAAAAATATTTATCACAATTGGCGGTGAAAAATTTGCTTTTCATGTCTAAGAAAAATGTGGTGCCCTTCTCAGCGAGTGGTAAATTAGCCCTCCCTTTTTCCCGCACCCAATTTGATTTGCTTCAATAATCCTAGTAAAAGTGTGGAAGACACATTTTTTTAATATGTTTGCTGCCTAAAATGTGGCTCATAATCAGCAGATCAAGGCTGATGGAATTGACAGCACTCATATAATATAGTTGAACACAATATGAATTGGCCACATATGGAAACACATTGCTATATTTTAATATTGGATCAGGACATGGTTTAATATAAGCCATATAGATAACTCTTGGAAAAGGAAGCAAAAATTAAGGTTACTTGGTAACTTTTCCCACTACCTGATATGTCTTTGTGGAAAGTGACATATTGAGTTATTGTCTTATTGACATTTCATCCTCTATAAGGGCTAGGAAGACACCACCAGGGGTGGCCCTGGGCAAGGGCGAGATGGGCGACCGCCCTAGGCCTCACCTCAAAATTAGGCCTCATCCCAAAAAATTTTAAAACCCTTATTGAAAGGCCTCAATATATTTATATATAAAAAAATTAAAAAGGTTCATATATTTAAAACAAGTCTTTAAATTAAGCCTAATAATAATTTATTTCTCTAACCCAAGTATGTATGAGAACAATTTTTGGTATTTATTTGATGTGAAGAAGCTAACTTCACTAAATTATGATAATTTGAAAAAGTATTATGTTAATCTTGAAGGTTTTTTAAAACCTGATAATTTTTTTGATCTTGATGGTATTGATTAATTTTCAGACTAAAAATCTTACAAGAGATTTTACCAAAAGAAAAATAACAGCGACAAATAAACTTAATTTTATCACGAAATTAAATTGTTCCAAATGCATCTATTGCATATAGAATATTATTGACTAGTTACAGTCGCATCCGTTGAAAGACGTTTTTCAAAGTTAAAATTATAAAACCCACTTACTTGCGATCAACTATGTCACAAGAAAGATTAAATGGATTAGCCATATTATCTATTGAACAATATTTGTTAGAAAATATTGAAAAGAAAATTGAAATAGTAATTTTGTAGAAGAAACCGTATGTAGAGTAATTTTTCAATGATTTTTTTTTTTTAAGATAGAAGGCCTCATTTTTTTGTACAGTCGCCCCAGGCCTCATAATTCTCAGGGCCGGCCCTGGACACCACCCTATCGTGTGTTTGTCTCTTCATGCAATTGTTTTGCTCCAATCAAGCCTCTATCCTATCTCTTAGACGCTTTTATTTGTTTAAACATGCCATACTACTGGAGACTAGAGAATGAGATTGGACACAATTTCCATCCCTAACCTGTTTCAGATAATTAACCCCAATGAGATAACCTAGTTATAAGACAAGTCATAATATGCATCTAAAGAAATGTGATCAAGGTCGACTTAAGGGATTTTGGGGGCCCTAAGGCAATAATTTAAATTAGACATTTTCTGTTTAAATACCTATTAAATGTTATTAACTTTCTATATAATATTTTTTCATTTAAATTTTTGTTATTTCTTTTTGAGATGCAAAATTACTAGTTAAGTTTTTGTATTCAAGTTCTACCAACATCATTTTTTCAATTAATACTATAGTTCATCCACTTAATCTTTCTTGTGGGCTTGTGGCATAGTCAATCTTAAATATGATTTTATCAATTTTAATTTATAAAAAATTCTTTTTGTTAAAGCAATTGTGACAGATATTGTTAGTAAAATTCTTTATGGAAAGAGAGAGAGAAAGAGAGAACTTATTCTTTTTTTCTTTTTTTTTGCAAAATTTAGGTACAATTCTTTAAGTACAATACATTAGATACAAATATAATTCAACTATTTGTTTGAATTTAACAAGGAAATCGTCAATAGTCTTGTAGCCCAACTAGCACTTCCTAGTATTTCCAACAAAGAGATCCTTCCTCCTCCTCCAACTATCAGTAGAAAACCAAAAGTATTGCATTTAAGAAATTCTACCTAAGTTTTACTCTCTTTTTTTAGTGTGTGTAGGAGACTCAAAGATTAGAGTCTCACACACATATGAAATAATCTAAACAGTCTAAAATAAGGAGTGAGATAGAGCTCATGACCTACTAAGATAAATTTTCATCTATTGGGTCATGCATTAGCTAAATTCTGAGGCTTAATTATTACTCATACAAGATAATTAATAGCCTAGATATTTAATCTATTGGCATTTTTTTAAAATAAAAATAAAAATAAAAAATTTATCAGTTTATAATTGGGATTTATTTTAAATATTTCAATTGATTTTTTTTTCTTTAAAAAAATAGATTTTATTGACTAATATTTGGGGGCCTTAGGCCATGGCCTAAATTGTCTATAAAATTGAGCCGACACTCTGAAGGATAAGTTGCAAGTTCAATACTCCATGACAATGGATCCCTTTAGGACCACCTAAGGCCATTTGACCTGGTAATTACCTGATACGCGTGGGACAGTGGAATTGCACAAACTAACTTCGAATACCCATGTTAAAAAAATATTGTGCGAATTAGTTAATTTAATGACTAATGACAATCTTTGTGAAGAATATCATTTTCCATGTACACTTGACTTTACCCTCTTGGATCTTTGTGAAGACTAAGATGTTTGGACAACTATAGAATCTTTTCCTCTGCTTCCTCACCAGTCAACTACTAAAGGAATTTTGACATACGGAGTTGAGTCGAGCTTATATGATTCTTTTCAACATGTTGCCAGAATCCAAATCCAGTTTATTTGTGTCAGAATGATTTTCATCTTAATTATTTCTTACAGATATTGAATCATGCACTTCGTTTCATAGTCTTTTTAAAAAACATTAAACGTAATGGGTTAGACTTTTAATGATGTTTCCAACAAGATTGAGATTCAAAATTTGAGTTTGGAACATCAATAATTATAATAATATGGATTTTGTTAACTGTTCATTGTGGCACACCTTTTCTGACAGTATGCTGGATCGATGTTAACTACCAATGTGGCTCTAAACCACTAGTATGCAATTTTTATAAGGCATGTTTCCCTATTAATCAGACATGTCAATTTTTTATGTTTTGCTTTTTGCGAAACGTTTCTTCTATAGGTATCAATCTTTCCTAGAATAAGAAAGTTAGGTAGCTCTTAAGCCAGTGGTAAATCCCTGATTACTCAGCATCTTAGAGGTGGTTGCATCATTGTATTTGCCATAATTGTCGTCATTATCATCATGATTAGCACCACCACCATTCCTAATAGTTGCTATGGTTGTGATTATTTATTTCTCTTCCTTTTAAACTTCCCTCCACTTTGTCCCTACAATATAAAAGAGATTCTGTATTTTTTTTGTAGACAACTATGTGTTCAATAATTGCGGCAAGCCTCCCTACTTTATGGTATGAAAAGAACTCAAATGTCATATTATATATAGTATTAACAAGACGGTGGTAACGATACTACCAATTTTATTTTATAATCTTTATAAATTAATGTATCACTAATCATAAAAAACTAATTAAATATCTTATTATGTTCTAAAATCCACCTATTACATATATTACCACATCCGTTCATAAAGACTAAGAAGTAAAATTTATAATATAATATTCTATAAAAATAAAGTATAGGGGAACAACTATGCAAATAAAGGATTGGTTGATTTCAAAAGGGTAATGAGGGCAATGATGTGCGAAGTGTTAAAGGTATTTCCTATTTGTTCTCAATTTGCTTACATCCACAACATGTTTTTCATAATTATTAAGATGCAAAGTTGTTAATGTAAATAATAAAGTGATAATAGGGGAAGACCAATGGTGAAATCATACATACCTAAGAATTATCATAGTAGTCCCTAACTGTTGAAGAACCAATAATAAGAGGATTCTAGACAGGATGCATAAACACTCCGTCAAGCATGCTCAACCATAGTTTGACCTAGGGGTGTCAAATGGGTGGGTTTGGATGGGTAATAAATGGGTTGGGTCCTTAAAAACTCAATTGCTCATTTAGGCCCATTTAAAAAAGTATGCATAACTCATACCCAACCCAATCCATTAAAACTCAATCCACCCATTTACCCAATTATTTTATGTATGCAAATAGTCAAAATATCTTACAACTTCTAAAATGATAAAAATGCCAATAAAAATAACAAAAATACCCCAAATGATCAATAAGTGGGTTTGAGTAAATTTGTTAAATGTCCAATAAGCAACCCAATTAAAACCTAATTAAACTCAACTTAATTGGGTCTAATTGGGCTAGCACCCATTTGCCCATTTATTAAATAAATAAGTTTGGTTGGGCAATTAGTGAGTGAGTTTGGATGGACTAATGGGTTTGAGCTTTTTTTTGCTACCCCTAGTTTGACCTCAATCACACTAGGTCACAATAGTTTAGGCAAAAGTAACAATAAACTTATCCCACACCATATCACATTGAGAAACCAAAGACGAGATCAAGATCCTTTAGAGTTCTTAGGGTACTCTACTACATAGAATTCTCTAAATCTTAACCATTCATTTTAAAATAAAAGGCTAGAATGATGTCATATCATTATTCCACTAACATAACAATAAAATAATAATTTCCAAACCAAACTAAAACATTCCAAGATTAACCCATCCAACCAAATTATTATTTTATTGTTATATTAGTGGAATGATGATTTGGCATCATCTTAACCTTTTATTTTAAAATGAATGGTCAAGATTTAGAGAACTCTATGTGGTAGAGTACCCTAAGAACTCTAGAGGATCTTGATCCCTAAAGACGTTGTCATTTAGGCTACGCTTGTTTAAATGTAAAATGTTTTTCCCAACAATGCTTTTTTTTTTCTTTTTTTCTTTTCTTTTTTTGAGTGCTTTGTCCAACTGAAAATGTTTGTCAACCCAAATCCCAATCCACCACGACACCACATCGTCACTGTTGCTCCTCCAATTGCCAACCACCACCTTGCCACCGATCATAAGCCAGAAGGAGCCAACGTGATGAAACCCACATGTAAATTAGGTACATTTATCGACACAAACACACACACACACACACACAAAAGTGGGAAATAATATTTAAAGCACATCAGATTAGAATTGACTGCTCATTCTTGTACCTTAAAAGTAGATAGTCACCAATTTCATTTGTCTACACTCTACCTGAGAGAGCCAATGAAAAGTTTTCAGAATTTTTGAGTGAGAAGCTTGACAAGGAAGATGGATTGGATTGAAGGAATCAGGTTCCTGATAAAGGAAATTGCTCAGAAAATTATCAACAGGAATACGCAAATGGTGACAGAAGTTGCACTTGATTGATTGAGGACTAACATGCAATTTATCTGTTTCTTGACTAAAGATTCTCTCATGAATTATTTTCATCCATACCAAACCCAATACTCCAACACATTATATCCTGTCTGTACCTCAATTATGATTTGGTTCGTACGACTGCTCTTTAAGCTTCTAAGTTCTTAGTACCTTTCTACTTTTTTAAAAAATAAAAAACAATCGTTAAAAAAAGTGGAAATTATTCTTTTTATTTTTGTAGGTGCAAATTTGCTAGTAATTACAAGGTTTTAAGTATCAATAAATCTAATAATGTAAAAAACATTATGACTTTTTTTTTTAACTATTTTATGGTTTGTTAGAATTAATATATAATAAAAAAAATTTTGATTGAAAAGATTATATGAAAATAATGTTACTTTAATCAAAACCTACGTCTTAACAAAATTGGAAGAAAATTATTAAAAAGTTTATGTCTTTAGCAAATGACTAGCAAAAACTATAATATCATGGATATCCAAGATGTTGACTAATATTTTAGTTGGATTTGTTTATTACAATGTGTTTGTTTCAATGAAAGTATGTTCTAAAAAACAACTAGTTTTTGGACAACATTTTTCAAAAAATTGACTCATTTTTCTGTGTTTAGTTGTGACCTTGACTATTTGGTACTCACAGAAAATTAGTTTACAAGATGAACATATGTATCTAAAGAGACCACAGATCATATCAAAAAGAAGAGTTACCGTCCTAAGTTTAACACCAGCTAAACCAAGCTAAGTTTCACACCAGCTAAACCAAGCTAAGTTTCCACTATTAATCAAGGATTTTGTTTTTTTTTTTTTTGGTTTTTCTATAATACCCTATTAATCAGCTTAAGACAAGCTAACAAAATCAATGCTGATTCATTTTGGGCAAAAATGCACTTTTAGTCCTTCTATTTTGAGGGTGTTTTCATTTTGGACCCTATGTTTTATAATATTTCATTTTAGTCCTCGATTTTTTGGACATTTGTTATATTTGATGAAAATATTTAAAAAAATATAAGGAGAATAAGGAAGATAAGGACTCAAATAGACTTATATCAAAAAATCAATGACTAAAATGAAACATTATAGAACATAGATACTAAAATGAAAACACCGACCAAAAGTATATTTTTGCCTTCGTCTCGTCCAAATTATTGGGATAGGCCCAAAATCAATCCCCAATAACAAAATCACTGTTGATCAAGAGCCACCATTCAACTGTCTTTCTAACAACATATTGGTAGAACACCTTTTCTTAATCTTAATCTTATAATTTGATTATCCATTTAAGTTGCCCTTTAAAAAAAATGTGTTTTTACATATTTGGTCACCTAAAGGAAGAATAAGAACAAAACAATACGGTTCTCCATGATATCAAAGCTTAGAATGTCAAATTCCACTCAAGTGGCCAAGAGAATAAAAGCCAAAAAAAAGCTTTCCAAAGATTGAAAAAGATTATCAAAGGGAGGGGATTGGTTGTTATGGAGTTTTCTGCTCAAATTGTGATCAAAGTTGTTAAAAATGGTGAGGCCATAAATTCCCTTCAAAGATTTACGAAAGGGAATGATACCTTATAAAGAGAAAATGTGCTGATATGTAGGACCCATGGAATGCATTTTCCTATACTTATTTACCAAAGTGACCCCTGGATAAACCCAATAAAGTCGAAAAATGTACCTTACATAGGCAGAATATGGGGGTATTTTGGTGATATGATTAGATAGTGGAGTTAGGCAAAGTGTCATTCTACTTTAAAAATCAGATATCATATATCCTAAGAAAAAACCAAGTATTGGTCTTTCAGTCTAATTCAAGTCAAAGAGAAATTAATTAAAGATGAATAATGAGCATGGTCTTGTTTTCCTTCTTTAATAGATGTCTCTTGACTTGAGATAGAAATGGGTGGTTTTAGATACTAGTAAGTGGACAAAAAATTTTACAATTTTTTTATAATTATTTAAATAATTTTTTTCTTATAATTAGTATATAATATAAAATTTATTAATAATATAATCATATGAAAATGATGTTACCATAATCACAATTTGATTTTATAATGAAGTATATATTATATATATATATATATATAATCTTCTTAATTAATTTAAAGGATTTTGTTAACCAGTGCCCTTAGGGTAATGGTTAAGGAGCATTAAATGCTTACACTTTACGGGAAATAACAAATTTTTAATATTAAAATAATAAATGAAAAGACTAAAATACCCTTAAAAGTTGTTTTTGTATTATTTTAATATTAAAATTTCACACTTCCTATAGAGTAGAAGCATTAAATACTTCTTTAATCATTACCCTAAGAACACTACTTCTTTAAAAAAGGAAATCCAACCTTACACCTATGATCAAGGTGGCACCACAGCAACCTTCAACGTTAAAGAAAGGAAGTGACAGCAAAACATTATGGGGGAAAAGAAAAAGAAAAACAACTTAAAAGAGACATTCTATCACACACTCTAATAATAACAATTCTTGATATATAATTTATTTTATGAAATTTATTTTTTAATTATTGAGATGATAAGTTGTGATTGATATATAATAAAAATGATGTTAATAGCGGTTTCAGATAAAAATTAGGTTGCACTTATCACAATCTCTTACCCTAAATATTCTAAAAAATATTATGATGAAATTGGGTTGGTAAACATTGTTGTACGCTTCAAACTCCAAAGGAAGTTTTAATGAAAGAAAGAGACTGCTTTTCAATAGGATGATAAGAAATGAGGGGAAATAAAGAAAACCCATTAAACTCAAAGCCAATTTTTTTAAAAGACGCATTGAAAGCAAAGAAATGTTTTTCCAAAGGACACAAAAAACAAGGACCTTACACTTTTTGCACTAATCTTTCCAGTTCATGATCTAGATCTCCTTTAAAATAACCTTCCTACTTCCTAATAAAAAACAATTCCCTTTACACATCAGAGAGATAGGCTTTGATGGATTTCAAGGGTCCTACAAACAATCAAGCATTTACAACCAAGAGAAATACACAAAAGCATTACAAAACAAGCCAGGGGTGCAACCAAAAGTCACAAGCTTACATGGCAATGACACTGTATACAATGTTTTGTGATTTTGAATTTGTTAAGAATATATTTTTACATACTATTCAGCCACTGCGTTTAGAAACGTACCTAATTGTGGAAAAATTATAGAATACTTCAGGAGTACATTAAATGCGTATTCTTTCCTCTTACATAAGTGGTAAATCTTACAATATATTTAATTAACGAGACTCACCACTTATGTGAGAGAAAAAAATACGTATTTAATATAATTCAAAAATATTCTATAATTACCCCTCATTGTGCTTGTTTTTATGACTGAAGCTTGAATGGACAAAAAAAATAAAACATTTTTTACTCTAATCTAAGCCACTGGATATTTGCCACGTACAAAAACACCATAGTTCTAGTACCTATCTATAAAATAATAGAACTTGTCCCCTCTATATGTCATCATAGCATTGTTACTTTGTTAGCACTTTCTTTGATCAATAAAGTTCTATTCAGAGAAAAAAAAAATAAGTTATATTGCAAATTCCATCATTCAACTTTGACTTGTTTGCAATGTTTGAAGGATTTTTTTTTTTTTTTTTTTTCAATTCCTTTAGGTCTGTCAAATCTCATAATTTGTTTTAATATTTTTCACTTTCAAAATTTGGGTATGGGTTGGACAAATAATCTACTCCATTAGAAACAAATTAGAGTTAAATAATTGAAAATAAAGAAAATGAAACCAGACCAAAATTAAATAATATAATAGATAATTAAAAAAAATAGAGAGAGGCAAATCTACCTTTTAAGTATGTAATAAGAGAGAGAAATGGGGGCCTACAAATAACTGAGCATTACAAGGCCAATAACTCCTAAACCAAAAAAGAAAAAGAAAAAAAGTAAGTACTAAATAGAGCTAAACACAAATACCAACCCAAAACCCCACTAAACCAACCCCCATTTATTTTCCCTCCCCTAACTCAAACTACTACTTTCCCTTTCATATCTACATATACATTACAAAAATTATCCCCATTGGCTTACTTACACAAATAGTATAAGCTTGCCTATACCCCCACAAATGTTCAATGTGGTCCATTTTCCACACATAATGTGTCACATAATTGAGCACCCATTTGGGTTTTCATCACTGAAAAGCTCAAACGAATCAGATGGATGTGATGCATAAGGGTCATAATCCAACGGTGGAGATTCTGTCTCGTACTCTGTAGTATATACGTATGAATTGTGTGGTGATGAGGCATACACATGGCTACTAGTAGGGTGTGCCATGTTATAGCTCGTAGCATACACTGGTTGTGGGTATTGATGATAGTACATCACATGCCGAGGTGGAGAGCTGTGATTGGCTGCTGCAGGAGATGGCATTGGACCATGGCCTTGTCCATGAGGTCCATTACTATGACCATGATTTGATGATCCAGTGCTTGGCGGTGCATCACAAGAATGTTCTACACCCTCATCAATTTTAACACTCACTTTTTGCCCCTTCTTTTTCTTCTTTTTACCTCCACTGCCACTACCACCACCACCACTACTTTTCTCAGCCCCATTCTCACATTCACCACCACCAGCCACCGGTGACTGACAAGCGGCCGGTAAGGTCACAGTTTGCATCACCTCAGCCTTTACCTCCTTAACTTGTCCACTGGTTTTACAGGTTGCAGCACTAGCTTGCTCTACATTTTTACTTGTACTACCATGAGGTCCATGAGCTTCACAGTTTTTAGCAGCTTGGTCTTGGACATGAACTTCAACTTTCACTGCCTCTTTTTCCTTGTCATTACCATGGTTGCTATCTTCAGAGCTCTCAGGGTCGCTTACTTGTTTCTCTTTCTTCTTTGATTTGCTTTGCTTTTTCTCTTTTGAGTCAGCTTTTTCAGGCCAAAGCTCTGCATGTTTCCCTGTCTTTACCAATTTCCTAATCAAAATGTCTGGGTTTACATTCCCTTTCACCATTACTGTGACTTTTTGTTGCTTCAAATCAATATCTGTCTCATAAACACCTGAGAATCAAAGAGAAAGTTTGCAAATTTGTTAGGTGCAATAGTGAATGAGAAATGGGAAAGCCTGAATATTTGAGCTGAAATAAACCAGACATGGAAATGGAAGAGAAAACCAAAGAAAACTCAGAAGAAAAAAGAGAGTGATATAGTGATATTAAGGATAAAAAGGAAAAAATAAATAAGAACCCAGCTAAGAAAAGCTGCTAAACCTTAAGATTTCATTTGAAAAATAATTAAAATGAACATTTAAAAAATAAAATAAAAGAGATATAAAGAGAGAAAGTAATAACCTAAAAGGAATAATGAAACTAAAGTTAAACTAATTAATGAACAAGACCCAAATGAGAAAAGTAAAGGAAACTTTGAGTTTCAATTTAAAAATAATAATAATAATAATAACATTAGGGTTTGGGGGTTACCTTCAATGTTATGTAGAATCCTTTTTACTTTTCTTTTGCATCCTTCGCAGTGGATGGAGACTCTCAAGACCCATTTCTATAAAAAAGAGAGAGAAGGGGTTAGAACATAGAATTAAGTGGGTGTTAAACCGTTCATAGAAACCATGTTTTAAATACCTTGCAGTTGAGAGGTTCTAAATGTTCTTCTACTACTTCTTTAGGTGGTACTGGTGCTTCTTTAGCTTCTGAGGCTGCCATGGGAGAAGATTAAAGAGGCAGTTGGGTGTTTCAGAGAGGGAGAGAGAAGCGGAGGCTGCTAAGAGTGTGCTGAGTTCACTTATAAAGAAGGAATGAAATATGAAGAACCTTTGAGAAAGAGAGAGGAAAAAAATCAAGTATGGCCTAGGAGTTGGTGCATGGTGGGGTGGCAATAGCACTTGTCATGAGAATTAATATTATACTACTCTCTCTTTTTTATTTTTTTATTTTGTTTACTCTTTTTCACTAAGTAATACTAGTGTGCTCTCTTTTTTTGGCTAATAGACAGCTATGGCATTGATGCTTCTTGCAGGCTCAGTTTACAAGCAATTACAATTATATAATACACATATTAATTATTAAGCACCTTTATTGAACGATGAAGGAACTTATTTTCTTTTTAAAGAAAAAAGAGAAAATCTCTTTTTTCCAAGTGTTTGGTGAGTAGATATTTGGGTAATTTTTTTGGTTCATCCCATATTCTGGAGGCTATTTTATTGCAGATGATTTGAATGGTGTGATAATTGATCTCAATATGTTTAGTATGCAGAATACATCATTGTGAGCAATGTGGATATAGCAATATGATTTTTGTAGTGAATAGGGATACTCATGTGGTATGGGAAGAAGTAGAGTATAAATGGAACAAGAGGTTGGCTACTATGCTCGTGTGTTGTTAAAAGAAGAAGAAGAAACTAAAATGCATTTTACATCCTTTAACTTTGATTAACTGTCATTTTAGTCTACTAAGTTTGAAAATTTCCATTTTAATTCATGAATTGAAGTAATATTACGTAGTTTCACAAACTAAAATAACAACTTTCAAACATAGAAAGACTAAAATGACAATTGATTAAAATCGAAAGACTAAAATGACAACTTTCAAACGTAGAAAACTAAAATGACAATTGATCAAAATCTAAAGACTAAAATGACAACTTTCAAACTTAGAGGACCAAAATGAAAATTGATCAAAGTTAAGGGATGCAAAATGTATTTTAGCCAAAAATAAAAATCTTCCTTTTATCATTTTTCTAAAAAGAAAAAAGAGATGTCATATTATTACCCTATCTATAACATTTTAATAAAGTTGTAATTTCTTATTTTCTAAAGTCATTTTTCACTCCAAGTCTGAAGTGAAAGTAAATAATTTCTAGAAGTTATTGAGTCATGATCATGAATGTGGAATATATATTATTAAGGCTAAATTATATTATTAGTTACTAAAGTTTACATTTTTAAATCTTTTAGTCCATGAAAATTTCAAACGAGTGATTTTATTTCATATATTAATTCCTCTATCCACTTTTGTTAATTTTTCCAACTTAATGATAACGTTGTCAAATTGAAATATAACAAGTCATTCTCCCGTACTTAGACACAGAGAGACTAAAAATGCCCGTTTAAAAAAAGGAAAAAAAAAAAAAAAGATTTAAGACTAAAAAATTCATTTAAAAAAAATGTAAAATATATAAAATTGGGGAACCAATTAGATGTTTTGGCTGTTTTTTTTTTTATTATTATTAGTCGATGTTTTGGACTGTTATTAACTTTCTGTATTCAAAATGTATTTTATGGGCCCCTCAAAAAATAAAATTTTCAAAAGCAAAAAAAGTCAAAAAGACATCCAGTTAGCAACCTGTCATAGCCTAAGAAACCTCTCATTGACCTAATAGTAAGTTTTTTTTTTTTTTGGCTAAATATAGTAAGTTTTTTTTTTTTTTTTTGATAAGTGCTAAATAATAGTAAGTTACACACACTCTGGGAGATTCATGTAATAATTTCTTTTAGCAAGTAAAAATGTTTTTGCATAAAGTACTTTAGAAGCAAATATGAAGAAAGCTTAATGTATAGACCATATATAGAGTAATAAGGCTATGGTATCTAACTAATATTATTATCAAAACATTTTAGTTTTTATCAGCAAATAAAGTTGTGGTCATTGTATTTTCAGTTTTATGAGTTTATTGTATTCATTTATATTTTTCCATTTACTTTTTTAATTTCGCAATGGAATCAATAGTAAATTACGGTCACACTCTCATGATCAATCTTATAAGAATTAATTATATCAAAAAGCTTCCCTTAGATTAATCTGTACGTGTTCACTTATAATAATATAACTCCAAAGTGCTTCAGAAAATTAATTTAAACCTAGAGGCATACCTTTCTATGTCATAGATCACACTTCTCTAAAATATAGAAGAATTTGTAATGCTACAATGACAAACAAACAAATTAACATGATAAATCTAAGTGAAAATTTTGATACTTCATCAATTTAAATCTCATCTTTTAGATAATAAAAAAATATTTGCGCAAAGTAAGTAGGAGCAAATAAGTTTTAATTTTTTTTTAAGTCTAATGTAAAAAGTGAAAGACTATTTTATTTTTATTTTTATTTTTTAATTTCTAAGATCTTTATCAAACATTTTATAACTTTGTAAAGCAACTACAACAATCACCATGTAAATTATTATAAATATATTCTTTTTGCTATATATTTTTATTTTGGACAACAGTAAATTAGGGACGTCTTTCACTCGTGATTAATGCTTTAGACTTATTTTTATAGCAATTTTTATATAAAAATCATTTGTAAGAGTTTAATTGGTTTGTCACTTATCTATCATTAATGATGTAGTTTCTATATAAGTACTTTGATCTGTCAATTTAAACATGGTGACATGTCTTTTTATATCATAGAGCAAACTTCTCCAAAATATAGAAATACTTATTAAGTTATTTTAACCATACAATGAAACAATATATATATATATATAGAGAGATATATATAAAATGAAAAATCTAAGAGATTTTTTAATAACATTACTTAATAAATGGTGACAACAATAAAGGAACTGATCTTCTTTTGTCAAACTATATAATGATAAATAAAGAGAAATTATTAATAACATTACTTAATAAATTATAACAACAATAAAGGAACTTGTCTTCTCTTTTCAAACTTCAATAGTTCATTTCTTATTCACCAAGGTATTCTGTGGATTCCACAAACGTTAGGCTTTTGAAAATAATATATATCAATAACAACTTACTTTTCGTTTTTATAATTTGAGAATATTTTTGTTTTCTATCGTCTTTGTATTTTTTAATGTTTTATTTTAGTTCTAAAGTTTTTTTAAATATATTTCATTTTGTTTCTTCCTATTATATCACTTACGTAATTTGATTTGATGACGTGACTCAAATAATACTAATTATTAATTTTTTTATGCATAATTGATAAGATGACGTCAACACATATAGTAGATCAGATTCAATTACGTTATATCTCAAAAATTCTCTTTTTGAATGGACAAGCAAAGAACTATAAATGAGATGAAGGAAAAGATTAAGATGAAACCTCGTTAAAGAACTTAAAAGCTAAAATGAAATATTTAAAATATAAATACCTAAAATGAAAATAAATTCAAAATATAGAGATTAATAATTAATTTTTGAATTTTTTTTAAAATCAATCACCTTTACGTGAGACACCTTTTGAAGATATTATTATTATTTTTTTGTAGCTAGAAAAAACCTTACCTAATGTAAATATTTGTAAAAGATTGGATTTATATAATGGTCCAAAAAAGGTTAGGAGTTAGGAGTTAGGAGTTAGGTGAATAGCATGGAGGTGGAATGCAAATATTTTAACCAAAAAAGAGAGAGAGGATGATATGAATTCAATTCATTAGCATTATTTCCACAGGTACACTGTCTGTCAGTCTTGCCAAAAGGCCGTGTGCAGTTAAGTTTAAAGTTATTGGGAGTTGGGGGAGTGGAGGGGCAGAATTATGAAGGTAATAATTAACCTATGGGTCTAGGAAAAGGATACGTACCAAAAAAAAAAACATGTACTTTTTTACAATTTACATATTGCTTGTATTGGTCCCAATGGGCTGGAAGAGGAACTTTCCTATGGGAAGGCATTAAGATTTAAGAATAAAGTTAAAAAGGGTTTCAAAACTACTGGTCCAACTTATTGTTCCAATGACTTTGATCTGTCTTTCACAAGTGAATATGATTATCTTAATCTTGTCATAAACCAGCATCAATGATGTAGAGTGGAGGAGAAAAAAAAATTAATATTAAGATTCCTTCCTTGTTCTTTTTTATATATAAAAAAGCAGATCTTAGATTTGATCAAAAATATGTTTTTACATTTTCCAATATCAATAATATATTATTGATGATGGAAATAATTCAATATATAGCAAAAGAAAAAAAAAAAAAAAGAGTTGTATATTCTAGGGTGGTATTATATTCTTTAAACAAAAAGGGCATGGAAATATATATTGGTATTCATAAATATGTTTCTATAAAAATAAAAACATAATGAGGATATGAATATATTCATTGTGGGTTTCCATTGGCATAGCTTATACGATCATAAAGATTGGATCCCCCTTCACACAAGGATAGGGGTTCAAAACAGGGAGAGACCCTACCCCTATATCTCTTCCCTTGGAGCAGGCAAAAAAAATTCTCATCCTTGATACTAAATGTTTCAGCTTCTAGTGATCCAATGTCGGGTCAGTGCATGCACTGGACCTGGCCTTTTATATATTACACGCACATTGACGCTTTGGAATAAGAGTGATATAAGTCTGATTCATCTTCTTTAGCATATAGTCATCTTTGAAAAAACTTTGAACTACAGTAGTAACTTAGGCTCCCACAGTGGGCCATATATATATATATATATAAAAGTGCAAACTATTTAATATCTAAATTGAGTTATCAAAATATCCATAGACTGCATTTGAATTAGAGGATTAAAATAAACATACTTGAAGAAAAATTACAGTTATATATTAGTATTAATTATTTGATAGAAATTCATTTAAATTAAAAATTAGATTATAAATCTTTTTCTTCAAATGTTTGTATCCAAATGAATTATTGATGATTTCAAATAAGTCAAATATTTAATACTTAAGTTTTAATTTTGTAAGTTTTATCATTAATATTCTTATCAAACTTGTTCAATATTGTCTTTCCATCCACACTCATTATTTGGAGAAATTATTACATCATTCGGGTGTAGTCTACCTTCCTCTTACAAGAGGTGTGACTAGGATGTAATAATTTCTCCATTATTTGATTGCCAATAACTCTTAAAATACAATGTAGTTTTGCATTTCTTCCACATTACCTTTCATTTAGTTATGTTAATTTGGCCCACCATGAGCAACGTGCAATGGACACCTACCATAAATAATATACACAAGGGCGGAACTAGAATTTAAAAAGTGAGAGAGTCAAAATAATAACAAATATAAAATTTTAGTCAATTTAAAAAATCATATAGATATATGAAGAGTTTTGAGGGTCCATATATTTTTGAAAACTTTAACTAAATATAAGGATGAAATTTGAAATTTTAGAAAGTTTGGGGGGACCATGGCCCCCCACCCCACTATGTAGTTCCGCACATGAACATACAAGAGCCCACAAATAAAAGCCACCATCACCTAGACTCACACGTCAAAGAAGTATTTGAAAGCAAACACGCAACCAGAAACTGTGTCATCCAACTACAAAGAAACTATCTCTATTTGAAATAAATTCATTTGATTTTTTTGGTTCAGATTAGGTATTACAAATTTAAAGGTATATCTAATCACATCATCTAAAATTTTAAATGACGATAGTTACATATTAGATCCAAGAACTAAAATCTTAATCATAAAATGGACTCCCTAGCTCCGCTCACCTAAGATAGAGATTTATTAAGGTTATTATTTTGGTATTACCAAAACTACGAAGAAAAGAAAAAAGACCATTATTCTTTTTTCTTTTTTCTTTTTCTTCTTTTAAAACGATTTTGTAATACTGACTTTTTTTTTTATTATTATTTTAGTGGACATTTCACCTTTAAATTTAGATGACAAAAATAACAGTTTTGCTAGAAAATAAGCTAAACCACCTTCCCTTTCATGGTGATCAATTCCTCATTACACGCAAATGCCCTTTAATTTATAAAAGAACTTGAACCCTGAACACTTCAATAGAGAGCAAAGGAGATACTGTTAGGCTAAGATGTCATTGACAATTTGAGAGGTCTACAAGCAGATTATAAAAAAGCATATGAAATTTGTGTTGTTCTTTAAAATTATAATCATGTTTTCTATTTTACATTTAGAGGACAGTCAATATTACAGTATGAAGATTACAACATATGAATCAAACATTCTATTACTTGTATAATCAACCAGGGACAAAATCTATGGCAAAAAAAAGAAAAAGAAAAAAGAAAGACATAACCTATAATACATTTTGATTTAAAAATAAAAAAATAAAAGATTAAAAAAAACGAAATTAAAAGTTTTCCTTATGGAAATCAAACTTGGTGGAGGTTTTCCTGGAAAAGTCTTGAGCTAGCCTTCCTAGCTCTCCAACCAATCCATGTGCACCACAGTAAAACACCCCTACAACAAATAAAACAACACAGTCAGCTTAAAATTCAAGATTAAAAAATATTGATAGAATCAAATAATCCCATATGATCAAGTTAAGTAAAAGGAAGGCTAGCTTACCAACTCTTTCATTGGGGTGCTTAAGGGCTACATGCTTAAAAACATTACGCCAATTTGGTCTAGCAAAATGAGTTTTAATCCTTGTGCCCGAGACAATATCCACACCATTTTTAGCATGTTGTAGCGATTGAAGCATGGTGATTAAAGCCGATCGAGCATCTCCTTCTTCATAAACACTAGTGCAATAATTGTGAAGCTCAATTACACCATCTCGATCATTTTCCGCTACCTCATTCATCACACCCCTAAACCACTCGAACGAGCCTTGCTCACGAGTAACCCAATAAAAGTAAGCGCGCTTGGTTGCAAAAGGTTTTCTCTTATTGCCTTTTACACCACTCTCTACCATCCCTTCTTCTATTTCCTTTTGTTGCTTAATATTATTAAGCACATCTTTAACGATGCTAATCAAAGGGGTGGCACCAATGCCAAGGCCGACGAGGAGGAGAACATCGTACATTTTATAGTCTTGTGCCGGAGCTCCATAGGGGCCGTCGATTAAGAGTCTTGGCATCCTGATAATATGTTCCAAAAATACAAATTTAACATTACTATTTTGAGCAAAAGTTAGAATTTTTTTTAATGTACTTTAGAATGACTACTTGTGTTTATACTTTATACTTGAAACAAAATATAAAAAATCACCTTGGTATGTTATTTCCTGGTGCAATGTCAGTTCTTGGAAGGTCACTTTGGTCGCTACAAGGAGGCTGGCATACCTATAATTAACATACCAAATCCAATATGTTTCATTAATGAAAAAGAAAGAAAATGTTTAGGCTTATAAAAAACAAAACATTTTTATGAATGATTGGTAAATTTATGGAAATTGTACCTTAGAGAAAACAGCTTTGAGTTGTGATGTCCAGTCACCTAAGGTGCGTATATGGATGCTTAGATAATCATCCCCCGGGGCCGAAGTAATTGAAAAAGGATGCCTAAAATGTGACAAATTATCATAAGCTATCATGATAATGATAATAATGATGATGATAGTAATGATTAGTAGCTATTGAATTACCATTGAAAGGGCGAGACAGCTGCGCAATTTACAAATATATACTGCCCACTAGTGTATTTAAAGCCTTGAGGTATAGACATTTGCAGGGCCAACACATTTCCAGGGTACACAGCAACCTGAAAATGCAAAACAAAATTTTGATTTCTTCAACTTTTAGGGATAAACCATGCATTCATTTTCCTTTAATTGTCACAATGATGAATTTGTACATCATAGGAGAAAAGAATGTAAATGAAATTAAAATGTACCTGTAATATCCGCACAGTTTTATAGCCAGACCTAAATGCACGAATTAAGCGTTCACATGCATAGAGTATAATTGGGACAGCCAGATACATCCATGTCTGTGGCAATGTAGCACAAACAAGGTTAGGAAATAGTATTTTAGGAAGAGAAAATAATCCACAACACAAATATTTTTGGCCTAGGCCTAGTTGGAATTGGAATTTGAGATGCTTACTGTTTTTTTGTACCATTTCTTGGAGAGGTAGAGGTAGTATCCATGTACTATAAACAAGACATAGACAATGACAAATAAGTGGTGGGAGTACCAAAAGGCATTGAACCCTGTGAGTTTCTTTAGGGTTTTCGGAAGGCGGTTTAGCCTGTTCCGATGAAACCAAGGTTGGGCTAATATGAATGCTATAGCCATAAGCACCACCATAACCACACCGGTCCAACCCTCAGTTCCTTTCACGAACCACCAATAATCATCCGGCCGCTCTTCACCAAAAAATTGCTTCATTGGCTCGTATCCTTCATCCGACACATGCAATAGCCTAGGGAAGTCACATGTTAAATGTGCACCAGCATGTACCCCAACTCCAATTGCAATTCCTGAAGCGATTACCTAAAGAATTTGAATGAATTAAAAAAAGAAAAGAAAAGTGCAATTCAGTAACGTCTAAGTATTTTTTGAGTTTTGATTCAATTGAGTTAAAAGCAACAAAGTTTCCAATTAATTATGTACCTTATGGAAATTAATATTGTCATCAAAGGGAACCACCTTCCCTAACATGGTCTTGCTTCTGAGCCAAGTAATGGTATTTCTACACACGGGTAGAAGAATTAGGGCCATGTTGAACTTAAGGGTCTCGGCTGCACCCTTAGCACTTGTAACACAATAGCCCATGACATCAAACACGGCCCTATGTTTATACTGAATGAATTTCCAAGTGAAAAGGCCTGCACAGATTGAAAGCCATAGGGCCATGACCCAAATCCGCTTCCAATTGTCTTCGACGAAGTAGGCGAGCCGCCGGTAGCACCACTTTATGGGGTTGTACTCCTTGGTTGTGATTAGCTTTTGGCTTAGTAGCTGGCTTAGAACACGACTATCACTCCCGATGTTGGTTGATTTGGTTGGAGCTTGGAGGAGTAGCATTTCCAAGTTGTACAACTGCAAGTCATATAAACTTTGTATAATTCTTGGTCCTTTCGGAATTGGCTAGTAACTTGAAACTTGGCTCAATTAAAGTAAACTCGGCCCATATGCTTCAATCTAAGAAATGGTTAATGGGTTCTTAAAATAAGAGTTTAAAAGAATTATTAGGTCATTTTCTAAAAATGGTCCCTATTGGAAAAACACTCAGTGACCAGTTTTCATAAAGTTTTCATTTTTATAAATATAATAGGAAAAAAAAAAAAAAAAAAAGATTCTTCACTTCCTAACAGGCTCATTTTCAATTGATGGATTATAATTGGGTCTCCTAGGATAAGGCAAATGTGGTTTGAACCTTGGACCAATTGTCTTTCTTTTGGGTTGAGCTAAGACTGGCCTAACTGCCTAAGCCCAGTTCATTCAGCCCAACTTGTATCCCTAATTAAATGTGGTATCGTGGAAAAAGTTCGTCAGTCTTATTTTCACACCAGTCTTTGTTATTTCCGTACCAATGATGCAGAAATAACAAAAATTGGTGTCAAATTTTTGGTGTGGAAATATAATTTTCCAAAATAGTATATATATATATATATATATATATATATATTAATTAATTAAAAAAGAAAGAAAGATATAAACCTCAATGTATCCGAGGTTGTCTGGGTCCAGCTCTTCAATGATCAATGCAGCATACTCCTCAGCATGTTTTTGGATCGTTGACAACTTATTTGCAGAAGCACTTAAGGCAATAATCTGAAAAATTAAGCAAATTTAACATACAATCATCTCGATTTTCTATATCAAATAAATTAATTGTACCAAATGTATAAAATTGCTTCATTTTTAACATATCAATTTTCATAAATCTCACCTCTTTCACCTCTTTTTCCGTAATTCTACCATCAGCATTTTTGTCCACCCTGCATTCGGTATGTGTTAGCCAGAGCTTATGATAAAAAAAATATATATATATAAGTTTTGCACAAAATTTTATAATTTAGGATATATAATATATATATATAAGTTTTGCACAAAATTTTATAATTTAGGATAAAATTGTACTTGAATCTATCCTTTATTATTCTCACATGTTTTTGTGTTATTGTTGTTAATTATTTTGTACAAAAACGTCAATTATAATTTGATCCAATTATTGCAATTTTATTCCCCTGTTCAAACCTGTCAACTATGGTCAAAATATCCAGCGGAAATTCATATTATAATAATATGATAAACTTAAAGCTTATCTATACTTCCTAAGACTTTTGGCACCATTTATCAAAAAAAAATAAGACTTTTGGCACCAATCACTAAGCTCTAAATTAAAGTTTGCGTGTTTAGACAGCTTGTGATTATTAAAATAACATTATCCGTTATCATTATTTCTTGCACGTGCAAATTAAAGTGCATGAAAGGTGAAATTGATTTTTACATGACTAAAAAAATCATAAATTCAATATGAGGGTAATATACAATGTGATATTAATATTATCTTTTATATAAATAATTAAATTTAAATAATAAATAATGGTAGGTACTATTATATAAGAGGTAAGTATCATCAATGTAAGATTTTATCTATTAGAAGTACCGTACCCATATATTATAGAATTACCCATCTACCCATCATCGGATTACAAAATTCTCTCCTCATTTGAAAATTTGGGCACATTAACAAGGTTGAGTTGGTCACAAGCTGCATTGCAAAAGGATGATAAAATCTTACATGTCAAAGAAAGTTTGTAGCCTTGCATCAAAGCTCTGATCAGTAATTTGTTCCCAAAATTCACGCAGCTGAGCTTTGGTTATGGAAGGCGATGTCATTCCTCTCCGACGAGCCAATGCATCAAATAATTCGCTTGCAAACTCACTCGACTCGTGCATCCCTAATCACAATCACACCAAATTTCATCAATTTTTGAGTTATACAAATAGTTTAACATTAAATTCATGCCTAAATTAAAATTTTCCAATTAGTCTTTTGAACACACTTTTTTATTTTTTACTTATTTTTTAGAAACTAGTAAAACATATTCAAGAGATGATAATTTGATCAAAATTAGTAACCTTTTTCATTAAAAAAAAAAATTTGTTTCCCTTTTGCATAAACTTTCTTACTAGCTATGATATGTGTATAGAAAACATATGCACACAAACCAATACAAAGACAAAGACAAGCAAAATTAAGAAATCAAATTGTAACCTAATAAATTATCATTATTTTAAAAGCTTAAACTATTAAGAAATTATGAATTTAATCATTTAATCACTATTCTAACACAAATCATTACTTACCGATACATTGACCAAATCGTGTTTTGGGAAGCAACTCATTGATAGCCAATTCATTAAACCGAGCTTCAACCTCGGACCAACCTTCACTTCCCACATTTTTGCTCATAAACTTTAGGCCTTGAAGGGCTCGAGCAGCCCCGGATTTGCTCCTATCAACCTTGTCAAACCTCTTTGAAGATGTCATGCGCTTCAGCTCCTGTGACACTTGTCTGAGTTTAAATGAAAGCTGGGAACCAAGTGAAGAAGGCCTTTTCTCAAGCTGGCTTGCTAAATATGCAGTCTCTGAGTCCCCTCCCCTAATGTTTTGCACTGAAACTGAGTCATCACGTACGTCTAGTGTGATTTCTACATATTCTTCATCTTTGAATCTTGCACTCTTCTTGCTGCTATTTCTTTTGTTGGAGACTAATGGACCACTTAAAGGGCCACTATAGGCAACTCGTGTGCTACTAGTGCTTTCAGTCTCAGAACATGAGTCATTCTGGTTTTCTTGAATCTCCATGGCTATTCTGAATCCTGAATTCTCTTGTGTTGCTTTGTGATGGTGGCCTTAAACCAGTGCTCTGAAAAGAAAATGAAAAGTACAAATACTATTACAATTTTATTATAAAAATATTTAAAATGAATGTATAGTCATTCTGTCACTATTTTCTTAGAAATATGCCAATGTTGAAAGAATATTCTATGTTTCTAACACAATAGTAACAGAAGGATTATATTCTAGAGATGAGCTATAAATTTTAGAGATTAAAATAAAATTTGGTGCCAATTTCAAAGACGAAATGTATATTTTAGTCAAAAAATTATAAATTGACGTGACAATGAATAAGAAAATTAGATTAGAGATTAGGAAAGCAATTATGTTGATTGTGATTACAAGATCTCTATTTGGTGAACAAGGGCTGTGTGCTAGTTTCTTGACAACAAAAGAAAGAAGTACACACTGCTAATTAATGAGCTATATGTTCAATGCAAGGTCATGTATGACTTTAATGCTAATTATAACAGGGCTCATGATTAGAAAAAAAAATTAATGCTCTATAATTATTTGATGAATAGGATACTATGATATATGCAAATTGTCAAAGAATTTGATAGGCAGAGCAACATTGAAAACTTGGAAACTTAGATCGAAATTGCTGAATTACAATATGTAACCCATGAATTGAAGAACATTAATTTCCAAGAAAATTGGACAATGTATGTGAAAGGCTTGAGTCTTACCCGGTGAATGTCTGAGTTTCCAAGAGATGGAATATGATTGTTTGGTCTTGAAAAGAAGAAGATATCAACTTTGAAATAGAGATTGAGAAAGCTTGCTAAGAAATTGAGGAGGGTGTGAAAGTTTATATTGGTGGCTAGCTGTGATAGAACTAGTTGGACAAGTCAAAGAGAGAGAAACCATGGGCGCATCTGGGTTGTGTGAGTGTGTTGGTTGAGTGGGAGTGGTTAGGCTTCAAAAACTACCTATGTCAAATTGTCAATCTTCAAACATTAGCAACAACCCAGTTTGGACCACACAAAAAACAGAGAAGAAAAAAAAAGTTTATGAGAGTGTGAAAAGCTTACCAACAAGAAGTTAAAAAGTAAAATTGATTTGGACTAGGTACGCATTAATAAAGTTGTGGCAAAGTTGTAGACAAGAAAAAATGTTAGGCTTTTATGCACCTATAAGATGGGGGCAAGACAAAAAGATAAAGATAATCTTAAGTCCGTAAGTCCAATGTTTTCCTAAGTCTCACGTGATCCATGAGATTTTGGTTTTTGGGTTCAAGTTTTCTAATCATCATCTTCCAATAATTTAATATTGGGGGATGTGGGATTTAAACCCTTAGTTATCTTTGTTTAAAATATCAAGAAGTGTCAGTTGAGCTATAAGGTTTTTTACTATAATCATTATCTTAGGGTTACCTTTAAGAGATTCTTTTTATAATTATTTGAAGTGTATAGAACCTACGACACATCCTGAGATTAATAAAGTGTTCTAAGAGTCTTGGCGTGTATAGAAACATAAGATCCCACCAATAACTTGCTTTAGTTGATTCCACAGTCGTGTGGGTAAACTTATTAGAAATTGTAAAAGCCTAACAGTCTTAGGATATATATGAAGCCATGATAGTTATGTATTGGAAAAAATTATCTGCTTACCACTAAATGACATTGACAAACTGGCCTTTAGTATTCTCTTTGGATAGTGTTTGGTTCTATGTCAAATCAAATTATTGATTTGTGTTTTGTATATTGTACCTATAAAATTTGTTGGTATTGTAGCATGACAGCCTCGCCAATATCATCAAGATATGGTGAAAACGATTTTATATTTTTGTTGTATCTATTATGACCACCTAAATAGGGGACATCCTTGTCCGCTGTCAAAAACCTTTCAGAAAATTTTATTTATATTTTTTTTACAATGAGCTCATTTTAATTGTTGTAGAATTAGTAAATTTCCAAGACAGTGCCACATCAAGTTAAAACATTTTTCCTATGTTATATTCTATATTTGAAAAAAAAAAAAAAATGATTATATTTAATGGGGTATTCAGGGAATAAAATGCTTGTGGTTTCCAAGTGATTTCAGATTGTACTTTAGCATTAAATTATCCAAAATTTCAATCAAAATTATTAATGACTATTCAATACCAAAAAACCCATGATTAGTGCTGATTATGATGACAAGCACGACGACAATGATATATTGATAATATAATAATAATAATAATATAGAAAATACCAAAATTTGATATGTTCTGCATAGAATAAAGCAAATGGAGCTCAAATGGTTCACGTTTCAAGTTTCAACCAACCGCATTCATTGAGAAACTTCAAACAACTTGTATTTCTAATAATTAACCTACCCCATTATGTTGAATAATAAAAGTAAAAGGTATAATTTCTCTAGTGTGCACATTGTCATTCCGCTGTGAAAGGTGGCTTTTTTTTAAGGTAATAATCAAATTCATTATAATAAAAACATATAGAGTAGTGCTTGATTATTTCAAGCCCAATTGATAACCCCCAAAAATTGACCAGAAAATTGGGAACCAACCACATAAGATTAGGTCAATCATATAGTTGGGGAGCCACATTGTGCATTAGTCATACAAGTCATTATTACTTAACACTTTCATATAACTAAAATCACGGGGTGCATGGCCTATGGTATCATACTATAATTGTAAATCAACATTCATTAATGACAATACATCCCACCTGCACCAATTTGCATTGGACATATCCCTTTGAAAACTTTCATATGGTTGTAAATCTTCCTTGAAAAAAGAAAAGAAAAGAGTCTTCCATATGTGGACAAAGTTTTGCTCTCATATGAGCCTTAATTTCTACTAATCTTCCATTATATTCTGTGATTTTTTTTGGAAGAGGATCCATTCCTATTGAAATCCTCTCATTCCCTCCAATTTTTAATTAGAATTATGACATGTGGTACTTAAATAAATTCATCGGTCTTAAAACACTCATGGAAACCATACAAAATTAAATAAGTGTCACATGTTATAATTCTAGTTAAAAATTGAAGGAAATTGGAGGATGCAATGGGAGGGGATCCTTTCCCTTTTTTTTTTTTTTTTTTTTTTCTTTTGTGTAAAGAATTTTTCTATCTGAGCTAAATGTGATATGTTTGAGAAACTAAATTTTAGATTTATCAATAAATTATTTTAGAGAGCTAAATATGATTTTTATTTACCTGAAAATTTTATTCGTGAAATTATTTTCTCGGGGAAATAAATTTATTGGGGTAATAGTTAACTCTATTTTTTTTTTTTTTTTTGAGAGAGAATTGTTTAGAAGAATATTTTAGAAAAGAGATATTATATAAGCACATATTTATTATGCTTGATTGTTAAAAAATATAACATATGTAGGTAATTAGGTACAAGATTCCAGGAAGATTCCAAGCCCAAAGTCTTGACTTTATGTTATAACTTATAAGTCAATAAGATAAAGATGATGACTTTTGAAAGACAAGAAATGTAGTGGAAGATACCAATTGGATTTGACTTTGAAAGTGCCACAAATCAGCCAGCTACGTCCTGGTTTCACTAAAAACCAGTCCAAATTCGAAGGCACTCTCTGACCTTTGTGAAATAATATTTTCCACAAAATTTATGACATTAGAAGAATCTGTCAAAACGAGTTAAAGGCTTAAAGCTTGGATGAATGTGTTTAACAATCTTCTAGTTGTCATCATCGGAATATGTCAAAGCAAGTGAAAACTTGTGTGAATAATCTGATTGATGTCGTCTAAATACGATGGAAAGGATATGAAATTTTACTTGAGACGTGGGAAAACAGAATTGCTTATGTATGATTGTCAAAATGGGGTCACAGATGGTTATCACTTTGTACTGACTCTATGCCAATCTAAAAATAGACGATTCTATATTGGGAAAGCAATGATGCTTTTGTTGATACTTGATTGATGCTTGTGTTGTGGATATTTTGGTGTTAGGGCGGTAGAGAAATGAGTAATAAATAATATGAAGAGATGGATAGTATTTATTTACTAACCTTTATACATTGGATAAAACTTAGAGGCCATGTTTGTTTCGGCAGAAAACTTTTTTTCCTTTTAATTTTTTTTTTTTTTTTTTACATTTTTCAAGTGTTTGGAAATGAATTTTGATTTGACTAGGAAAATCAGTTTTAAGTACGGACATGAAAATAAAATTGCGCCTAACTATAAACAAGAAATGGTATTTTATGTAATGGTTATAACATCTCTCTCACATTGAAAAGAATTCCACACTTGTGGAATCCACCCATGTGAGTAGAGGTTGCATACAATATATTATACAAGCTATTAAATCTTTTAAAGGAGGTGCTATTTTGTGGAATAATTATATATAACATTTCTCTCACATAAGAATGAGTTTCATACTTGTAAGGTCCACCTTTATGTGAAAAGATGTTGCATGCAACATGTTATACAAGATATTAAATCCTCTAAATGAGGCGGTATCTTTGTGTAATAGTTATATACAACATCTTTCTCACATAGGAATGAGAGTCTCACACTTGTGGGATTCACCTTTATGTAAGTAGAGATTGTATGCAATATATTACACAAGATACTAAATCTTATAAACGAGGTGGTAAATTATGTAATGGTTATATGCAACATCTCTCTCACATGAGAATAAGTTCCGCATTTTTGAGGTACACCCCTATGTGAGTAGATGTTACATACAACTTGTTACATAAATCCTTTAAACAATTTGGTATCTTGTGTAACGGTTAGACACACCCTCAACCCTTTAGCTTAGACGCCCAACTCAACTTTATCATCATTGCTCCTCTCATTGTCAATTGTAAGCCAACACAATGCTCCCTATTGAATGCGAAAGTTCTGTATCCAAAAACTTTTAAATCTACAAGTTTCGTATCCATGCTACTATGTGAGATGATGGAGTATTGCTAAGAGAGTATTGAATGATTACTTCTTAATAGCATAAATAATAATCAAGGATTAAATGAATATAAACTTAACGGGCCAAATCAGATTGCGCTAAGTGTATTCTCCATTCTCTCTAAAGGCTATCCACTTTTACACAAAACACAACGTGGGCTAGCAATAATAGGTCCAAGGTCGGGTTAAGGTGCTAACTTGCCCAACCCATGTAAATATTACTTCATAACGTAATAAAATATTAGTGGACCTTTCATATCACAGTGCCATATGACCATAAAATAAGATGACCCAAAAAGAAAGGAAAAATAAAAATAAAAAATCTTGCTGTGATCTTTGACCATGTGACCACAACCCACAAAGCTCTGATTTTGGACCTTCTCAAATCCATCAAAACTACCAACCTAAACCCAGCCCATTTCTGATTCTCAAAAAAAAAAAAAAAAAAATTAAAAACCTATAATTTCAAAAGTAACAAATTAAATCATGATGTTTCAAAATGTAACAAATTAAGGTTCAAAAAGTAACAAAATCTCCCTCTCACATGAATGGTGGATCCCACTAATTAAATTCATGGTATGACATCATTCATGTAAGAGAGAGAGACTACGTATTTATTTGTAGACCTTGAACTACTGAACAATTTATCTAATAAAAGTGTGGGAATTAGGAAACTGATAACTTCCCACTTGATGTGTTTCTTTCAGCACTTTGCGGAAGATCAACTTGAGAAATTGATGAAAGCGAAACATTTGTCCATTATTGTCTCTTTTAATTATTGTGAAACATATTGTATAAATGTTGTGAATCAAAAGTCTTCTTGTTTTAATTATGGCTTCCATAAAACAGAAACAATTGATGACTCTGCTAGATGCCCACTAATTCCACCATCTCAACTGAGCCATCTTCGAAGAAATTATTGCTGTCTAAATCAAGTCTACCTACCCTACCAAGTACTTAGACATTAGATATGTATTAGACATTTGGTTTGGTGGTATCTTACTCTTCCAATTTGAGTATCGTTTTTATGAGAATGTGAGTTCGATCCCTCTAATATAAATTAGATTAAAATTTTTTGTCTTAAATCATAAAAAAAAAGTACTCTCATAGTCTCATATGAGATGAGTAATTATACAATGAGTGCATTTGCCAAGCCTAACATTCGCGAGTATTGTATAACTCGGATTGCCACCTGAAGCCATACTTCACACAAAACTAAAAGTAATAATAGTAACTTTTTATTTCAATTGTTTGATTAAAAAATAAAATTTTAATTTTTTAATATATCTTGTTGGATGGCCAAGTTGCAATTTTTTATCTGAGGAGTCTGTCATATAAAATACCCATTAAATCATTGCAATGTTTATACAAAGGTCATGAAATCAAGTTTAGTCCCACCATTAATTTGAACCAGAAAACAAATACCCATTAAAAGTGTGGGACAGAGACTAGCAGTCCCACTTCATATGTTTCTTTCAACTTCTAGGAAGTTTATCGTGAGAAAGTGATAAACATTTGTCGGTTCTTTTAATTACAGCAATGCTATAGATTATATCTTTCACAATATAATATTAAGTTGAAAAATTATCATTCATTCTTATATAAGTCTACAATTTAAACCACTTTATTTTCTACTATTAATATTATAAAAAAAATATAAAAAAACCCGTTTGTTCAATCACTTTGCGATGCAGGTGAATAAATAGTTATTTTATAATATAGTATAATATATAATTTGTTCTCTCAAATTTGTTAAAGGTAATATATTAGGAGTGGATTTTATAATATGGGTTATATAAAGCTCATTTGATTTGCCTTAAAAAAAAAAAAAAATGCTCATTTGATTCGCAATTGCAACGTACTCTGCTTAATGTCACGAAGAACGGCTCATAATAATGTCAGCTTTGGTGAGAAGGTATTTAAGGTTGGATCCGGTTAACAGATGCCCTTAAGGAAGCTTTTTAATATTAATTTTTATTGGGAATAGTATAATTTTATCTCTTTATATTAGTTTTTATTGAGAGGAGTGTAACTTTTTGTGTTGAAACTTTTGTTTTTTGTTTTTTTAAACTCCATAAAGTCAACCTTAGCATTGACAAATTCCTTAAAGGTTTTTGCCAAAATTAGTGACGAAATTTGGCAGTCAGAGTCGGTGGAGTGGCGACCAATACTCTTGATTTTGGATATTTGGTTTGTCAATTTTTGACAATGATATTTTAAAGGTCTTGTTATTCTTTCTTTTTAACAGTATTTATTCTGTTTGGTATTTTTTTTTATAATATATTATATATGGCTTTCTAGAAAAGCATCAAAGAAAGGATGGAAAACAAATTGTCATTAATTTAGAGCATTCACATCGGATATTCTAAAATTTCTTCAAATTTTGAAAGAAAAAACTATTTTTTCTATTTTACTTACTCACTTTTGAAATACACTTTTATATCTTCACTCTTTATCTTTCAAACACTCTTTAAATATATTATTATTATTTTTCATGTTTATGAAAATAGTAAAAACACTCTTTATGTTTTTAGAGAGAGAGTGAGACATGAAAATGAGAGAAATCAAGAGTGAGAGAGAAAAAGAATTGTAAAATAATACATGAAAGACCTAAATGACTTTTCATAAATGAAGAACCACTATAGTAGTTTTTAAAATTTGAAAGTTGATAAAGAGTCTGATGTAGAGCTGTTTTGAGCTTCACTGTTTATAATTTAAAGGAAAAACCTTTTCAAAAGAACTGATGTGAATGCTCTAACGTGTTGCATGGTGTGAAAGACAAAATTGGTTCATTCCAAAAAGTTTGGACTAAGACTTCAAAATAATAGGAGAATTTTGTTTCGGTCAATCAAGGCCAGCTCAAGCCATTTGGGGACGTAAGACGATAATTTTAAATGAGGCCTTATATCAATATACATAATCAAATAAAAAAAAACTTATATCTCTCTTACAAATTTTTATTTGATAAGTATCTCTCTTGCAAACTTTTGCATGTAGTACATTAAAGATCACACTAAGAAAAACAATAAAGATTACATTATTCAGAATAATAAAAAAGAAATTAAATATCACTAACAAAAGAAAAATACACAACATCTTTACATTTCCTTTAATTCTCATTAGGTAAGGGAATGTGTAAAATAAAATAAAAAAAGTTTCAACTTTACATTATCAGTCCTTCATTTCCCCCTTTCAAAATGAATGAGAAAACTAAATTACAAAAAACAGTCAATAAACAAATATCCGTTAAGTTATAAATAAACAAATATAACTAGTCATGTAATTACATATTTTGCAAAAAAAGAACTACAAATATGATATTCTTTCAAAATGAAGGCAGGGACAACTGTGATATCGAGCTAAGAGACATTATTTTTGTTGTCCATAGGCTTTTTATCTCCCTGGCTGTGCATTGGCCATAGTCCGTACACATGTCTTGGCTTATCATGAATGTGACTTGTTGGTACTACATGAAGTGCTTTTTATCTCCCTCGCTGTGCTTTTTTCACTCTCTAGTGCACTGGGTTCAACCATCCTTCAATGGAAAAGAGAGTGGACACCGCGAACTCTATTCAAACTAAGCTGAACATCTTCTCCTGCAAAAGCTGCTAGCTAACCCGTGACTATACTCTATAGAGAACAAAAATGCATGTGAACTAATCATGTACTACGTCGATTAATTTCATTGACCCTCAACCTTTAATTATTTTGAAGTTGAACCCCTTCTTCAGTACATTACGAAAAAGCTGGAAAGAAGAAAAAAAAATAATGCTACAGCCATGTTTTTCACGACATCTTTTAAACAGAGTTTACAATTTTAAATCTTAAATTTTAAATTGTTTTCTATTGTTTGTAAACATAAAAAATGGTGATTATGTTCATAAATAATGAATTTTCTTTTGTCTATATATTCGTTGGGTTCGTGGCTTCGTGCGCAATCAATAACTTATTTTCAAGGTATATAATTCTGTATTTAAGATTAAGATTTTTTATATTATTCCTAAAGAAGTTTGCGCATTATTTTCTAACCTATTGGAGAAACCTAGTTTAGACTAGTAAAAATTGTTAAGTAAAGATACAATTCAAATAGGAATGATTTCTGGTGCAAGATAGCTGATTGAGAAATTATGGTGCTTTTGCTTTATCCACCATTTGGTTTGGTGGATTTTCTGAAGTAATGATACGAATGTTAAGAGTCCTTTTGTATCTCGATTGATATTTTTTATGAGGAGGATCATGATTCAAATTCAGTCTCCTCCAACTAAAAAAAAATATTATGATATGGATATCATTTTTTTTCATAATACAGTTTTTATTATTCATTAATCATGTTAGGTTACATCAATTGTTATGAAAAATTATGTATCCCTGTACTTATTGTTTTGGTTTTATTGACTATTGTTTTCTTTAGCTGCTTAAGGTAGTAGATTTTTTATTTTTTTGGTTAGCTTATTAACTTATTTGTTTATACACCATTTTTAAAATCCTATTTCGTCTTCTCAATAATATATTTATTAATTTTCAAACCATAAGAAAAATGGTAGTAAGCACAAAAATTTTGTTTATCGATCAAAATTTCCAAGTATTTTTTACTTAAATGGAAGCAACCACATAAATCACTATATATAACTAAAAATTCATGTGATTTAACAATTTCGTTATGGTTAGGATAACTAATCTAAAATATATTCTGTGTTCTAACTAATCAAATTTCTTGTGTTTACCATTTACTCTTTCTGTCTGTAATGTGAATAGCCATTGCCTCCTTGAACATCTCGCCCAATGTCATTTCATTTTCTCTGATCAATAAATTTCTTTTAATTCTATATCTAAATGTCTCAAAATCTTAGCAACAATCTAATATATTCTATTATATAGATTTGGACTAGAATTGACGAACAACTAATACCAATATTAGTCTTTATTAATGTCGAATAGAAATACAAAATGGGGCGTGGCCAAGTGGTAAGGCAATGGGTTTTGGTCTGATCATGTACGGTATTGACCCTCCAGCTTCAATTATTTGGATTGAGGGAATTGCATAGTTTTTTTTTTAATGGAAATTTTAATATTTTTTTTTGTTTTTAAATTGAATGGTTAAGTTTTGTAATTTTCAATATCAACCACACAAAAATTATTATGGGATCTCAATCCCAATTATTTTGACTTATATTAGTATACATAATAAAAAAAAAAAAAAACTTATATCTCACTTGCAAATTTTTAATTGATAAGTATCTCTCTTGCAAACTTTTGCATGTAGTACATTAAAGATCACACTAAGAAAAACAATAAAGATTACATTATTCAGAATAATAAAAAAGAAATTAAATATCACTAACAAAAGAAAAATACACAACATCTTTACATTTCCTTTAATTCTCATTAGGTAAGGGAATGTGTAAAATAAAATAAAAAAAGTTTCAACTTTACATTATCAGTCCTTTATTTCCCCTTTCAAAATGAATGAGAAAACTAAAGTCTAAAGTACAAAAAAACAGTCAATAAACAAATATCCGTTAAGTTATATTTATAACTAGTCATGTAATTACATATTTTGCAAAAAATGAACTGCAAATATGATATTCTTTCAAAATGAGGGGAGGGACAGCTGTGATATCGAGCTAAGAGACATTATTTTTGTTGTCCATAGGCTTTTATCTCCCTGGCTGTGCATTGGCCATAGTCCGTACACATGTCTTGGCTTATCATGAATGTGACTTGTTAGTACTACATGAATAATTAAATATTCGGAAAATGCTTAAGTCCCACCGAATGTATAAAAAATTATAATATATAAAATGTCTGTCAGGTGTTGTAAAATGTGTGTAATTTTGTAATAAAGTTAACTTTATCACAAATATCATTAATTCTAGCTGAATTCACACATTTTATTTTTACAATAATATACACACATTTATCAATACGAACACAACATTTACCACAAAACACACAAATTTTATCAAAATAAGCACCAGTCCCGTGGTTGGACCTAAGTGTTTCCCTTAAATATTCAGATTTCTATTAGAGGGATGTTATTTCCACAGACAATAACGAAATATCCGGATTATTTGGTATAGAAATAATATTAACAAGTGTGTAGAGGGACCCGCGTGTCCTATTTCTTTCCCTATGGGGTTTTCTCTGGACTTTGTCCTCTCATCTGGCGGAAGGGTTATTTTCTT
Organism: Fagus sylvatica; assembly: GCA_907173295.1. Lineage (NCBI taxonomy): Eukaryota > Viridiplantae > Streptophyta > Magnoliopsida > Fagales > Fagaceae > Fagus > Fagus sylvatica. The sequence goes on from OU015761.1 coordinate 10,292,697, forward strand.
TAGATCCTTTCACTTGTATGTTTGTTTTGTCCTTTCTCTCTTGTTTTATTCTCAAAGTGTCAGTGAAAATTGGGGGTTTAGGTTTGTTTGATAGCAGCAGGTGTTTGGTTCTTTGTTACTTTTCCTTGGTGGGTTTGGCTTTTAGGTTTAGTATGGATAAATTGGTTGCTTAAACCTCTCGTCTTGGGTGGGCAGCGGGCCCAGTGTCCTTGAAGGTGGAACCAGGAGTTGAAGATAAGGCCAAATTAATGCTGTTGGGGAAAGTGCTTTCTTCTAGACCCTTCTCCATGGGGGTAGTTAAAGAAATAATAGCTAAAGCCTGGAACACAGTAAATGAAGTAGATGTGGAAGGCGTGGATAAGAATGTCTTCTTGTTCACATTTAAACATGAAGTAGACGTGCGCAGAGTCTAGGGATCGGCAACCCTGATCTTTTAAAGGCGAACATTTAATTCTCAAGCAGTACAACCCTGATTGGAGTCTAAATGAAGTAGATTTTTTCAGAAACTGATTTGTGGGTACAGGTGCATGGCCTACCGCTCAATAGACAAGGAGAGGTCAATTTAAAGAAAATAGGGCGTATGTTGGGAACTGTTCTTGAGGCAGATGTAGCAAGAAGTGGGCGAAGTGCAGGTGTGAGATTTGTGCGAATTCGTATCAGGGTAGCGGTGAATCGTCCCCTTGCTACGGGATTTCCAATAGGGAGAAAGCGTCTTCTAGTTCTTTGGGTTCCTTTTAAATACAAGAAACTCTGAAGTGTTTGCTATGGTTGTGGTCGTATAGGACATGAGATAAAAAATTGTCTTGTTGGGGGAATCCGTCTTTTAAGCAGTGAGCAGATCTCTGAGGGCATCTATGGAAACTGGTTGAGAGTAGAAAGCACTAAGTATCAACCTGGTATTGATTTAGAGGGGCTAATTTTGTCGGATTGGGTGGAGTGCACAGTGCAACCTATACAAGGAGCCTCTACTAGCAACATTGAGCATCAAACGCATATGGATCAACCGGAGAATTGGGTTAACGGAGGTCAGGTAGCCGGAACAAGGTATGAAGGTCTAGTCTTGGATGAACCCCAAAAATCTGAGCAAGTGGCGTGTCATAGGCTTCTGTCTTGTCAACCCCTTACTGCAGCAGAGAAATCTCAATCTAAGGACGTAGCGATGTCTAGGGATAAGCAACTTCTAATTCATTATGAACCAAGTCAGTTAGAAAGTTCAAATTCTGGTTTTTCAAGTGGTAAGGGAGACCAGTTAGTGAATGGGCCGAGTTTGATTATTGATTCGGAGTCTGTATCTTCTTTTGCCTATGGGCCTACTATCCTTTTAGGCCATAAGAATGGTCCAAGTGTCACAAGGCCTGTAGCAAGTTTAGGCAAAAGAAAAGAGGCCCATGGTGAAGAGCCAGATCTGGTTTAAAAAAAACATAAAGGAGAATTAAAGCCTAGCTTAAATCCAACTTAATCAGAACCTACAGCGAAAGGAGAGCTCAAGAGCAGCAGCAAGCTTAAAAATCAGGCTAGGGCCAAGGTGAGTAAAGGAGTTGCTGAATGCAGGAATAAGTTAAGTGGGGATGGAGTCAAGAATGTTTCAGAGAGTGTTGAGCTGGTTAACCTCTCAGAATCCCTTGCAATCCAAATGGCTGAGGTGGCGGGCCTTATCATGCCCCCACCTTATCCATGAGGATTCTCTCTTGGAACTGTCGGGGTGCAGGTAGAGCTCCGACGGTTCGTTCCATCAAGGGCCTTAATAAAGGGTGAAGGTCATGATGTTTTGTTTGTGTCAGAAACTAAAGTGTATTCTCCAAAAATGGAAAAGTTAAAGTTTCAGATGGGTTTTGCTAATTGTTTTGCTGTAGATAGTAGAGGTAGGGCCGGTGGTCTGGCTTTGTTTTGGAAAATGAGTGTTAAGTTGGAAGTAATGTTTTCCAACAAGAATGTTGTTGCTGCTTTGATTTTTTCTGATCCTCCGGAGAATCCGTGGCTTTTACTAGCTATTTATGGTCCTCCTTAATTTTGTGCATAAACGAAGCTTTTGGAATTTGATGTCTGAGTTGATTCACAATTTCTCTGGCCATTAGGTTATGTTAGGAGACTTTAACAATATTGTGAGGGGATCTAAAAAGCAAGGGGGATCTAGTTTTGGTGCTAGATCGTCTAAGAGCCTTCAAAACTTCATGAATGATGTAAGGGCCATTGATTTGGGGTTTTGTGGTTCAAAATTTACTCGGTCAAACAGAAGAGCAGGATTGGCAAATATTCATGAGCGTCTAGATAGGGGTATTTGTAATGTTGATTGGCAAGTGCTTTTCCCAAAAGCTGGGGTTAAGCATCTAACAGCAGCAAACTCAGATCACTGCCCCATTATTTTAGATACTAGTATGGAGATGAGCAAAGGAGTAAGACCTTTTAGATTTGAAGCTATGTGGACTAAGGATAGGTCCAGCCTTGGGGTAATTGAAAATGCTTGGGCTTCTGAGGTGGAGGGATATCAAAAATTTAAGCTCCCTAAAAAGCTCATGCGAACTAGTAAGGAGCTTATTGCTTGGAACAAATCGACTTTTGGCTATGCTCAGGTTAGAATTAAGATATCGAAGAGAGACTTAAGGTCATCTAGTTGTTGGAACCATCCTAAGAGAATTTGAGTAGAGAGGCAGCGCTTTGCTTAGAACTGAACAACTGGCTGGAGAGAGAAGAGCTAAAGTGGAGGCAAAAATCTAGGGAATTGTGGCTTAAGGAGAGGGATAGAAATTCAAAATTTTTCCACTTGTCTACTCTTGTGCGCAGGCGGAAAAATCAAATATCTGAAATTCTTCTGGATGATGGACGATGGATTAATTTGAGAGAAGAAATAGTATCCTACTTCACAAGTCACTTTGGAGATATTTATCACTCATCCCAGCCATCTATCCCTCAAGGACCTTGAGAGTCTCCTTTCTCCATACATCTCTGAGGCCGAAAACTTTGAGCTCTCTAGGATACCTGAACCAGAGGAAATTAGAATGGTGGTATGAGAGATGAATCCTCTTAAAGCTCTAAGCCCGGATGGTTTCCCGAGTTTATTCTTCAAACATTACTGGCCAACAATTGGGACTCAAGTAGTGGAAGATGTTCAGTGTTTTTTCAAGGAGAGGTGGTTGCCTAGAAGTATGAATCATACGTTTATAACGTTGATTCCAAAGAAGCAAGGTGCATGTAACTTCAACCATTTCCGTCATATTAGCCTCTGTAATTTCTATTATAAGATCATTTCCAAATTGTTAGTTAATCGTTTGAGGCCTTTGCTAGCCAAGTTAATTGACCCAGCTCAAGCAGTGTTTGTTCCAAGCAGATGGATTGCGGAAAATATTGTGCTTGCTCAAGAAATAGTCCATAGTTTTAAGAAGACAAAGAAGAAAAAAGGTTTTGTGGGTTTCAAATTGGATTTCCATAAGGCTTATGATAGCCTGGAATGGGATTTTATTTACTTGGTGCTTAAAGCTGTGGGCTTCGACCATAGAGTTATTTCTTTGATCCAACAATGCATTTCAACGGTGAATTTCACTCTGCTCATGAATGGTACTAAAAGCTCCTCTTTCTCTCCCTCTAGAGGCCTCCACCAAGGTGATCCCCTTTCCCCTATCTTTTTATTCTGTGTATGGATGTGTTGGCTAAACTTATTGATAGGGAAGTGTCGAGGTGAGCTTTGAATGGTGTGCTGCTAGCTCTGGGTGTCCCAAGTATTTCCAAATTGCTATATGCAGATGATGTCTTTTTGTTTTGTGGAGCTTGTAGAAAGGAAGTTGAGGTGCTGCTGAATTGTGTTGAGTTATTTTGTAAATGGTCTGGGCAGACAATTAGCATAGAGAAATCCGGCTGGTTTGTTTCAAAAGGTGTTCATTCTAATTTGGTAGATTTATTAAGAATCGCTGGGGTTTTAAGTCTCTCCCTCAGTGCTCTAGATACCTAGGAGCCCCTCTTTTCCTGTCCTCAAACAAATTAAAAGATTTTAATTTTATCTTGGAGAAGTTAGAGGCTAGAACAAGCGGCTGGAAAAGTAAGAGTTTATCTTGGATGGGGAGAGCTACTCTGATTAAGGCAGTAGCTCTTTCTACCCCTATCTATACCTTGGCGACATTTAAGCTTCCAAAAAAACTTTGTAATGAGATGGATGCAATGGTTAGACGTTTTTGGTGGAATCTGAAAAAGGATAGTAAAAGTTTTTGGTCTCCCTTGGCATGGTCAAAGTTACGTAAGCCTCTCTCCATGAGAGGGCTTGGGTTCCGAACCTTTAAAAGCTTCAATAAAGCAATGATTACCAAGCTTGCTTGGTGGGTGCTATCGGATCGCGATAGTTTCTGTGTCAAGGTGATTAGAGCTAAATATAAAGTGGGAAATAATTGGTTGCGTTCTGACCCAGCGAAGTCTGCATCCTTTAGTTGGAAGGAGTGGAAAGTTCTAAGCCTTTAATGGCCCGTAGGGCTTGCAAGCTTGT
>OU015761.1:10297264-10444577 GCA_907173295.1 Fagus sylvatica
ACAATGCTCCCTATTGAATACGAAAGTTCTGTATCCAAAAACTTTTAAATCTACAAGTTTCGTATCCATGCTACTATGTGAGATGATGGAGTATTGCTAAGAGAGTATTGAATGATTACTTCTTAATAGCATAAATAATAATCAAGGATTAAATGAATATAAACTTAACGGGCCAAATCAGATTGCGCTAAGTGTATTCTCCATTCTCTCTAAAGGCTATCCACTTTTACACAAAACACAACGTGGGCTAGCAATAATAGGTCCAAGGTCGGGTTAAGGTGCTAACTTGCCCAACCCATGTAAATATTACTTCATAACGTAATAAAATATTAGTGGACCTTTCATATCACAGTGCCATATGACCATAAAATAAGATGACCCAAAAAGAAAGGAAAAATAAAAATAAAAAATCTTGCTGTGATCTTTGACCATGTGACCACAACCCACAAAGCTCTGATTTTGGACCTTCTCAAATCCATCAAAACTACCAACCTAAACCCAGCCCATTTCTGATTCTCAAAAAAAAAAAAAAAAAAAAAAAGTCTATTTTAAAAGTAACAAATTAAATCATGATGTTTCAAAATGTAACAAATTAAGGTTCAAAAAGTAACAAAATCTCCCTCTCACATGAATGGTGGATCCCACTAATTAAATTCATGGTATGATTCATCATTCATGTAAGAGAGAGAGACTACGTATTTATTTGTAGACCTGAACTACTGAACAATTTATCTAATAAAAGTGTGGGAATTAGGAAACTGATAGCTTCCCACTTGATGTGTTTCTTTCAGCACTTTGCGGAAGATCAACTTGAGAAATTGATGAAAGCGAAACATTTGTCCATTATTGTCTCTTTTAATTATTGTGAAACATATTGTATAAATGTTGTGAATCAAAAGTCTTCTTGTTTTAATTATGGCTTCCATAAAACAGAAACAATTGATGACTCTGCTAGATGCCCACTAATTCCACCATCTCAACTGAGCCATCTTCGAAGAAATTATTGCTGTCTAAATCAAGTCTACCTACCCTACCAAGTACTTAGACATTAGATATGTATTAGACATTTGGTTTGGTGATATCTTCCTCTTCCAATTTGAGTCATCGTTTTTATGAGAATGTGAGTTCGATCCCTCTAATATAAATTAGATTAGAAATTTTTTGTCTTAAATCATAAAAAAAAAGTACTCTCATAGTCTCATATGAGATGAGTAATTATACAATGAGTGCATTCGCCAAGCCTAACATTCGCGAGTATTGTATAACTCGGATTGCCACCTGAAGCCATACTTCACACAAAACTAAAAGTAATAATAGTAACTTTTTATTTCAATTGTTTGATTAAAAAATAAAATTTTAATTTTTTAATATATCTTGTTGGATGGCCAAGTTGCAATTTTTTATCTGAGGAGTCTGTCATATAAAATACCCATTAAATCATTGCAATGTTTATACAAAGGTCATGAAATCAAGTTTAGTCCCACCATTAATTTGAACCAGAAAACAAATACCCATTAAAAGTGTGGGACAGAGACTAGCAGTCCCACTTCATATGTTTCTTTCAACTTCTAGGAAGTTTATCGTGAGAAAGTGATAAACATTTGTCGGTTCTTTTAATTACAGCAATGCTATAGATTATATCTTTCACAATATAATATTAAGTTGAAAAATTATCATTCATTCTTATATAAGTCTACAATTTAAACCACTTTATTTTCTACTATTAATATTATAAAAAAAATATAAAAAACCCGTTTGTTCAATCACTTTGCGATGCAGGTGAATAAATAGTTATTTTATAATATAGTATAATATATAATTTGTTCTCTCAAATTTGTTAAAGGTAATATATTAGGAGTGGATTTTATAATATGGGTTATATAAAGCTCATTTGATTTGCCTTAAAAAAAAAAAAAAATGCTCATTTGATTCGCAATTGCAACGTACTCTGCTTAACGTCACGAAGAACGGCTCATAATAATGTTAGCTTTGGTGAGAAGGTATTTAAGGTTGGATCCGGTTAACAGATGCCCTTAAATAAGTTTTTAATATTAATTTTTATTGGGAATAGTATAATTTTATCTCTTTATATTAGTTTTTATTGAGAGGAGTGTAACTTTTTGTGTTGAAACTTTTTTTTTTTTTTTTTTGTTTTTTTAAACTCCATAAAGTCAACCTTAGCATTGACAAATTCCTTAAAGGTTTTTGCCAAAATTAGTGACGAAATTTGGCAGTCAGAGTCGGTGGAGTGGCGACCAATACTCTGATTTTGGATATTTGGTTTGTCAATTTTTGACAATGATATTTTAAAGGTCTTGTTATTCTTTCTTTTTAACAGTATTTATTCTGTTTGGTATTTTTTTTTATAATATATTATATATGGCTTTCTAGAAAAGCATCAAAGAAAGGATGGAAAACAATTGTTGCTAATTTAGAGCATTCACATCGGATATTCTAAAATTTCTTCAAATTTTGAAAGAAAAAACTATTTTTTCTATTTTACTTACTCACTTTTGAAATACACACATCCCACTCTCTATCTTTCAAACACTCTTTAAAAGTATTCTTATTTATTCATTATTTTTTATTATATATATATCTTATTTTTTTTTTTTTCATATTTATGAAAATAGTAAAAACACTCTTTATGTTTTTAGAGAGAGAGTGAGACATGAAAATGAGAGAAATCAAGAGTGAGAGAGAAAAAGAATTGTAAAATAATACATGAAAGACCTAAATGACTTTTCATAAATGAAGAACCACTATAGTAGTTTTTAAAATTTGAAAGTTGATAAAGAGTCTGATGTAGAGCTGTTTTGAGCTTCACTGTTTATAATTTAAAGGAAAAACCTTTTCAAAAGAACTGATGTGAATGCTCTAACGTGTTGCATGGTGTGAAAGACAAAATTGGTTCATTCCAAAAAGTTTGGACTAAGACTTCAAAATAATAGGAGAATTTTGTTTCCGTCAATCAAGGCCAGCTCAAGCCATTTGGGGACGTAAGACGATAATTTTAAATTAGGCCTTATATCAATATACATAATCAAATAAAAAAAAACTTATATCTCACTTACAAATTTTTAATTGATAAGTATCTCTCTTGCAAACTTTTGCATGTAGTACATTAAAGATCACACTAAGAAAAACAATAAAGATTACATTATTCAGAATAATAAAAAAGAAATTAAATATCACTAACAAAAGAAAAATACACAACATCTTTACATTTCCTTTAATTCTCATTAGGTAAGGGAATGTGTAAAATAAAATAAAAAAAGTTTCAACTTTACATTATCAGTCCTTCATTTCCCCCTTTCAAAATGAATGAGAAAACTAAATTACAAAAAACAGTCAATAAACAAATATCCGTTAAGTTATAAATAAACAAATATAACTAGTCATGTAATTACATATTTTGCAAAAAAAGAACTACAAATATGATATTCTTTCAAAATGAAGGCAGGGACAACTGTGATATCGAGCTAAGAGACATTATTTTTGTTGTCCATAGGCTTTTTATCTCCCTGGCTGTGCATTGGCCATAGTCCGTACACATGTCTTGGCTTATCATGAATGTGACTTGTTGGTACTACATGAAGTGCTTTTTATCTCCCTCGCTGTGCTTTTTTCACTCTCTAGTGCACTGGGTTCAACCATCCTTCAATGGAAAAGAGAGTGGACACCGCGAACTCTATTCAAACTAAGCTGAACATCTTCTCCTGCAAAAGCTGCTAGCTAACCCGTGACTATACTCTATAGAGAACAAAAATGCATGTGAACTAATCATGTACTACGTCGATTAATTTCATTGACCCTCAACCTTTAATTATTTTGAAGTTGAACCCCTTCTTCAGTACATTACGAAAAAGCTGGAAAGAAGAAAAAAAAATTATTTTGTTGAACCCCTTCTTCAGCATTACGAAAAAGCTGGAAAGAAGAAAAAAAAATAATGCTACAGCCATGTTTTTCACGACATCTTTTAAACAGAGTTTACAATTTTAAATTGTTTTCTATTGTTTGTAAACATAAAAAATGGTGATTATGTTCATAAATAAGGAATTTTCTTTTGTCTATATATTCGTTGGGTTCATGGCTTCGTGCACAATCAATAACTTATTTTCAAGGTATATAATTCTGTATTTAAGATTAAGATTTTTTATATTATTCCTAAAGAAGTTTGCGCATTATTTTCTAACCTATTGGAGAAACCTAGTTTAGACTGTAAAAATTGTTAAGTAAAGATACAATTCAAATAGGAATGATTTCTGGTGCAAGATAGCTGATTGAGAAATTATGGTGCTTTTGCTTTATCCACCATTTGGTTTGGTGGATTTTCTGAATAATGATAAGAATGTTAAGAGCCTTTTGTATCTCGATTGATATTTTTTATGAGGAGAATCATGATTCAAATTCAGTCTCCTCCAACTAAAAAAAAAAATTATGATATGGATATCATTTTTTTCATAATACCCTTTTTATTATTCATTAATCATGTTAGGTTACATCAATTGTTATGAAAAATTATGTATCCCTATACTTATTGTTTTGGTTTTATTGACTATTGTTTTCTTTAGCTGCTTAAGGTAGTAGATTTTTTTTTTTCGTTAGCTTATTAACTTATTTGTTTATACACCATTTTTAAAATCCTATTTCGTCTTCTCAATAATATATTTATTAATTTTCAAACCATAAGAAAAATGGTAGTATGCACAAAAATTTTGTTTATCGATCAAAATTTCCAAGTATTTTTTACTTAAATGGAAGCAACCACATAAATCACTATATATAACTAAAAATTCATGTGATTTAACAATTTCGTTATGGTTAGGATAACTAATCTAAAATATATTCTGTGTTCTAACTAATCAAATTTCTTGTGTTTACCATTTACTCTTTCTGTCTGTAATGTGAATAGCCATTGCCTCCTTGAACATCTCGCCCAATGTCATTTCATTTTCTCTGATCAATAAATTTCGTTTTAATTCTATATCTAAATGTCTCAAAATCTTAGCAACAATCTAATATATTCTATTATATAGATTTGGACTAGAATTGACGAACAACTAATACCAATATTAGTCTTTATTAATGTCGAATAGAAATACAAAATGGGGCGTGGCCAAGTGGTAAGGCAATGGGTTTTGGTCTGATCATGTACGGTATTGACCCTCCAGCTCCAATTATTTGGATTGAGGGAATTGCATAGTTTTTTTTTTTTTAATGGAAATTTTAATTTTATTTTTTAGTTTTTAAATTGAATGGTTAAGTTTTGTAATTTTTAATATCAACCATACAAAAGTTATTATGGGATCTCAATCCCAATTATTTTGACTTATATTAGTATACATAATAAAAAAAAAAACTTATATCTCACTTGCAAATTTTTAATTGATAAGTATCTCTCTTGCAAACTTTTGCATGTAGTACATTAAAGATCACACTAAGAAAAACAATAAAGATTACATTATTCAGAATAATAAAAAAGAAATTAAATATCACTAACAAAAGAAAAATACACAACATCTTTACATTTCCTTTAATTCTCATTAGGTAAGGGAATGTGTAAAATAAAATAAAAAAAGTTTCAACTTTACATTATCAGTCCTTTATTTCCCCTTTCAAAATGAATGAGAAAACTAAAGTCTAAAGTACAAAAAAACAGTCAATAAACAAATATCCGTTAAGTTATATTTATAACTAGTCATGTAATTACATATTTTGCAAAAAATGAACTGCAAATATGATATTCTTTCAAAATGAGGGGAGGGACAGCTGTGATATCGAGCTAAGAGACATTATTTTTGTTGTCCATAGGCTTTTATCTCCCTGGCTGTGCATTGGCCATAGTCCGTACACATGTCTTGGCTTATCATGAATGTGACTTGTTAGTACTACATGAATAATTAAATATTCGGAAAATTCTTAAGTCCCACCGAATGTATAAAAAATTATAATATATAAAATGTCTGTCAGGTGTTGTAAAATATGTGTAATTTTGTAATAAAGTTAACTTTATCACAAATATCACTAATTCTAGCTGAATTCACACATTTTATTTTTACAACAATATACACACATTTATCAATACGAACACAACATTTACCACAAAACACACAAATTTTATCAAAATCAACACCAGTCCCGTGGCTAGACCTAAGTGTTTCCCTTAAATATTCAGATTTCTATTAGAGGGATGTTATTTCCATAGACAATAACGAAATATCCGGATTATTTGGTATAGAAATAATATTAACGAGTGTGTAAAGGGACCCGCGTGTCCTATTTCTTTCCCTATGGGGTTTTCTCTGGACTTTGTCCTCTCATCTGGCGGAAGGGTTATTTTCTTTAGATCCTTTCACTTGTATGTTTGTTTTGTCCTTTCTCTCTTATTTTATTCTCAAAGTGTCAGTGAAAATTGGGGGTTTAGGTTTGTTTGATAGCAGCAGGAGTTTGGTTCTTTGTTACTTTTCCTTGGTGGGTTTGGCTTTTAGGTTTAGTATGGATAAATTGGTTGCTTAAACCTCTCGTCTTGGGTGGGCAGCGGGCCCAGTGTCCTTGGAGGTGGAACCAGGAGTTGAAGATAAGGCCAAATTAATGCTGTTGGGGAAAGTGCTTTCTTCTAGACCCTTCTCCATGGGGGTAGTTAAAGAAATAATAGCTAAAGCCTGGAACACAGTAAATGAAGTAGATGTGGAAGGCGTGGATAAGAATGTCTTCTTGTTCACATTTAAACATGAAGTAGACGTGCGCAGAGTCTAGGGATCGGCAACCCTGATCTTTTAAAGGCGAACATTTAATTCTCAAGCAGTACAACCCTGATTGGAGTCTAAATGAAGTAGATTTTTTCAGAAACTGATTTGTGGGTACAGGTGCATGGCCTACCGCTCAATAGACAAGGAGAGGTCAATTTAAAGAAAATAGGGCGTATGTTGGGAACTGTTCTTGAGGCAGATGTAGCAAGAAGTGGGCGAAGTGCAGGTGTGAGATTTGTGCGAATTCGTATCAGGGTAGCGGTGAATCGTCCCCTTGCTACGGGATTTCCAATAGGGAGAAAGCGTCTTCTAGTTCTTTGGGTTCCTTTTAAATACAAGAAACTCTGAAGTGTTTGCTATGGTTGTGGTCGTATAGGACATGAGATAAAAAATTGTCTTGTTGGGGGAATCCGTCTTTTAAGCAGTGAGCAGATCTCTGAGGGCATCTATGGAAACTGGTTGAGAGTAGAAAGCACTAAGTATCAACCTGGTATTGATTTAGAGGGGCTAATTTTGTCGGATTGGGTGGAGTGCACAGTGCAACCTATACAAGGAGCCTCTACTAGCAACATTGAGCATCAAACGCATATGGATCAACCGGAGAATTGGGTTAACGGAGGTCAGGTAGCCGGAACAAGGTATGAAGGTCTAGTCTTGGATGAACCCCAAAAATCTGAGCAAGTGGCGTGTCATAGGCTTCTGTCTTGTCAACCCCTTACTGCAGCAGAGAAATCTCAATCTAAGGACGTAGCGATGTCTAGGGATAAGCAACTTCTAATTCATTATGAACCAAGTCAGTTAGAAAGTTCAAATTCTGGTTTTTCAAGTGGTAAGGGAGACCAGTTAGTGAATGGGCCGAGTTTGATTATTGATTCGGAGTCTGTATCTTCTTTTGCCTATGGGCCTACTATCCTTTTAGGCCATAAGAATGGTCCAAGTGTCACAAGGCCTGTAGCAAGTTTAGGCAAAAGAAAAGAGGCCCATGGTGAAGAGCCAGATCTGGTTTAAAAAAAACATAAAGGAGAATTAAAGCCTAGCTTAAATCCAACTTAATCAGAACCTACAGCGAAAGGAGAGCTCAAGAGCAGCAGCAAGCTTAAAAATCAGGCTAGGGCCAAGGTGAGTAAAGGAGTTGCTGAATGCAGGAATAAGTTAAGTGGGGATGGAGTCAAGAATGTTTCAGAGAGTGTTGAGCTGGTTAACCTCTCAGGAATCCCTTGCAATCCAAATGGCTGATGTGGCGGGCCTTATCATGCCTCCACCTTATCCATGAGGATTCTCTCTTGGAACTGTCGGGGTGCAAGTAGAGCTCCGACGGTTCGTTCCATCAAGGCCTTAATAAAGGGTGAAGGTCATGATGTTTTGTTTGTGTCAGAAACTAAAGTGTATTCTCCAAAAATGGAAAAGTTAAAGTTTCAGATGGGTTTTGCTAATTGTTTTGCTGTAGATAGTAGAGGTAGGGCCGGTGGTCTGGCTTTGTTTTGGAAAATGAGTGTTAAGTTGGAAGTAATGTTTTCCAACAAGAATGTTGTTGCTGCTTTGATTTTTTCTGATCCTCCGGAGAATCCGTGGCTTTTACTAGCTATTTATGGTCCTCCTTAATTTTGTGCATAAACGAAGCTTTTGGAATTTGATGTCTGAGTTGATTCACAATTTCTCTGGCCATTAGGTTATGTTAGGAGACTTTAACAATATTGTGAGGGGATCTAAAAAGCAAGGGGGATCTAGTTTTGGTGCTAGATCGTCTAAGAGCCTTCAAAACTTCATGAATGATGTAAGGGCCATTGATTTGGGGTTTTGTGGTTCAAAATTTACTCGGTCAAACAGAAGAGCGGGATTGGCAAATATTCGTGAGCGTCTAGATAGGGGTATTTGTAATGTTAATTGGCAAGCTCTTTTCCCAAAAGTTGGGGTTAAGCATCTAACAGCAGCAAACTCAGATCACTGCCCCATTATTTTAGATACCAGTATGGAGATGAGCAAAGGAGTAAGACCTTTTAGATTTGAAGCTATGTGGACTAAGAATAGGTCCAGCCTTGGGGTAATTGAAAATGCTTGGGCTTCTGAGGTGGAGGGATATCAAAAATTTAAGCTCCCTAAAAAGCTCATGCGAACTAGTAAGGAGCTTATTGCTTGGAACAAATCGACTTTTGGCTATGCTCAGGTTAGAATTAAGATATCGAAGAGAGACTTAAGGTCATCTAGTTGTTGGAACCATCCTAAGAGAATTTGAGTAGAGAGGCAGCGCTTTGCTTAGAACTGAACAACTGGCTGGAGAGAGAAGAGCTAAAGTGGAGGCAAAAATCTAGGGAATTGTGGCTTAAGGAGAGGGATAGAAATTCAAAATTTTTCCACTTGTCTACTCTTGTGCGCAGGCGGAAAAATCAAATATCTGAAATTCTTCTGGATGATGGACGATGGATTAATTTGAGAGAAGAAATAGTATCCTACTTCACAAGTCACTTTGGAGATATTTATCACTCATCCCAGCCATCTATCCCTCAGGACCTTGAGAGTCTCCTTTCTCCATACATCTCTGAGGCCGAAAACTTTGAGCTCTCTAGGATACCTGAACCAGAGGAAATTAGAATGGTGGTATGAGAGATGAATCCTCTTAAAGCTCTAAGCCCGGATGGTTTCCCGAGTTTATTCTTCAAACATTACTGGCCAACAATTGGGACTCAAGTAGTGGAAGATGTTCAGTGTTTTTTCAAGGAGAGGTGGTTGCCTAGAAGTATGAATCATACGTTTATAACGTTGATTCCAAAGAAGCAAGGTGCATGTAACTTCAACCATTTTCGTCATATTAGCCTCTGTAATTTCTATTATAAGATCATTTCCAAATTGTTAGTTAATCGTTTGAGGCCTTTGCTAGCCAAGTTAATTGACCCAGCTCAAGCAGTGTTTGTTCCAAGCAGATGGATTGCGGAAAATATTGTGCTTGCTCAAGAAATAGTCCATAGTTTTAAGAAGACAAAGAAGAAAAAAGGTTTTGTGGGTTTCAAATTGGATTTCCATAAGGCTTATGATAGCCTGGAATGGGATTTTATTTACTTGGTGCTTAAAGCTGTGGGCTTCGACCATAGAGTTATTTCTTTGATCCAACAATGCATTTCAACGGTGAATTTCACTCTGCTCATGAATGGTACTAAAAGCTCCTCTTTCTCTCCCTCTAGAGGCCTCCACCAAGGTGATCCCCTTTCTCCCTATCTTTTTATTCTGTGTATGGATGTGTTGGCTAAACTTATTGATAGGGAAGTGTCGAGGTGAGCTTTGAATGGTGTGCTGCTAGCTCTGGGTGTCCCAAGTATTTCCAAATTGCTATATGCAGATGATGTCTTGTTGTTTTGTGGAGCTTGTAGAAAAGAAGTTGAGGTGCTACTAAATTGTGTTGAGTTATTTTGTAAATGATATGGGCAGACAATTAGCATAGAGAAATCCGGTTGGTTTGTTTCAAAAGGTGTTCATTCTCAATTTGGTAGATTTATTAAGAGTCGTTGGGGTTTTAAGTCTCTCCCTCAGTGCTCTAGATACCTAGAAGCCCCTCTTTTCCTGTCCTCAAACAAATCAAAAGATTTTAATTTTATCTTGGAGAAGTTAAAGGCTAGAACAAGCGGCTGAAAAAGTAAGAGTTTATCTTGGATGGGGAGAGCTACTCTGATTAAGGCAGTAGCTCTTTCTACCCCTATCTATACCTTGGCGACCTTTAAGCTTCCAAAAAAACTTTGTAATGAGATGGATGCAATGGTTAGACATTTTTGGTGGAATCTGAAGGATAGTAAAAGTTTCTGCTCTCCCTTGGCATGGTCAAAGTTACGTAAGCCTCTCTCCATGGGAGGGCTTGGGTTCCGAACCTTTGGAAGCTTCAACTAAGCAATGATTACCAAGCTTGCTTGGTAGGTGCTATCGGATCGCGATAGTTTCTGTGTCAAGGTGATTAGAGCTAAATATAAAGTGGGAAATAATTGGTTGCGTTCTGACCCAGCGAAGTCTGCATCCTTTACTTGGAAAGGAGTGGAAAGTGCTAAGCCTTTAATGGCCCGTAGGGCTTGCAAGCTTGTTGGATCAGGGGATCGAATTCTAGTGTGGGATGATCCATGGATTCCGAGCCTACCTTCCTTCCTTCCTCGTCCAGCTGTCCCTTCAAATTCGATTCAATGTTTAGTGGTGTCCCAACTTATGAACCACTCTAAGACAGCTTGGGATCTCGGCAAACTAAAGTTTCTGTTTGATGATGAAACTATTAAGGCAATTTTAAACATTCCTAAATGGTCCATTGCTCAAGAAGATGGTTGGATTTGGGTCAAGACCAATAATGGTGATTTCTCTATTAAGTCAGCTTTCCAGGAGGTTTGCTCATGTGAAGATGCTGGTGTGGATTCTTTGCTTAGTTAAATATGGAAACTCAACATTCACAACAGACTCAAGATGCTTTTATGGCGTATTGCTTCAAATATTTTGCCTACTCATAACTTACTGGCATGGTTTTAAAAACCGGATCGGAGAGAGAACCGGATTGATGAATGGTTCCCGTATCACTGGTCCGACCGGGGTCCGACCGGTGGTCGAACCGGTGACGTCATAAATAATTTTTAAATTATATAAATTAATAAAATATATATATACAAACATTTTAACTAATAATATTGGGTTAATGAAAATATAAGGTTTAATTTGTTAATTTTAAAAATATAAGGTTGTTACTTTCTACTCCTCTGATGTGATTTTGCATCCATGGAAGATGAAGTTTTTATTTTGCTACCCATATGATCTGTGGGATGTCAAAATACAAAGACCACAAGTGGGTTTTGCCGTTTTGAAGCATACCCATTTGAAGATGTTTGGATTCAACATCAAATACTGTAAGAAGATGGGTTTTTGAGCTATTGCTCCACCTCTTTTGCCCAAAACTACAACATTTTTGCTTGCTAGTATGAATCGGTCTGAAATCGGTCGAACCAATGCGGTTCGCGGTTTTCTCGGTTAAACCATTGGTTTCCGGTTTTTCTTATTTTTTTGTGAATTTTCGGTTTTTAAGAAGAATCGGACCGGATTAGAGTCCGATTCACGGTTAAACCGGTTGAACCGGCCGGTTTGGTCTGGTTTTTAAAACCATGCTTACTGGTACGTTTCAATCCCTCTATTCTGCCTCTTTGCCCTCAATGTGAGATTGCACTTGAATCCCCTATTCATGTCTTTTGGGAGTGCCATTTTGCTAGGGCTTTATGGTTTGGCTGTGGTTGGGGTATTAGGACTGAATATTTCCAATTCCTTCGGCTAGGGACTTTATTAAAGCTGTTATTTTCCCTCCTGCTGATGTTAAAGCCATTTCAGGAGGGGAAAGGAAGTTTGTGTTACTGGGGGCTATAATTCTGGATGTGATATGGAAGAGTAGAAATCTTAAAGTCCATGAAAATAAAGTAATTGAAGTGGGTAGGGCGTTGAGGTCTATTCAAGCATCCTTCTGTGAGCATGGGCTAGGTCATTCGAAGCCTAATGTTTCTGATTCTTCAGTTTCTATTCCTAGCTGGGAAAAGCCGAGTAGGGGAGTGATAAAATTAAATTGTGATGCAGCTGTTGCTATGGATTTCTCTTGTGTCGTCGTGGTTGCTAGAGATTGGAGAGGGGAGCTGGTTTTCGCCTTATCTAAAAAAGCAAAAACCATTATCCCTCTTCAAGCTGAAATGGAAGCCATTTGGTGGTCAGTACAGCTTGCTCTTTCCCATGGGTTTTCTGCTGTCTGTTTTGAGAGTGATTCCAGTTCTTGTATTGAGGTGCTGCTCAAGCCTGCTGCATCTATTCCTTGGCGTATTCGTAGATGTGTCTTTGATGTTCTGTCTTTAGCAGCTGATTTCCCTGACTGGTCTTTTAGATGGATTCATAGAGAGGCTAATGGAGCAGCTGACCCTCTTGCTAAGTGGTCCATTAAAAACCTACTGTGGGGTTCTTTTGATTCTAGTTTTAGTCCTTCTAGTTTTTCTGTTGCTTGCGCTCAGGACTGCTGTATTTCTTCCTCTGTTGTTTAGTTCCTTGCTTTAATGAAATTCATATATTTATCAAAAAAAAAATATTAACAAGTGTGTAAATATCATTAACTTTCTTTTATTTCATTAATTGATAGATTTTGAATGAGACTCAATTCCTTTAAAAAAAAACACATAATTTTGAGTAGTGATTTGTACACATTGTTAATGAAACTATGTAATAGATATTTCTACAATTTTCTAGACATGCATTCTCATCTTATACTATTAAGAAGGATTGATGCCCTCATATCCATTTTAATGTACTGTCAAAAATATCTTTCACATCTTCCAATTTTTTCAATTTAATCATTGATTTCAAATAATAATGTGTCTTAGAAATAAGGGTATAATAGTCACATCCCTATATAGAAAATTGTCCACTTTAGTGCACGGACTAAAATACCCTCACACATTAACATTAGATAACTTGAAATGATTGGGGCAAATAAGGAAAATATTAATTTTTCAAAATCCTAAAATTTAGCATAAATAATAATCAAGGATAAATAAGGAAAGTATTGCTAAGAGAGTATTGAATGATTACTTCTTAGTAGCATAAATAATAATCAAGGATTAAATGAATATAAACTTAACGGGCCAAATCGGATTGGGCTAAGTGTATTCCCCATTCTCTCTAAAGGCTATCCACTTTTACACAAAACACAACGTGGGCTAGCAATAATAGGTCCAAGGTCGGGTTAAGGTGCTAACTTGCCCAACCCATGTAAATATTACTTCATAACGTAATAAAATATTAGTGGACCTTTCATATCACAGTGCCATATGACCATAAAATAAGATGACCCAAAAAGAAAGGAAAAATAAAAATAAAAAATCTTGCTGTGATCTTTGACCATGTGACCACAACCCACAAAGCTCTGATTTTGGACCTTCTCAAATCCATCAAAACTACCAACCTAAACCCAGCCCATTTCTGATTCTCAAAAAAAAAAAAAAAAAACCCCAGCCCATTTCAATATGGTCATCATGGGCCATGAAATTCTATGTTTTGTTTCTTTTGGAAAATAACTCTCTTTCCTTTGTTTGCTACTTGGCTTGCGACCCTTAAAAAAACATAAGAAAATTACATTTTAAATCCTATAGTTTAGAAGGTGTAATAAACTAAATTTTATAGTTTTAAAAGTAACAAATTAAACTCTAAAATTTCAAAAAGTAAAAAATTAAACCTTATAATTTCAAAAGTAACAAATTAAATCATGATGTTTCAAAATGTAACAAATTAAGGTTCAAAAAGTAACAAAATCTCCCTCCCACAAGAATGGTGGATCCCACTAATTAAATTCATGGTATGACACATCATTCATGTAAGAGAGAGAGAGATTACGCATTTATTTGTAGACTTGAATTACTAAACAATTTATCTAATAAAAGTGTGGGAATTAGGAAACTGATAGCTTCCCACTTGATGTGTTTCTTTTGGCACTTTGCGGAAGATCAACTTGAGAAATTGATGAAAGCGAAACATTTGTCCATTACTGTCTCTTTTAATTATCGTGAAACATGTTGTATAAACGTTGTGAATCAAAAGTCTTCTTGTTTTAATTATGGCTTCCATAAAACAGAAACAATTGATGACTCTGCTAGATGCTCACTAATTCCACCATCTCAACTGAGCCATCTTCCAAGAAATTATTGCTGTCTAAATCAAGTCTACCAAGTACTTAGACATTAGATATGTATTAGACATTTGGTTTGGTGGTATCTTTCTCTTCCAATTTGAGTCATCGTTTTTATGAGAATGTGAGTTCGATCCCTCTAATATAAATTAGATTAGAAATTTTTGTCTTAAATCATTAAAAAAAAGAAAAAAGAAAAAAGAAAAAAAAAAAGAAAGTACTCTCATAGTCTCATATGAGATGAGTAATTATACAATGAGTGCATTCGCCAAGCCTAACATTTGCGAGTATTGTATAACTCGGATTGCCACCTGAAGCCATACTTCACACAAAACTAAAAGTAATAATAGTAACTTTTTATTTCAATTGTTTGATTAAAAAATAAAATTTTAATTTTTTAATATATCTTGTTGGATGGCCAAGTTGCAATTTTTTATCTGAGGAGTCTGTCATATAAAATACCCATTAAATCATTGCAATGTTTATACAAAGGTCATGAAATCAAGTTTAGTCCCACCATTAATTTGAACCAGAAAACAAATACCCATTAAAAGTGTGGGACAGAGACTAGCAGTCCCACTTCATATGTTTCTTTCAACTTCTAGGAAGTTTATCGTGAGAAAGTGATAAACATTTGTCGGTTCTTTTAATTAGTGCTATAGATTATATCTTTCACAATATAATATTAAGTTGAAAAATTATCATTCATTCTTATATAAGTCTACAATTTAAACCACTTTATTTTCTACTATTAATATTATAAAAAAAATATATAAAAAACCCGTTTGTTCAATCACTTTGCGATGCAGGTGAATAAATAGTTATTTTATAATATAGTATAATATATAATTTGTTCTCTCAAATTTGTTAAAGGTAATATATTAGGATTAGTGAATTTTATAATATAGGTTATATAAAGCTCATTTGATTTGCCTTAAAAAAAAAAATGCTCATTTGATTCGCAATTGCAATATACTCCGCTCAACGTCATGAATAACGGTTCATAATGATGTCAACTTCATTGAGAAGGTATTAAAGGTTGGGTCGGATTAATGGATGCCCTTAAGGAAGCTTTTAATATTAATTTTTATTGGGAATAGTATAATTTTATCTCTTTATATTAGTTTTTATTGAGAGGAGTGTAACTTTTTGTGTTGAAACTTTTGTTTTTTGTTTTTTTAAACTCCATAAAGTCAACCTTAGCATTGACAAATTCCTTAAAGGTTTTTGCCAAAATTAGTGATGAAATTTGGCAGTCAGAGTCGGTGGAGTGGCAACCAATACTCTGATTTTGGATATTTGGTTTGTCAACTTTTGACAATGATATGAAATTATATTTCCACACAAAAATTGAAGTGAAATATCACTCCGATTTTTGTTATTTCCACACTAATGGTGTGGAAATAACATATTGGGGTGTGGAAATAACACCCCTATATTTAAAAGGTCTTGTTATTCTTTCTTTTTAACAGTATATATTCTGTTTGGTATTTTTTTTTTATAATATATTATATATGGCTTTCTAGAAAAGCCTCAAAGAAAGGATGGAAAACAATTGTTGCTAATTTAGAGCATTCACATCGGATATTCTAAAATTTCTTCAAATTTTGAAAGAAAAAACTATTTTTTTCTATTTTATCTACTCACTTTTGAAATACACTTTACATCTCACTCTCTATCTTTCAAACACTCTTTAAAAATATTCTTATTCTTTTTTTTTTCATATTTATGAAAATAGTAAAAACACTCTTTATGCTTTTAGAGAGAGAGTGAGACATGAAGAATGAGAGAAATCAAGAGTGAGAGAGAAAGAATTGTAAAATAATACATGAAAGACCTAAATGACTTTTTATAAATGAAGAACCACTGCCACCTGTCATCAACCGGGCAAGCCACGTCAGCCCTAACTCGATTTCTGACCTGCAGTTTGACCCACAGCCTGCCTGACCCAATCTGTTCTTTTTGAATTAAAAAAAAAAAAAAAAAAAAAAAAAAAAAAAAAAAAAAAAAAAAAAAGAAAATAAGACAAAAAAAAAAAAAAGTAGTCATTTCATGTTGTTTTATTTTTTATTTCTATTTTTTTTGTTTGCATTATCTTTATTATTTATTTTTGTTTGTAATATTAAAAAAAAAAAAAAAAAAAAAAAAAAAAAAAAAAAAGAAAAAAAAAAAAAAAAAAAAAAAAAAACTAAAAAAAAAAAAAAAAAAAAAAGTGGGATAATTGTTTGATTCTATTTTTATGAGCCGAGATTGAGCCAAGCTATCGAGTCACTGAGCTAAGATCTCGAGCTAAGACCGTTTCAAGATCCGAACCTCTGAGCTACTGAGTCGTGATTCGAGCCATTGAGCCATGATCCGTCCAAGCCAACTCTCAGTCCCCAAGCCTCTGAGCCGAGATCCGAGCCATCAAATCGAGATACGAGCCAAGCTGAGTTGAGCCAAGATATTTGAGCTATTCTTTTGTAAACAAACTCAAAGGTTTCATTAAAATTACACCTTGAGTTTGAGGGGAAATATTAAAACATCCCACATAGGTTAGATATGAGAGTTGTGTTAGTAGTCCTATGTATAAATAGTCTCACAACACATTGTAATTATCCAAAATATCATATAATAAATATGTAGCCCATTGACTACATCTTGTGAACGTAGGCTCACATAGCCGAACCACTTAAAAAACTCTAGCTGTCATTCTCTCTTCCTCTCTCAATCTCTTTTATATTTTCCATTGTCATTAGCTTGTAAAAGAGATTAAGAGAGGAAGAGAGAATGACGGTTAGGGTTTTTCAAGTGATTCGGCTATGTGAGTCTACGTCCACAGGATGTAGTCAATGGGCTACATCTTTATTATATTCTCTCTGTATGATATTTTGGATAATTACAATGTGTTGTGAGATATCCTATTTATACATAGGACTATTAACACAACTTTTCTAACTAATAACTTATGTGAGATTCCTTAACAAACAAAATATATGAAACTACACATAAAAACAAACAAAATTACTTATTGCATGTTTCTCAATTAAAAAAAAAAAACCTATCTGAAGACTAAACATAATTTAATCATAAAATTTTGTTTAAGATTTGATTATTTTTAGAGTCTAATATTTAAACTTGTGATTGTCATAATTGAGCTATATTTGTTTTTGTAAAATTGGCAAGCGTGATATCGAACCCAGTGCTCTACCACCTCTTGTGGGTACTTGATCAATGGAATAACATTCGTCCCCCAGTGAGCTATAATTGATTCTAATTATCTTTAATTTTTTTTTCTTTTCTTAATATATGAAGAAGTCAAAACAACGTGGAAACATATAATTCAAAATTCAAAATTTGTCTACTACCTTTATTATACTATTCGTTATTAGATTAGATGTGGCAGTGAGTTCTAATTAGATCAACTATGAAATTTTCTTGTCTTCGAATAAAGGATTTGGGATTCAAATCTCGTTTACATCTAAAATCAACTGGTATCTTTACCCAATGATAAAAAATAGTTTTCATGGGGCAAACGTAATATATATAATTTGACTGAGTGAAGGAGAGCAAATCAATAATGACTCGGTCATATATGTATTGTAAGCCAAACCTCCGGATCTCACAAACTCGGTCTAAGAGCATGAGCTTTGGTGGGAATAGTTTCAAAAGTAATAAGTTCATGGATGGACCATTTTTTATTTTTTTTTTATAACAATATGGTAATATAGCCCATGCAACGTGAATGATATTTTCGATTTACATATACTGATAGTCTGGTATACATATACATATGTATAACGTGAATGATATACATATACTATATAACTCTTCGTAGTTCGTACCTGATAACTGGAGGGATTTGGGGCCATGCAAATATTGTAATTGATATAATACAAAGTAGTCAATACACTGATCGACCTTTTGATGATGGTGGTGATTCTTAGTCATCTCGGTTGTATAACCTTTGAACTTTCCACTAGCTGCATGC
The DNA here is from genome assembly GCA_907173295.1 of Fagus sylvatica. Classification (NCBI taxonomy): domain Eukaryota; kingdom Viridiplantae; phylum Streptophyta; class Magnoliopsida; order Fagales; family Fagaceae; genus Fagus; species Fagus sylvatica. The sequence goes on from OU015761.1 coordinate 10,315,650, forward strand.
ATGCGTCATTTGCATATATAGACCTCCTTGAAAGAACTCCCGGAGGAGCTGTAAAAAGCTAGTGGGAAGTTCGAAGGCTATACATCCAACAATGGCTATATACCCTACATCAACGGTTGTGACTTGTGAAGAAGAATTGATCCCCACTCGTGGCACACGGCACACCATGAACCCGTAGGGTCTTCACTCTTCAGGCTAGCTAGTACTGATTGTTAATTTAGGTACGAATTGAGGCATTACAGCATATATGTATATATATATGTATATATATATTGCAAGTTGCGAATTTGAAATTGGATGAGGAGTCTAATATAGGGCTGTTTTGAGCTTCACTCTTTATAATTTAAAGGAAAAATCTATTTAAAAGAACTGATGTGAATGCTCTAACGTGTTGCATGGTGTGAAAGACAAAATTGGTTCATTCCAAAAAGTTTGGACTAAGACTTCAAAATAATAGGAGAATTTTGTTTCGGTCAATCAAGGCCAGCTCAAGCCATTTGGGGACGTAAGACGATAATTTTAAATGAGGCCTTATATCAATATACATAATCAAATAAAAAAAAACTTATATCTCTCTTACAAATTTTTATTTGATAAGCATCTCTCTTGCAAACTTTTGCATGTAGTACATTAAAGATCACACTAAGAAAAACAATAAAGATTACATTATTCAGAATAATAAAAAAGAAATTAAATATCACTAACAAAAGAAAAATACACATCTTTACATTTCCTTTAATTCTCATTAGGTAAGGGAATGTGTAAAATAAAATAAAAAAAGTTTAAACTTTACATTATCAGTCCTTCATTTCCCCCTTTCAAAATGAATGAGAAAACTAAATTACAAAAAACAGTCAATAAACAAATATCCGTTAAGTTATAAATATAATGTAATTACATATTTTGCAAAAAAAGAACTACAAATATGATATTCTTTCAAAATGAAGGCAGGGACAGCTGTGATATCGAGCTAAGAGACATTATTTTTGTTGTCCATAGGCTTTTTATCTCCCTGACTGTGCATTGGTCATAGTCCGTACACCGGTACACATGTCTTGGCTTATCATGAATGTGACTTGTTGGTACTACATGAAGTGGCTATGCTTTTTTCAGTCTCTAGTACACTGGGTTCAACTGTCTTTCATCAATGAAAAAGAGAAAGAGAACAATGGATGCATGTATGTGGACTTGTGGAGTCACCTTCTGAAATTTTTACTGAGCTACAATTATGCATGAAATATTTGTTTAACATTGCAATGTGTAACACACCGCGAACTCTATTCAAACTAAGCTGAACATCTTCTCCGGCAAAAGCTGCTAGCTAACCCGTGACTATACTCTGTAAAGAACAAAAATGCATGTGAACTAATCATGTACCGCGTCGACTTCATTGACCCTCAACCTTCAATTATTTTGAAGTTGAACCCCTTCTTCAGTACATTACGAGAAAGCTGGAAAGAAGAAAAAAAAGGTAATGCTACAGCCATATTTTTCACGACATCTTTTAAACAGAGTTTACAATTTTAAATTGTTTTCTATTGTTTGTAAACATAAAAATGGTGATTATGTTAATAAATAATGAATTTTCTTTTATTTATTTTTAGGCTGTTTTTGTAAAATAATGTATATTTTAATATTATTTTGTTAAATGTTTACCAGCTGAAATAAATTTGAAAAATAGACTTTGTATTTTCTAAAAGCAAGTTTGAACCAATCTTGTATTTTAAAACACAAGATTGGTAAAACTACTACTCCAACATAACCAGAGCCCTGACCGGATATACCTTCTCTCTTTCACTTTCAACTTTTCTCTCTCTCTCTCTCACTTTCACGTTTCACTTTTTACTATTATCCGTTTTGTCTCTTTCTCTCTTTCACTTTTACGTTTTCTGTCTCTCTCTCTCTGTCACTTTCACCCCAGCCAGCCACCCTCCCCGTGCACCAGCACCAGCGCCACCAGCAACCGCGCCACCACCCTCCCCATTCCAGCATCCCCTGCGGCACCACCCCCTCTCGCGCCAGCCCACCGTGCCAGACCCACCGCTCCAGACCACCGCTTCGCCAGCCCAACGCTCCAGACCACCGCGCCAGCACCTCCACGCGCCGCCAGCACCCTTCACCGCCAGATCTCTCTCTCTCTCTCTCGAATTTATCTCTCGAAACCCTCAGCCCACACCATCAAAAGGTACGGGATTTATCTCTCGGATTTATTTCAAGCAATCTCAGGTTTTATTCATTTTGATAATTTTGGATATGGGGTGGCATTCAAAGTAATGGGGCTGCTTGTTGCCGTCTTACCTTGTTGGCTATTGGACTAGCAGTTATCACATATAATTTGTTTTTCAATTTAATCCAAGTTTGCTATGCTTAATCATTAAGAATATTCTTTTGGAAGACGATGGACTCATAGAAAGTGGTGTTACCTTCTTTTTCTGCAAAAGTTTAATCAGCTTTTTTATTTCCATTTTTCAAAAATATTTCTTGTGTCCCCATCTTATTGCTGGTTCTTCCAGCTTACTGTAGAGCATTGATTGTTGTTTCTGTTTGCCTAATTGTTTATTGTATTTTGCCTCTGTTCAGCTTTTAAAACCTCATTTTTTTAAGGACGGCTGTCCTTTTACCCAGTTTTTTTTTAAACAAAATAACTAATGAAAATAAGCTATATCAAAGGTACACTAATTCTGTATTTAAAAGATTAAGATTTTTTATATTATTCTTAAAGAAGTTTGCGCATTATTTTCTAACCTATTGGAGAAACCTAGTTTAGACTAGTAAAAATTGTTAAGTAAAGATACAATTTAAATAGGAATGATTTCTGGTGCAAGATAGCTGATTGAGAAATTATGGTGCTTTTGCTTTATCCACCATTTGGTTTGGTGGATTTTCTGAGTAATGATACGAATGTTAAGAGTCTTTGTACCTTAATTAATATTGATTGATATTTTTTATGAAGAGGATCATGATTCAAATTCAGTCTCCTCCAACTAAAAAAAAAATTATGATATGGATATCATTTTTTTCATAATACTGTTTTTATTATTCATTAATCATGTTAGGTTACATTAATTGTTATGAAAAATTATGTATCCCTTTACTTATTATTTTGGTTTTATTGACTATTGTTTTCTTTAGCTGCTCAAGGTAGTAGAATTTTTTTTTTGTTAGCTTATTAACTTATTTGCTTATACACCATTTTTCCCTCTTATAAGTTTTTCACTTTTTTACTTTTTACTTTTTGATTTTTTGCATAATTTTTTTTTAATGGAAATTTTCATATTTTTTAGTTTTTAAATTGAATGGTTCAGTTTTGTAATTTTCAATATCAACCATACAAAAGTTATTATAGGATCTCAATCCCAATTATTTTGACTTATATTAGTATACAAATAAAAAAATAATAAAAAAAAAAACTTATATCTCACTTGCAAATTTTTATTTGATAAGTATCTCTCTTGCAAACTTTTGCATGTAGTACATTAAAGATCACACTAAGAAAAACAATAAAGATTACATTATTCAGAATAATAAAAAAGAAATTAAATATCACTAACAAAAGAAAAATACACAACATCTTTACATTTCCTTTAATTCTCATTAGGTAAGGGAATGTGTAAAATAAAATAAAAAAGTTTCAACTTTACATTATTAGTCCTTTTTTTTTTTTTTTTTATTTGACGATAGCAATCTACACTACACACACGCACACACTGTTTGGGGAGGGTAGAGGGGATTCGAACCTCTGCCAAATGGGAGGGAATTTTCCCTTGCACCACTAGGCCAAATGCCTAGTGGGTACATTATCAGTCCTTTCTTTCCCCTTTCAAAATGAATGAGAAAACTAAAGTACAAAAACCAGTCAATAAACAAATATCCGTTAAGTTATAAATATAACTAGTCATGTAATTACATATTTTGCAAAAAATGAACTACAAATATGATATTCTTTCAAAATGAAGGCAGGGACAGCTGTGATATCGAGCCAAGAGGCATTATTTTTGTTGTCTATAGGCTTTTTATCTCCCTGGCTGTGCATTGGTCATAGTCCGTACACCGGTCCACATGTCTTGGCTTATCATGAATGTGACTTGTTGGTACTACATGAAGTAATTAAATATTCGGGAAATGTGACTTGTTGGTACACATGTCTTGGCTTATCATTTTTTTTTATAAGTATGTCTTGGCTTATCATGAATGTGACTTGTTGATAAAATGTAGATTATGTAAAATGTGTATGGTTTTAAAATGTAGATGTCGTAAAATATGTATAGTTTTGTAATAAAGTTAATTTTATCATAAATATTATTAATTTTAACCAAATTTACATATTTTATTTTTATAACAATATACATATATTTATCACAAAACATATAAATTTTATCAAAATCAACACCGGTCTTTGATAGACTTAAGTGTTTCCCTTAAATATTTAGATTCTATTAGAGGGATGTTATTTCCACAAACAATAACGAAATATCCGGATTATTTGGTGTAGAAATAATATTAATGAGTGTGTAAATATCATTAAGTTTCTTTTATTTCATTAATTGATAGATTTTGAATGAGACTCTATTCCTTCAAAAAAAACACAATTTTGAGTAGTGATTTGTACACATTGTTAATGAAACTATGTAATAGATATCTCTACAATTTTTTATTTTTTTATTTTTTTGATTTGAATCTCTACAATTTTCTAGACATGCATTCTTATCTAATATTTATATTTAATACTATTAAGAGGATTGATGCTCTTATGTCCATTTTAATGTACTGTTAAAAATATTTTTCACATCTTCTAATTTTTTCGATTTAATTATTGATTTCAAATAATAATGTGTTTTAGAAATAAGGGTACAAAAGTGAAAAAACATGATTGAGCAATGAAGCTTTTTGTCACGAAAAAACATTATTGAGCAGTGAAGCTTTTCACTGTTTTCCTTCAACCCACCAAAAAGAAATGGCTGAAGCAATCTTGTTTGATCTTGTGCAAAAGATCATTGGAAGTTTGGGTTCTATGGCTGTTGAAAAGATTGGATCTATATGGGGTGTTAAATATAGAATGAGATTAAAATGACTCCTCATCCATTACGAAATTCTTTCACTTACTTTTTGATTAAATGTTTTGGGTAGTGGTCTGTAAGACATAACTCATTTTTCAATTGTTAAGAGTTGCATCGAAGAACTAGAGTTTAAATCTCTCATTCTCTCCGTTATTATAACTATCGAATTAAAAAATTAAAAACCACACTCTTTTTGTGGGTATGATACCCACTCAATTGGTATCATCAAATGTGATATAAGTACCATCATATGTGATGTTGGTACTATCCAATGTGATGTTGGTAACATCTGATTTTATATATATATTAAATTTAAATAATAAATAAAAATTTGGGGTACCAAGCAATGTGATGGTAAGTACCAGTATATGTGAGGTAAGTACTATTATATGTGAAATTGGTATCATTAATATGAGATTTTATCTATTATAGATACCATACCCACATGGGTATTGTAGAATTATCCTTTTCAATTATTAATATTTATTTGGTTGCCCTAAACTTCCTTATCTATGCACTCATGTATATTCATTCAGCCTAGAGGGATTAAAATCTCATTTTTTCTCAAAACTCATTCTTATTGTTGTTTTTCCATAGAATAGTTAAAGTCTTGCCTTCTTTTTTTCTTTTTTGTCAGTGCAGCATAAATAAAAACACAGACAGGAAAGTTCCATAAGAAGCATTTAGTGCTCATGATTCAACTCTAGTACAATCAAATCTTAGGAGGGGATAAATTTAGTTTTCTCTCAAATTTTACATGAGCAATAAGGGGAGATCATACGTTAGAGATAAGGTTCCATCTTCCATGTCCACTTAGAAACTCTAATGTGTTATGCCCAAAGGCCCAAAGATTTCTTTGGGAACCTAAGCATGGCCCAAAAATCCTTTTGCTATTCAAGTCTTACTTCTTCTTTTTTTTTTTTTGGGGGGGGGGGTATATAGCTAATGATTCAGAACACATGATTATAAAAAATCCAAAAGGAGGATTTTTTTTTTTGGAGGTGATGATAATTAGGAGAAGAAGATAGAGTTTTTAGTATGAAAAATGCTAAAAACCTAAAAATACTATCAATTTTACTATAAAAAGGTTTATAAACTGACGTGGCAAAGAACATATTAAAATTTATAATACCCTAGCATCACTCATATTATTTTGGATTCTTGAAGTCTCATTTACTAATTGTTTTCTGTCTTTTTTATTTATTTTAATTATGACATGTAATGGAAAATTGTTCATTAATAAGTGAGGAAATAAATAGGAAATTCAAAAAATGTGGCTCTGACCAAAAAAGAAAATACAAGAAGGTATTCATTTTAGTTCTCAGAGAATTATAAAAGGGAAATTATAAAACTTCTTCTTGTTTTTGGTACTAAGGATAGCAAAATTAGATTAAGCACAAATCTAATTTTGGTACATTCCTTCCATTTGAAGATGATTAGTTGCAACTTGCAAACATGAAAGTGTGGCATGTTCTTTTTTTTTTTATTGGAAGGTGTGGCATGTTTAAGTAACGTCTTGAATCTAATTATAAGTAAAATTAAGGCACCAAGATTTATATTCTAATTTTCTCAACTTAATTTGATAAGAATTTGGAGAAAATAATGCGACACATGACATCAATTAAAAAGGATAGAAGAAAATTATAGAGAAAAAAAGTTTAATGATTAGTTCACATGGGCCTGGGCTTACTTTAAGGTTAACCAGCAACTTGGGCTGTAATTTGGCACTCCTAGTGTCTACATGGTCTAAAATCCAATCCTTGATGGGTGGAGCACATGTCAAAGTATTTGGTTAAATATCACAGCCCAACATTTCCATTTTCACCTTCCTATAAAGCCCAAATGTGTTATTAAACTACATCAACAAGTCCACTCTATTCTCATATTCTCATATAATATTTTTCTTATTGCAACAAAACATCTTGTTGTAATATTATATTTTTTCTATTGCAACAAGGCGTCTTGTTGTAATATCATATTTTCCCTATTGCAATAAAGCGTCTTGTTGTAATATCATATTTTTCCTATTGCAACAAAACGTCTTGTTGTAATATTCATAACTATTGCTTCAACTACTAACTTCATTGCAATAAATTACATAATGATTTATTGCAACAATATTTTACAACCTATTAGAACAACTTATTTTTGAAGTAATAAATTACTAGTTTTTAAGTAACTCTTGCAATGAAATCTAATGAATTGATGTAATAGTACGTGTATTACCACAATAATCATTTTTGTTGTAATAACTCTTGTTGTAATAGGTGTATTTTGTTGTAGTGGTCACATCCCTATATAGAAAATTGTCCACTTTAGTGCATGGACTAAAATACCCTCACACATTAACATTAGATAACTTGAAATGATTGGGGCAAATAAGGAAAATATTAATTTTTTAAAATCCTAAAATTTAGGCTTCATTTTAAAATGAACCCAAAATTTAGCACCACTATCCTCATTTGAATTAAAAAAAAAAATAAAAAAAAAAAATACTCACATTCACCATAATTGAAAATTCCTTCTTCTTTTTTCCCCTCATTTGAATTCAAATAACTCTTATAGTTCAAAAAAATAAACTCATTAATCTTTATCTTATCTCATGCAATTTAAAGATAACTATGAATATTTTAAACTATTATTAAAATAAATTAAGGATATATAAGAAAAATTATTGCAGTAAATATCAATCCAAAAAAAACACCATTTAACGTAACAAATAACACACAAAAAAAAAATAACAAAATAAAAAAAACACATTCATGATAAAAATATACTCACATTCATCATAATTGAAAATTCCTTTTCTTTATTTCCCTTATCTATCTAATACTACTTTCTTTCTTTTTTAATTATCTAATTTTTTAATTATCTAAAAATACTTAAACAATTAAACATTAGATGTAAGGGTATATTAATTTTTTTTTTTTTGTTGTATATAACAACTCTTTAATAAGAGAAAAAGTTTTCACCGGTCATTATTAATTTTTTTTGCTATATAACTCCCCACGTTGAACCAAAAGAGAAAAAAACCACATTCAACATTTAAAAAATAAAATTTAAAAAGATAACCATCAAGCAGTCCTTATCATTATCCAATTAAAAAGATAACCATCAAATTATTTTTTTTTTTGATTTGACGATCTCTAACTACACACACGCACACACTTTTGGGGAGGGCAAGGGGATTCGAACCTGCCAAATGGGGGGGAATTTTCCCTTGCACCACTAGGCCAAATGCCTAGTTTAAAAAACTGTTCTCTGTTTTTTCCTCCACGTTTAAAAAGTTTTTTTTTAAAAATCAAATTTAAAAAGATTACAACTCTTTAATTAGAGAAAAAGTTTTCACAGATTATTATTATTATTTTTTTGGTAATATAACTCCCCACGGAATCAAATTTAAAAAGATAATCATTATCACATCAACTCCATACTATATGCGTTGATCTTTTTCAATAAAATTCTACTATTATTATAAATAAAAAATATCTACTTATGTTATATAGACACCCACGGTAATATTTGACTTCCACTATCACATTCCATTATTTGATTATCTCACGTTTAACTCTTATTAAATTCTTTTATTCACAAACTTTCAAATTTTAACTGCTATTAACTTCTTATCATTATCCATGCATTTTTTTTAAAAAAATTTACATCACTTAAAATTCTCTTCTATTCACAACTTCTCATAAATATAACAGTGATTTGCAGAGTTAACCTTCCTGAAGTTTTGATGGTGTTAAACTTTTCATTTTTTTTTTTTTGGTGAATAACTTTTTAGTGTTTGATGCTATACAATGTTGTTGTTTGTGTAGACTAGGATGGGGCAGTTTCATTGCGATGAATGTGGGATTTGCAGGTAAGAAAGCTGATTATGTTATGTGTAAATCAATTTTTTCCTTTTCTTTGATGATATATTTAAGTCTAAGCATCAGTATGATAATTTGTATGCCTTTTGAGTAACTGGGGTATGACTTTCTTAAGTTTTGACATGATTTACCTTTCTGTTTTAGGCTTTCATAGTTGACATTGATTCAGAGGCACTTAAATGTTGCTAACCACATAATAACAAGAGGAGAAGAAAACAACGTGAATGGGAAGGAGAGGAGGAGGTTACTCCTTAATTGTTCATTGAGATCCAATTTCTCTTCTCAAATAATATTGACTATTAAGAATAAGTGTTGGATTTGACACTTCAAATGGTCAAATATGTATGATTGCAAATCCAAGATGGTGGAAAATTCTTTATTGTGTGATTCAAGTGATTTGTAATTTAATTTTAAACTGATTTTTTAATGGTGTAATTATATACCACAAAAAAAAAATGGTGTTAATGGATTTTTTTTTTTTAAATGTCAAATTGGATTCATTTGTTTAGTCATCTTTTTGGTGAATAGGTAAAAGGTTTTAATTTTCTGAAAAATCAAGCAAGCCATTCTAACTTTTCTCAAGGGGAATAATAATAAAAGTGAATTTTTATCTTTAAAAGGTGTTTATTGATCTTAATCTTTTATCTAAATACTATTGTTATATTCAGATGGTGTAAAATTCTTGAGAATGAGATGGAAGTTCAGGGTAGGGTAGGTATTTGGAATTGGAGTGAGGAAAAAATGTCCCACTAAGGACATGCACAATAAGAATTTTTTATTTTTATTTTTATAATTATGCCTAGATATTGGAAAACAACAACAACAAAGAGATAAGAAATTGTGTTTTGAACTTTTATTGGATAAATTTTGACCATTTATTACTTGATTGAAAGTGAATTAAACAAATAAAAACCCAAAGATAAATTGAGAAATTTAAACTTTCACTAAGAAAACACAAATGCCAATTAGATTCTCTAAATAAAAGTTTTTGAGTAAAAAGTTTAAAGTAAAATACAAATGATATTTTTTTTATTAAAATAAGGAAGAGCCTTTGAACATGCACATAGTGCGTGTGAAGAGGCTAGTCCATAACTAAGGGGAATGTCCACAATTTCAACACCACAAATGATTTTAGAACATTGTTATCCATAATTGTAATGTCCAAAAATTTAGTTATTCACATGTGGTGTGTATTAGGGGTGTGGATCATGGTTTTAAAATCAGACCAGATAGACCAATTCAACTGGTTAAATTAGGAACCAGTACTTGATCCTGTCCAATTCTATATAAAATCGAAAATTAAGAATAAATGATGAAATTTTGGAAACCGCTGGTGCAACTTGCAAGATCAGGAACCAGACCGATTCATTTGGTTTTACCACTTTTTCAATTATATTTTCTTATACTTAGAAGAAAAAAAAAAGTGAAAAAGGGTGTTATACTTTTTCCTCTTTAAATACTACACTCTAACAAGATATTTTTATTTATTTTTGATAAAAACTCTACCAAGAATATTTAACATAAATGTATGACCTATTCTATTTTGTGGGTCTACCATTCATTATATAATAAATATTGGATTGCCTTATGTGTGAGTCTAACATTTAATGCTGAGTTAGCTTTTATATACGTAAGCCTAACATTTAAGTGTTTTTTTATTTTTTATTTTTATTTTTTTATATTTTAATTGGAACAACCTCAAATAAAATATAAAAACATATAAATATATTTTTTATTTATAATATTAAAGATTGATAAATTAATATATTCTCTGACCCACTTTTTGTATTCCACTTTATGCTCCACCAATTGTAATATACCACGTGTCAGATTGTGTTTGATTTGTTTTTTATTTTATTTTTTTTCATTTTAAATTAATAGTTTTTTTTTATAAGGAATGAAAGAAAAAACATATAATGAATTGTGATTGATTAATTATGGAACACAAAAAATGAAATAAATGATTTGTATTAATCCAACAATCGGTCGGACCAGAGAACTGATGCATATCTCACTATTATGAAACTTATAACTCGAGAAATGATTTGAATGTAAAAATTTCTCAACTAAATTACCATCTTGATGTACGGAGTTCACCTACAATGGTAAGTACTCTTTCACATTGAATAAAAATTTTTTATCCCACTTTTTGTATTTCACTTTATACTTCATCAATTACAACTCACCAATTTTTTTTTTTTTCCTTATAAAATAAACTAAGATTTAAAATGAAAAAAAAAAAAAAAAATCAAGCATAATCTGTCATATGGTATATTATAATTGGTGGAATCTAGAGTGAAATACAAAAATGAAATAAAGTATATTTATTCGTCTCACATTAGGAACCCTAGTGTATAAATTGAAATGACCCCCCACTGATCAGTGTATTTTTTTTTTTTTGGCAAATGCACATTCACTCACTCACCCTAAAACCTACACTTTATGGCTTACAGGACTTTAAAGCTTCAAATTAAGTCCGCCCAAGGATTGAAGTATGTAAATCATATCACAGATATGAGAACTTACGCCGTCGTTTTCATTTCCGACGACAACAATATACGCATTTCCTACGAGGCAAAAACAGAGTATGGTGCTGGTCCTGGTCCAGACGGTGGTTCAAACCCCAGATGGAACTTCGACGTTATGTTCAACATCAACATCGAAAAGGTGCAGCAGCACGGCCTTGCTCTGGTTGTGAAGCTCATGTCACACCATTCACTCCACCCGGACACACTCATCGGTGAAGTCCGTGTGCCCATCAGTCCATCATTGTACTGCTGGAATGGTTTGGTGACGCAGAAGAAGATGTAAACAAAGAGGCATGTAGAAATGTTGTGACCGCGGATGGGCCAGAGGAAGGAACGCTAGCTTTTTTGTACAAGTTTGGGAGGCCTCTCCAGCACCCATCTCCTGATCCTACACCGGTGAATGGTCAGTCAAGGCGGGTGTGGAAGAAGCTGCTTAGAAAAGTCCCTAGCCACTTGCTTGATGCAGTGCTGATTTTGTTGGTGGCTTAGCTAGTCTGCCTCTATTGCTGACACCGAATTATGATGATTGATGAAGATGAATGTTCCTCTAGTAATGTTGCTATTTTTGTGGTGTTGTAGCTGTAAAAGCTATGTGACTGTGACTGATCGTTATATATATATATTTATCAATTATCTTAACTGATGTTGTATGATTTTAGTTGTTTTCCACAGCATTTATTCATTCAGTTCAGTTGCACTAATAACACTCTCAAAACCAACCTTCATATCTGTACTTAGTTTTCATTTTTGACCTTCTTTGGTAAGTTTTTGAGTCTGTATAATATTTTCTATAGTGCATTCAACCAGAGGCGGCGCCACGTTGAAGGGAGGGTGTGCAGTTGCACACCCTGACTTTTTGAAAAATCAAAGGAATTTTTTTTTATATAGATGTTCTCTCCTTAAATAAAATTGTGAACATCCTCAAATAAAAATTGTGAACACCCAGATCTAATAAACCCAATTCACCATACCCAAAAATAAAAAGTCCAAATAACAAAAAATAAATAATAACTTAAATAACACTCACAATAATAAAATAAGCTCAAATAAGAACATTTGTTTAAGCCCATAATAACAAAATGAGCCCAAATAACAACACTTGTTTAAGTCCAATTGTTTGAACCAACCCATTAATTAAATTTATTCTATTCAGAAAAAAAAAAAAAAAAAAAAAATCCCAAATTTAAATTACCGTGTGCGGTGTGCTTATCAAAGAAAAAATATCCTAAATTTATTCTACTTGCAATCGTTGAATTGAGAGAGTCAAAGAGAGATAAAACCCAAAAACTAAATAACCCCTGCGAAGGCCACCACAGTCAGGGGCGGCGCCACTTGTTGCTCAGGGTGTTCAGATGAACACCCTGAGTTCTTAAAAAAATGCTTGAGTTCTTTAAAAAAGTGCAGAAAAAAAAATTATATATATATATATATATATATTATATATATATATATCAACACTCTCAAATAATATTGAACACCCTGCCTCCTCTTTTTCTTCTCCTTCTTCTCCTCTGCGTCTCCGATCATTCTGCTTCTTCTCTGCCTTCTTTCTTCTTTCTTTTCATGTTTTGTTTTGCCCAACCACCCACTGTTTTCTATTTTTTTTGTCTTTGTTTTACGTGCCTTCTTTAATTTGTTTGTGGTTATTGTCCCTCCATGTGTGTGACAGCTTTAAATTGAAAATAGTTGAGGTTGAAACATTTTAGAGCAAAGCAACGTGTGGAGCTTCAATTTAAAAAGCTAAGGTTGAAAGTAAAACTATTTTTCTGACCCACAGTTTTGCTGACCCATGTGTGAGGCTTGAATTTTATGTGCCTTCTTTTTTGGTTTTTGTTCAAATGCTCTCTTCTTCTTCTTTTATTTTTTTCTGATTTTTTTTTTAAAGTATTTATTCAAATATGAAAATATTTTGGTGTTTCTATTTTTTCATTATATAATATAAGTGTATTACCATTTAGACGAAAGATTAACATGAAATATGAGCTTATAATTTAAAGAATCTTGATACTAATTGATATCAAAATATTTCGTTTTCCTGATGAAACCAAAACGATTCTTAGTATTAACTCATTGCCTCCGACTCCACCCTTTAAATAAAATATTAAACACTTTTTACTTGAGATTCTAAAGACTTAATCCTATTTAATATTCAACTTTACTGTGTATTTTTTTTTTTTTTCTCTTTGTCTTAGGAATCAAAACGACTCCACCCTTTAAATAAAATATTAAACACTTTTTTTTATTCTCTCTATTTTATTATTTATAATTAAAAGGAAAATGTAAAACTTCATGTATTTATTTATGATATGAGTATATTCAAGTTCTCATTTTATTACATTTAGTATAATTTAAGTTTTTTCATGGCTATTTAAATTTTTTTTAATGAAAATTTAATTTTTTTAATGATCACCTTGAAAAAAGTTCCTGGAGCCGCCACTGCATTCAACCTCTTCAAGACTTCAACAATATTGTTAGACATTGTTTTGTATCATTTTGTAGTGAATTTTGGGCCACTTGTTCAATTTAGCATTCCTGGTTTTTTAGGGTCTGCCTAATTGAATATTAATCATTAAGTTTTTACACTATTTTTTTTTGGTTCGGGAAAGAGTTGTCTTGTAATTTAGTTAGGTTCTAAAATCAATGTTCTTAACACCTTGAGAGTCGATACAGTTGAAATTTCTCGACCAACAACCTGGTATATTACTTAGGGTTTAGTTGACGAGTCTCTTTAGAACAATGATTAAGGAAGTATTTAGAACAATGATTAAGGAAGTATTTATTGCTTCCATTTTATAGGAAATAGCAAAATTTAAATATTAAAATAATACAAAAACAGTTTTTAAGAGTATTTTAGTATTTTCATTTATTATTGTAATATTAAAATTTTGTTGTCTTCCATAAAATGTAAGCATTTAATGATCCTTAATTATTATTCTAAGGACACTCATTAGCAGGAAAGTTTCGGCCTATACCAGATTTTTTGGATATTTTGGCCGGTATAAATTTTTTTGATTTCTTCTTGGCTCTCTTTTTCGGTTCATACCCTTCTTCTTTTGGTTTCTTTGCCAATCACGTGAATGGATGAATGATTGAAACGATGATGTCTTTCTATTTTCTCAAGGCTTGCCTTTTGCCTTCGCAAAGTTTACATCTTTAGATTTCCTTTAGATTTTTGGTTAACATGTCAATGTCACATGGGTTTGTGCTTTTATTTGTCGTTTAATATTGCTTCATTCCTCCACTTCTTTTGTTCACAAATATTAATTTTTCCACCTACATGCGTGGACCTTAATTTTTTAGCTTATAATCTTTTTATTTGTCTTTATAATATTTTGCATATTTTTAGAAGCTATTTAAAAAATGTTGCTAGTGATTTTGGGAAGAGAGAGAGACATGAATTTTTTTTGCTGTCCATAGGATTTTTGTCATCTCTACCTCTACATTAATTGTCCATACTCCGTGGTCCGTATATATGTGATTTATAAAAAATTATAGAATATTTCAAGAATACATTAAATATGTATTTTCTTCTTTCACATAAGTGGTGAGTCCCACAATATATTTAATTTGCGGGACCCATCACTTATATGAGAGGAGGGAATACACATTTAATGTACTCCTGAAGTATTCTATAATTACTCATGATGTACTCGGTTCTTAGCTTATCCAGTTCTGAGAAAATAAATCTTGTATCTCACTTTTTTGTTTCACTTTATACTCCATCGATCATAACTTTATTTTTTGTATTTTACTTTATACTCTACCAATTACAATATCACGTGTAATTTTTTTAATCATTTTAAACTTTAATTATTTATAAGAAAAGAAAAAAAAATATGTAACAAATTGTAATTGATGGAGTATAAAATAGAATACGAAAAGTGGAATAAAAGATTTGTATTCAAGTTATAGAGACTTCTAGAGTGAGGTTTGGAAAAAAAAAAAATACAATTATTGGAGGAATCTCTTCAATGGTTGGGAAACAGAAAGTGAAATGGGGAGAGATGGAAAAAGAAATCAATTATTGGTTACCATATGGTTATCTCTTTTTTTGCTAATATATAATTTATCTCTTTTAAATGTAAAATTCATTGATAAAAATAGAAAAAAAAAAATAAAAAAATAAATTTTATTATATAATAAATTCCATATTTTGATATTTAATTCAAGTTGAATTTTAAAGTTTTAGGTGAACAAATGGTTACCATATGGTTTTAAATTATGAGTAATGCTAGGGATACAACTAATTTTACAACCAAATGCTTACAAACTGACATGGCGTCCTATATGGAAGTAACACATAAGCAATTAAATAATTACATGAAAATTATAAGTGGCCCAAATTAATGAAAATAATTACATGAAAATTCTAAGTGGAATACTTTCTATACATGAAAGAATTGCTTGTACGGCCTTGAGTACACTCCTCATTCTCCATCCATCTTGGACGTGAGCTCGATCCATGTCCCCATTGTGTGTGTATATATATATATATAATAGGTCAAAATATTGTTTTCGTCCTTAAACTATACATGAGTTTCGTTTTTTGTCCCTAAACTTTGAAAAATATCAGTTTTACATATAAATTTCGTCATTTTATAAAAAAGTCCAGGAATGAAATTTATGTGTAAAAATGAACTTTTTCAAAATTTAAGGATAAAAAACGAAACTCATATATAGTTTAGGGACGAAAATAATAATTTAACCTATATAATATATTATGTGTGTTTGTGTCTAAAGTAGAATTTCACCGAAAAAAAAAAAAAATAATAAAAAAAAAATAAAAAAAAAAGGAGAAGAAATGAGCTCCCTGTCAACATGGAGCCTACTTAGAATAGTAGGTACTCTGACATGAGACATTGCCTGCGTTTAAAGCTGAAGGGGAAATGACCCCAGGCCATAGTGAGTGCATTTGCCAAGCCTATACAAACCCCTCATACACATTCACTTGATCCTAACCCGTCTCTCCAAAACAAGAACTTATGGGTTACAGGCGTTTAGAGATTGTAATTCAGTCAGCCCTGGGATTGAAGTGCGTAAATCCTGACAAAGAGGTGAAACCTTACGCCGTTGTTTTCATATGCAATAACAACAATAACCGCATTTCAGCCGAGCATAAAACAGGTGTTGATAAATAGATTATTTATATGTATTATTTGAAAAAATCACATATAGATGGTCTATTTATTAATTTCGTAGTAGATATCGGATTGAAGGAAAAGTATTTTCTATAATATTTAGGCAATATTGCAAGCCCTTCTCAAAATCTGTATTGGACAGTGGATAATATCGTTTCTGCTATGGTGGTTTCTGCTGTTTAATCTAGTGTTTTATTAGTAATGAAGCTGTTTAGTGTTGTTAGGCTGCTATGTGTAGGCACTTTTTGTAGCTGCGTGTGAGTTGTGACTCTTTATATAACCTATCAATTATCTTAATGGCTTAATGTAATTGTATCAGTACTACTCTTTCTTTTTCTTTTTCCTTTTTGGATGATTTTAGTTGT
This sequence comes from Fagus sylvatica, assembly GCA_907173295.1. Taxonomy (NCBI): domain Eukaryota; kingdom Viridiplantae; phylum Streptophyta; class Magnoliopsida; order Fagales; family Fagaceae; genus Fagus; species Fagus sylvatica. The sequence continues at coordinate 10,332,613 of OU015761.1, forward strand.
TTTGCTCACTATTTATTCATTCTATTTAGGTACCCTTTGAAGTTTCAATTGCACTAACATTCTCAAAATAAGTCTTCAGATGAATCAGATCTAATAGTTTCAGTAACACTCTCAAACCATTTTAATTATTTAGACACATTGTTGTTTATATGGAAGTGCTCTGCATGTTGGGAATAGTGAGTCTAGAGAAGAATATTATGATATTTGTCACATAAATTTACTATAATTAAAATAATATTTGTACACACTCGATTGAGTTTGCTAACGACTTCTATGACAAACCACCTCCGGAAACAACCATTTAGCCTATTAGTTCCGACAAATAAAGAATTTGGAGAAATTCACAAATTTTTTCGTGTTTTCTTAAATTTTGATCATAAGAGAATAATCCATCCATCTATAATAATAAGAGTTTTTTTTTTTTTTTTTTTTTAAATAATTATAAGAGTTAAAACAATATTTATAGACCATGAAAAATAAAAAACCAAGTGGCGTCACCGTAAGAAAACAGTCAGAAACATTCTTCCAAGTCCACAAATGTTTAAATATCAAGTGGGTGCAATTCTTGGCAAGAAATACTATAGAAATCGAAAATCTGCATAATCTCGTTTGACACTTATTCAAGCAAGTGTTACACAAAAACTAACAGATAAAAAATTTCATTATTCCCTCGCTCAAGCGAATGGCAGGCCAATCACAAGTCACAAAAATGCATTTTTTCACTTTCTTTTTTAATTACTCTATAGAGATAACAACAGTAATCTTCCACTTCCAACCTACTGGGATATATAAATATCCAACACTGCAATCTCTTTTATCTGGTTCTTTATTTATCCTTTTGCTAGAAATTTTGGGATCCTTGTTAAATTTAACATTCCTACCGGTTGTTTTTGGGCATTACAAGAAATTTTGTCTTCAGCAACAACCCGGCCTAATTGAATACTTAATCATTATGTTCTTACACATTTTTGAAGGGAGTTTTGGAAAAGAGTCATGTCTGAAAAATTAATCACATTCTGTAGAGTAATGTTAGGATAAAAAAAATTTCACAACAATTAAATTGATAAGTTTTTATTTAAACCCTCTAGTTATATTATTATTATTTTATTATCTATAACTTGTCAATTACTATTTTGACAATTGTGAAATATTGTGTGAACGTGATTCTAGAGTTAGTATTGAGCTTATGTGATTCTAAATTTCTAATACCTCACATGAATAGTGATTTTGTTTAGATAAATAGCATAAATTTTATTCAATAACAAAGTGCAAGAAGTATCAAACATATATAGCCACACAAAAAAAAAGAAAAAGAAAAAAAAAGGAGGAATTATCAAAGATAGCCTAAGGGTGGTGTATCCTCCAGGCTCGAGCCCAACCTACACAGCAGGAAGTATCAATTATCAAACATATGACTGTGTACTGTTGCCAGGTGTCCTGTAAATGATGGAGATCGGGAGAGTTCTCTGACTGTGCATTGGCCATAGTCCGTATACATGAGATGGACGTGGTTTTTGGCTTATTCATAATCATTTTAGGAATCTAGATATTCAACAAAGGCCGTGAAACACGCGGAAGATGGAATGGGACCAAGATGACATGAAAAGTTTCTTTTTAAAAAGTTAAAACTTACAACTATTTCTCTCAAACCCTTTGAATTCTTACACATTGTATGCTTTGTATATAAGTGCACCGCAATCTTCTTTTATCATGGTTCTCTATTTATCATTTTGCTATGAAATTTGAGACCCTTGTTCAATTTAACACATCTTTTAGTTGTTTTTTGGGTCTACCGAATTGAATATTTCATCATTAAGTTATGAACAGAGTTTGGTTACAAACCAGTTTATAGCCCAGTGCTATAAACCGGTTATGTGACCAAATAAAAAGACTGCACCTGTACACTAATCTAATTCCCTAACAGAAGGGTTAACGTCGTTAACCCTCCTCTCTCTCTCTCTCCACACATACGCCTGCCTCTCTTTCTCTCTCTTCATCTTCTTCCAAGCAGCTCCCTTTCTCTCTCTCTCTCTTCGTCTTCTTCCAGCCCCCTTTTATCTCTCTCCCTTTAGGACTTCAATGGTAGATTATGGTGGACGTATGGCTCACAATGGTTTAGAGGATGGGTATTGTTGGGGTTTTCAGGTTGATGAAGGTATTGGATTTGGTTGTTAGGTGACCTTTTGTTTGGGTTTTGAATGGGCATGTGTGGGGTTTGATTTACATTTACAGTGGATATTTTTGTTTGATTTTCTTTTGTAGTGCTTGATTTTATTAGATCCAATTCTATGTATTGTTGGTAAATCTTGCATGGGTTTGATTATGGGCTTCGGTCATAGAAAATGTGGCTTGTACTCTTTTTTTTTTTCCCTTGTTTTGGTTGATGCTCCATTGATTGAGTTTGAATGAGATTTTTTTTTGCCTTTCTAGTCCCTTTGGTCAAAGAAGAAGAAGAACATAGAGAGAAAATGGGACGAAGGGAGAGAGAGACAAGCGTTGGAAAGAGAGAGAGGCAGGCGTGGAAAAGTAAAGGAGGGTTAACGGGGTTAACCCTTCTATTAGGGAATTAAATTAGTGTACAGGTGTTGTCTTTTCATTTGGCCATGTAACTGGTTTGTAGCACTGGGCTATAAACTAGTTTGTAGCCAAACTCTGTCCTTAAGTTATTCTTACACGTTTTGCTTTTTGCTTCTTTTTTTCAATTATTGTTGTTGTGTTGTTATAAAAATGATAATTATTCTGTAATTTGGTTAGGTTTTGCAAAGTATTGCCACAACAATTTTGACAATCTTTGTCACAGTAATCTTGTTTATAATTTATCATTTATATTACTTTATTATTTATAATTATCGAATTATTAAGTAGACAGTTGTGAAATGTTGTGTAAAAATTGTCGTGACTCTAATATTATTGAGAGCAGGGGTGGCCCTAACAAGGGAGAGGTGGACGACTACTCTAGGCATCACCTCAAAATTTAGTCTTATCCCAAATTTTTTTAAAGCCTTTATTGAAAGGTCTCAATATATTTATATATACAAAAATTAAAAAGGCCCATATATTTAAAACAATCCTTTAAATTAAGCCTAATAATAATTTATTTCTCTAACCCAAGTATGTATGAGAACAATTTTTGGTATTTATTTGATGTGAAGAAGCTAATTTTACTAAATTATGATAATTTGAAAAAGTATTATATTAATCTTGAAGGGTTTTTAAAACCTGATAATTTTTTTTATCTTGATGGTATTGATTTATTTTCAGACTTAAAAGTCTTACAAGAGATTTTACCAAAAGAAAAAAAGACAGCGACAAATATACTTAATTTTATAAAGGAATTGAATTGTTTCAAATGCATTTATTGCATATAAAATATTATTGATTATACTTGTCACAGTTGCATCCGTTGAAAGGAATTTTCAAAGTTAAAATTATAAAAATCTTGCGATCAACTGTTACAAGAAAGATTAAATGGATTAGCCATATTATCTATTGAACAAGATTTGTTAAAAAATATTGAATATACAAGTTTAATTAGTAATTTTGTAGCAGAAACCGTATGTAGAGTAATTTTTTAAAATTATTTTTTTTTAAAAATTAAATACTTCATTTTTTCACCATCCCAAACCTCATAATTTCCCGAACCGGCCCTAATTGAAAGAGAGAGAGATAGAGAGAGACATTTTGTTGCCCATAGACTTCTCTCGCTGTGCATTGGCCACTCCACACCACACATGTGATCATGCATGTGGTTAAGGCTTATCCAGTTTTAAACTTAGAGAGACTGAGAGACTGTGAGGTTTGGAAGAGAAACGACAAATATTAGAGGAATCTCATTAATGGTCGTGAAACACGCGGAAGGTAGAATGGGGAGAGATAGAAAGAGAAAGAGATCTTGAGATCATGGTGTGCATTGTACTATTGTGTGACTATTGGCATGTGAAGTAATTAATTAAAATGTTCAGCTTTCTTTTATTTCATTTTGATAGATTTTAAAAGTGCTTTACAATTCCTTCATTTATTTTTTTAAACATATTTTGTTCCCCACAAAAGGGGTGAGGGCTTCTAATTGATAGGACTTTTGTTGCTATGTGTATAAATTATACTGGTAACTTTTTAGGGAAAGTGAATATGACTTATTACTAAAAAAACAAAAAAGCTACGTATGAGGTGTGATGTATAACCATAATTATTCATTCAATAAAGTATTCTACGTTGGTGGGGTTATCTTTGATGTAGGATTTATCCATTTGGGGTCCTCCAATAATTTAGACAAAACCACTGTTTTTGAAATAGCATTTATCTTTGAAATGGGTCTTGGTCTCTCTCACACATTAGAGGCTCTCTGTGGTGTATATAATTGAATTGGCCAATGAATCAATGACCCCCAACTGAGTGTATTCGCCAGTCTTTAACCTTTCTCTCCAAAACCTACACCTTATGGCTTACAGGACTTTAAAGCTTCAAATTCAGTCAGCCCAGGCATTGAGGTACACAAATTATATCAGAGGTATGAGAACTTACGCCTATGTTTTCATTTGCGACGGAAACGATAACTGCATTTCTCACAAGGCAAAAACAGATAAAGATAGAGACGGTGATACAAACCCCAAATGGAACTTCGACGTTATGTTCAGCATCGACATCCCCAAGGCCGAGCAGCACAGCCTTACTCTGGTTGTGAAGCTCATGTCACACCATTCAGCCCGCCCTGACACACTCATCGGTGAAGTCCGTGTGCCCATTACTGAACTGCTTGAATGGTTTGGTGATGCTGCAGAAGATGTACACAAAGTGGTGAATAGATATGTTGTGACTTCGAAAGGAGTGGAGCAAGGAACGCTGGCTTTTTCGTACAATTTCGGGAACACTCTCCAGCACCCACCTCCTGATCCTACACCGGTGAGAGGTCAGCCCAAGGTGTGGAAGGTTCTTGGAAGCGTGTCTGGGCCCTTGATTGATGCGGTGATGTTTTTGGCATGAGCTAGTCTGTCTCTAATGCTTTTGCTTTTGGTGTTGTATTAGTCTTTCTTAATTACAATGTCTTCTATGGAGTAGTAATTGAGTGTTGCAGGGTGTTAGTTACTGATGTAATATAGTTAAGCTGTTTAGTACTGTTGCTAATGTTATTGTGTTGTGGCTGTATGCCTGTATGTGACCCATTATATATTCACCTATCAATTAATATAATTAGTGTTGTATCACTCTTTCTTTTAATTTCTTTATCCTTTGATGGAGGATTTTTGTTGTTTTCCACTTTTCCTCACTATTTATTCATTCAATTCACTTGCACTAACAATCTCAAACCTAACCTTCAGATTTGTAATCAGTATCATTTTTTACCGTATTTGCTAAGTTATGTGTATTCAACCTCTTCATGAATTTTGGGCCACTTGTTCAATTTATCATTCCTGATTTTTATTTGGGTCTGAGTCTGACTAATTGAATACTTAATCTGTTAATACACCTCTTTTTTTTTTAATAAACTATCAATTGAATTCTTAATCGGATATTTTGGCCGGTAGAATTTTTTTGATTTCTTCTTGGCTCATCCTTCTTGGTTCAATGCTCTTCTTCTTCTTCATGTTTTGGTTTCTCTACCAACCACGGTATCAATCATGAATGAATGGATGTATGACTGAAATGATGATGTCTATCTATTTTACAAGACTAGTTTTTGCCTTCTCAAAGTTAATTTGCTTCTTAGATTTTTGGTTATAATGTCAATGTCAATGTCACATGGGTTTGTGTTTTAAACTTTTTAATTATTAATGTGAGGGGCAGCACCATTCCATCAAGAAGAAAAGAACAATTATCAACAGGCAAAAGAAAGCCTAAAGATGTATCATTTATTAATTTTTCCACTTACACTGAGGTGGACATTCAATTTTTATCTCATAATATTATCATTTATCAGTAATAATAAACAAGACAAATATATTGCACTAAAGATATATATAAGTTTGCATTCAATAAATAAAATGTATATATAATTTTGCATATTTTTAGAAGCTCTTTAAAAAATATGGCTTGTGATTTTTTTTTTGGGGGTCTGGGGGGGGGGGATCCATGACTCTGGTTGTGCATTGCATTGGCCATAGTCCGTACACGGTACATATTGGTTCATGGCTTATCTGTTTTGAACTTAGAGAGAAATTTGGAAAGGAAAAGACAATTGTTGGAGGAAACTATATATCATACTTTTTTTGCTATGGCCTATGTGTATAAATTTCTACTAGCATTTTGAGGCAAAGTGACTTCTCTGTCGCATGAAGTGCGTTGAGCATCTTTTCTTTCATTAGAAGTATATTCTATTTCTACATTCGTGTTATAGCGGTTGGATGATGTGTAAAATGACTAGCATTGAAAATAGTGATTTGCTTCTTCGAAATGTTTTTGATTTTGGAGAATTTTGCACTCAAGGAATCGGATGTGCAATAGTTAAATTTATTGCACGCCAGAAAAAGTTTTAATTCTTTTAATTCTAATAAATTTAAGACACTTGTTTTTTCTATGGGTATTTTACAGAAATAAGAAGGGTAAAACAATTTATGGTTGGCGGGGTGATTTTATGGTCAAATTGATCGAACAACCGCTCACACCCAAATTATTTTCAAATTATTAGGGTTAGGTCATCGGGTTTCTCACATTATGATTTGGGGATTATTTTTTTTTTCTTTCTTTTGTTTTGTTTTTAATAGCTGGAATGTGTTGTTTATTGAGTTATTTTAATGGATCTGAAGTCTAAAAGAATGTCACGTAATTTAAATTATTACATTCTCTCTGATAATATAAGCAGACAAATTAACAAGTTGAGAATAACCAATACAAAATATATATATATATATATATATATATATATTTTTTTTTAATTTAATAACACTCATTTTCAAATTTCAAAGACCAATAACGCTTTCTAATAATGCATATTGAGTAAATTTTAGGAATCAATAATACATTTAAACCTTAATTTATTAAATATTTGCTTTTTGAATGTTATATAAATCTTCGAATGCCTTGCATCTCGGACTACTATAGAGGTCATCCATTTTTAATGATGTGTTTTCAAGGTCAACTTGCCGTCAACTTGCTGGATTATTGTATAATTTCCCATGGATCAAAGACCCATACGGCTTGATTCATGCACTGAACCTTTCTAACATTCATTAGTCTAGATATATCTCTCAATAACGTGCAAATAAACAACAATCAAATGGGTAGATCAAGTGGATAAAAATAAGTGGATCAATGGATAGATAAAGTGCGCAAGAATCTTTCCATTTTATCTCTCCGTTGGGTACCACGAATGTTCCCACTCCATCTCTCCATTATAAATAATAAAAGAGCATGGTAACTAACAATCAAAGTGTAACCCTTCCCGAGCTGCGCGCCAAGAACGCTAATATTCCATCTAGTGTCCTTCTTTTGTTTTGTTTTGTTTCTGTTTTTTTCCTGTCTCTCCAAAACCTACACCTTATGGCTTACAGGACTTTTAACCTTCAAATTCAGTCAGCCCAGGCATTGAGGTACACAAATTATATCAGAGGTATGAGAACTTACGCCTATGTTTTCATTTGCGACAGAAACGATAAGTGCATTTCTCACAAGGCAAAAACAGAGAAAGATGGAGACGGTGATGCAAACCCCAAATGGAACTTCGACGTTATGTTCAGCATCGACATCCCAAAGGCCGAGCAGCACAGCCTTACTCTGGTTGTGAAGCTCATGTCACACCATTCAGCCCGCCCTGACACACTCATCGGTGAAGTCCGTGTGCCCATTACTGAACTGCTTGAATGGTTTGGTGATGCTGCAGAAGATGTACACAAAGTGGTGAATAGATATGTTGTGACTGCGAAAGGGGTGGAGCAAGGAACACTGACTTTTTCGTACAATTTCGGGAAGACTCTCCAGCACCCACCTCCTGATCCTACACCGGTGAGAGGTCAGCCCAAGGTGTGGAAGGTTCTTGGAAGCGTGTCTGGTTCCTTGATTGATGCAGTGATGTTTTTGGCATGAGCTAGTCTGTCTCTAATGCTTTTGGTTTTGGTGTTGTATTAGTCTTTCTTAATTACAATGTCTTCTATGGAGTAGTAATTGAGTGTTTAGTACTGTTGCTAATGTTATTGTGTTGTGGCTGTATGCCTGTATGTGACCCATTATATATTCACCTATCAATTAATATAATTAGTGTTGTATCACTCTTTCTTTTAATTTCTTTATCCTTTGATGGAGGATTTTTGTTGTTTTCCACTTTTCCTCACTATTTATTCATTCAATTCACTTGCACTAACAATCTCAAACCTAACCTTCAGATCTGTAATTAGTATCATTTTTTACCGTATTTGCTAAGTTATGTGTATTCAACCTCTTCATGAATTTTGGGCCACTTGTTCAATTTATCATTCCTGATTTTTATTTGGGTCTGAGTCTGACTAATTGAATACTTAATCTGTTAATACACCTCTTTTTTTTTTAATAAACTATCAATTGAATTCTTAATCGGATATTTTGGCCGGTAGAATTTTTATGATTTCTTCTTGGCTCATCCTTCTCGGTTCATGCTCTTCTTCTTCTTCATGTTTTGGTTTCTCTGCCAATCACGGTATCAATCATGAATGAATGGATGTATGACTGAAATGATGATGTCTATCTATTTGACAAGTCTAGTTTTTGCCTTCTCAAAGTTAATTTGCTTCTTAGATTTTTGGTTATAATGTCAATGTCAATGTCACATGGGTTTGTGTTTTTAACTTTTTAATTATTAATGTGAGGGGCAGCACCATTCCATCAGGAAGAAAAGAACAATTATCAACAGGCAAAAGAAAGCCTAAAGATATATCATTTATTAATTTTTCCACTTACACTGAGGTGGACATTCAATTTTTATCTCATAATATTATCATTTATCAGTAATAATAAACAAGACAAATATATTGCACTAAAGATATATATAAGTTTGCATTCAATAAATAAAATATATATATAATTTTGCATATTTTTAGAAGCTCTTTAAAAAATATGGCTAGTGATTTTTTTTTTTTTTTTGGGGGGGGGGGGATGAAAGAATAGAGAAGAGAGAGGTTCAAGATAGAGATAGGAAGAGATGATGATTGAAAATGAATGTATTCTATCTAGATTAATCAGTATACACAGCAGCAATATATATAGACAGATGAAGCTAAAACTGATTGAGAAATAACAGTTAATAACTAATACCAGATTCTGTTATAAGTACCAGAATTGGTTACAAGCTTATCTAATAGCTGTATACTCTAATATCCCCCCTCAAGCGAATGTGTAGGTGCCGAGAACATGAGCTTGGAAGTAAGTTTGAGAAAACGAGGCGTGGAGAGAGGTTTAGTGAACAAATCAGCTAACTGATCTTCTGTAGAGATAAAGTGAAGGTGCAGGTCACCCCTGACAACACGTTCTCGCACGAAGTGGTAGTCAACTTCAATATGCTTGGTTCGACTGTGAAAAACAGGATTAGAAGCTAAAGCAATGGCACTAGTGTTGTCACACCAGATAGCAGGGGCAGAAGGCAAGAAAATGCCAAGATCACATAAGACTTGACGCAACCAGGCAAGTTCGGCAGCTCCTGTGGCAAGTGCCCGATATTCAGCCTCAGTGGAGGATCGGGAAACAATATGTTGTTTCTTAGACACCCATGTGATGGGGTTGTTGCCAAGAAAGACAGTAATGCCAGTGGTTGAGCGTCTATCATAAGGGTCACCTGCCCAGTCAGAGTCAGTGAAGGCAGTGAGAGTGGGAGAACCAGACTGGAAGCGAATGCCTAAATGCAGAGTACCCTGAAGGTATCTCAAAATACGCTTTGCAGCAGCGAGATGAGTGGCAGTGGGCTTGTGCATGTATTGGCAGACCTGATTAACAGCATAAGTAATATCTGGCCTGGTGAAAGTGGCATATTGAAGGGCACCAACAAGACTACGATATGGTGTTGGATCAGACAGTAAGTCAGCAGAGGAGGCTTGTAATTTGTGAGAGATGGGAAATGGAGTAGAGGCAGCTTTGCAGCTTGTCATGTTGAACTTGGAAAGTAAATCAGTGATATACTTTCGTTGATGCACAAATAAGAAGTCACGGCCATAATCAATCTGAAGGCCAAGAAAGTATCGCAAGGGGCCCAAATCTTTCAACTCAAAAGTAGATGCAAGAGCAGTTATAAGAGAAGTAATAGCAGTAGGATCATTACCAGTCAGAATGATATCGTCAACATACAGTAAAAGGTATAGGAAAGTGGAGCCATTACGAAACACAAACAATGATGGATCAGCAGTGGAAGCAGTAAAACCAATTGTTAAAAGGTGAGAGGTGAAGCGTTCAAACCAGGCGCGGGGTGCTTGCTTTAAGCCGTAGAGGGACTTATGTAACTTACACACATGATGTGGAGAGGCAGAGTTAACGAAGCCTGGTGGTTGAACCATGTAGACATCCTCCTTCAAATAGCCGTGTAAAAAAGCATTGCTAATGTCGAGTTGGCGGAGAGACCAACGATTTTGGGCAGCTAAGGAGAGCACAATCCGAACCGTGGGTGGCTTAACAACCAGGACTGAAAGTCTCATCGAAGTCCAGACCAGCTTGCTGGTGAAAACCCTTGGCGACAAGACGGGCTTTGTAACGGGCAATGGACCCATCGGAGCTTCGTTTGAGTTTGTAGACCCAGCGGCAACCAATAACATTGTGCCCAGAAGGAGGAGAAACCAAGGACCAGGTGTTTTGACGCTGTAACGCATCAAACTCAGCTTGCATAGCTGCTGCCCATTCAGGAATTTGAGAGGCAATAGTGAGGGAAGGAGGCTCGGTTTGAAGGTAGTTAGGCTTAGGCTTTGTAATGGTGGTATGGAGGATTTTTTCTTGGAGATACCGGACTTGGAGCGTGTGGTCATGGGATGGGTATTGGGGATTAATGGAGGCGGTTCAGGGGAAGAAGATGAGGGTTGCAGATCAGGTGTGGGAGAATCGGGTAAAGCTGAAGTGGATTCGGGTTGGGGAGTTATATGAGACACGGGTTGGGCTGGTTGAGGTAAGGGGTGTTGGGCCAAAGTTGAGGTTATATGAGGCATGGGTTGGGCTGGTTGAGGTAAGGGGTGTTGGGCCAAAGTTGAGGTTATATGAGGCATGGGTTGGGCTGGTTGAGGTAAGGGGTGTTGGGCCAAAGTTGAGGTAAGGAGTGGTGGACATGTATTTGGGCAGAGAGATGAAGAAGTCACGGGTTGGGCTGGTTTAGTGAAAGGGTGTTGGGCCAAAGGTGAGATAATAGGTATTGGACATGGATTGGGTGGATGGGATAATATGGTAGAGGGATGGGGGCCTAGTATTGAAGTATGGGGTAATATGGTAGATGGATGGGGGCCTAGGATGGAATTATGAGAACAAGCTTCAAAAAATAGTAAATTGCTCAACCATGAATTATGATGTGAAGAAGAGGAAGATGTGGAAATAGATGAAATGTGAGAAAAGGGAAAAGTATTTTCATCAAAAATCACATGACGAGAAGTGTAGAGACGATTTGATTTTGGATCAAGACAAAGGTAACCCTTGGCATTAGTAGCATAGCCAAGAAAAATACATTGAGTGGAGCGAAGGTGAAATTTGTGGGAATTATAAGGACGCAAGAGAGGATAACACGCACAACCAAAAACTTTGAAGGATTTGTAATCCGGAGAATGACTAAATAAAATTTCCCAAGGTGACATATAATTGCGTGTTATGGAAGGTAAGCGATTTATAAGATAAACCGCGGTAGAAAAGGCATATGGCCAATATGTAAATGGTAAAGAGGAATGGGAAATTAAACAAAGGGCCATATCAACAATATGGCGATGTTTACGTTCGGCGACTCCGTTTTGTTGTGACGTGTGGGGGCAAGTAAATTGATGAAGAATACCATGAGAAGAACAAAGGGATTGAAAAGCAGTTTTGGAGTATTCTCCCCCACAATCAGTGCGGAATATCTTAATGGTAGAACCAAGAAGATTTTCCATGGTATTCTTAAAATGAATAAAAGAGGATAGCACTTGGGATTTATTTTTGAGAGGAAAAAACCATGTAAAACGACTATAGGCATCAATGAAAGAAACATAATAGCGAAAACCATTAAGAGAAGTAATAGGGGCTGGACCCCATACATCACTGTACACAATTTGTAAAGGAAAAGATGCACTTGTATTAGAATGAGAAAAGGGCAATTGTGTCATTTTGCCTTGAGTACAATGCTTACAAAATTGGGAATCAACTGAAACAGAAGGAGAAACTGAATTAGTAAGAAGATGCCGTAACACTTTATCTTGAGGATGACCAAACCGAGCATGCCAAAGGCTGGAGGTTGGACAAACAGCTTGAAGACAAGCAGCCCGAGCAGAAGGAGAAAAAGATGGACTGGAGGATCTAAGAGGAAGAGAGAAACCATGAAGAGGATATAAACCATCTCTACTGAGGCCTTTGTAAAGAGGTTTCCCCGAAAGACGATCCTGTATTTGGAAACGGTCAGAATCAAAATAAAAGGAACAGTGATTATCACGGCAAAACTTATTGACAGACAAGAGATTAGAAGCCATAGAGGGAACACGTAAAATATTGCGGAGTTTAAAGAGATAAGAGGAAGTGTAGAGTTGAGCATTACCAACGTGGGAGATAGGAAGCTGTTGCCCATTACCAACCGAAACGAGCTGGGGGTCAGTGTAAAGAGAGGAATCGGGGAGGTTGGCTAAGTCAGGGGTAAAGTGGTCAGTGGCGCTGGTATCGGAGATCCAACACTCGGTGGAAGGTGAGTAAGAGGTGGCGAAGGCCATGGCGGCAAGTTTAGCTGGTGGGTGGCGGCCTTGGTAAGAGTAATTCATCCGATTGTAGCAATCAAGGGCATTATGGCCGGGTTTATTGCAGATCTGACAGTTTGGGCGATTTGGGTTATGATTGGAAAAGTTAGGGTTGGATTGGGGAAAATTGGGAGAGGATTGGGGAAAATTGGGTGCGGATTGGGGAAAATTTGATGGGGATTAATTGTATCCTCCATGAGATTGATGGTATCCTCCATTAGATTGATTGTAGCCACCCCGTGAAACGCCGCCCCTATTATTTCCTCGGCCCCGATTGTGGAAGTAACCACGGCCTCGATTGTGAAAGTTACCTCGAGATGCTGAGTTGTTGACTGTGTTAGCTGCCATAGCCATGATGGAGTTCTCCTTGGAGTTTGCTTGAGAACTCTTCAGAAGCTCTTCTTGAGTTATCATGAGAACATGGAGTTCTTCAAACGGTACAGCCTCATTTTTGGTAAGCATTGCAGAAGAGAAAGATTCATACTCAGAGGGTAAGCCTTTCAAAACAATATGAAGCAAATCTTCATCATCTATAAGAGTGCCCACTGCTGCAAGTTTATCTCGTGCTTCTTTAATGCGTTGTAAATACTGACTGATTGTGTCTGTGTTCTTCTTAACATCATGCAATTGCTTTTTCAGATTCATGATGTTTGAGCGAGAGACAGAAGTGTACCTTTTGAGGAGAACAGTCCACATTCCGTGAGAAGATGACTGACCAATAACCAGAGAATGTGCAGATGAAGATAAGGTTGCACTGATGAGAGACATTAGAGCTTTGTCTCTAGCTTGCCATTGAGAGTAGACAGAACTGATCTGGGCTGTAGTTGCTCCGATTTCATCAACCAGAAATTTTTTAGGACAGGTATGATATCCTTCTACATATTCCAGTAATGAATATGCTTCAAGAATATGAGTAATCTGAAATTTCCAAGTTAGGAAATTGCTATGATCTAGTTTGACAGTGACATAGGTTGAGATATTTGACAGAAGGAAGATTGGGGTTTGATTGTTTAAAGGTAATGGTGAATTAGAGCTTGAAGGAGATGTGGTAGAAGAGATAGACATCTTTGACAGGTTAGAATCTTTGATGCTCTGATACCATGAAAGAATAGAGAAGAGAGAGGTTCAAGATAGAGATAGGAAGAGATGATGATTGAAAATGAATGTATTCTGTCTAAATTAATCAGTATACACAGCAGCAATATATATAGACAGATGAAGCTAAAACTGATTGAGAAATAACAGTTAATAACTAATACCAGATTCTGTTATAAGTACCAGAATTGGTTACAAGCTTATCTAATAGCTGTATACTCTAATATGAGTGAGGTGCCGGGGGGGAGGATCCATGACTCTGGTTGTGCATTGCATTGGCCATAGTCCGTACATGGTACATATTGGTTCATGGCTTATCTGTTTTGAACTTAGAGAGAAATTTGGAAAGGAAAAGACAATTGTTGGAGGAAACTATATATCATACTTTTTTTGCTATGGCCAATGTGTATAAATTTCTACTAGCATTTTGAGGCAAAGTGACTTCTCTGTCACATGAAGTGCGTTGAGCATCTTTTCTTTCAATAAAAGTATATTCTATTTCTACATTCGTGTTATAGCGGTTGGATGATGTGTAAAATGACTAGCATTGAAAATAGTGATTTGCTTCTTCAAAATGTTTTTGATTTTGGAGAATTTTGCACTCAAGGAATCGGATGTGCAATAGTTAAATTATCCAATCTTTAGGGGACATACAACACCCTACTAGGGGTAGTATCACAATAGACGCAAGACTTTGTCTTGAGTAAGTGGCTCTGAGGGGACTCGAACTAGTGACCATTAAAGAGTACACCCAAGACCAAACCAGTTGAATTACCTCTGAGGATTAAGTTTTAATTCATTTAATCCTAATAAATTTAAGACACTCATTTTTCTATGGGTATTTTATGGAAATAAGAAAGGTAAAACAATTTATGGTTGGCGGGGGTGATTTTATGGTAAAGGCTAGCCCGACCCATGGAAAATGTCTTATTTATCATTAATTTATGACTTAAATTTATTGTTGGTCCTTAAAGTTTATTACCTAGTGAGGAATATTGATCCTTGAAATTTGAAATAAGTTCTGTTGGTTCTTGAAGTTTAAAAAATGATTTCTATTGGTCCTTTCATACATCTTTGTTATGTGTTTGTCTACATGGTTAACAAAGAGATAATGTGGCATAATTCAAGTTGCGTGGCATTCTTTAATAAAAAAATTAAAAAATTAAAATTACACATCATCATTTAAACCCATATCCATCAAAATGAACCAATAACCAACCCATTTATGTTATTAACAACAAAACAAGAGAACAAAACAAAAATCCCCAAATCATAATTTGATGAGAAACCTAGTGACCTAGCCCCAATAATTTGATAATAATTTGGGTGTGAGCAGTTCTTCATAGTGTAGTAGATTACTTAAACATAATGGTCATGCCAACCAAAGTAAATACTTGGAAGCTAGCACACTCGAAATGTTCTTTGGATGTGTTCTTTGATTAATTACTTATGGTTCTTTTATTGATCGAAGAACTATTCACACCCAAATTATTTTCAAGTTATTAGAGTTAGGTCACCGGATTTCTCAAATTACGATTTGGGGATTTTTTCTTTCTTTTTTTTTGTTTTGCGGTTAATAATTGAAATGGGTTGGTTATTGGGTTATTTTAATGGATCCGAGTCTAAATGATGATGTTTTATTTTTATTTTTTTTAAATGCCACTTAATTTAAATGATATCACATCATCTCTTTGTTAGTTGCGTCGTCAAACAAAGTAACAGAGTTGAATAGAATGACGAAATAGCGATCTTTTTTATTTATTTTTATTTTTGTTTTTATTTCAAATACCAATACTGCTCATTTTCAAACTTGAGTCCACTAAATAAACTTTAGGGACCAATAATACGTCTATACTTTAATTAATAAAATATGCTTTTGAAAGTTATAACAATCTTTGCATACATCTCTTTTTTATTTATTTTTATTTTTTTATATATGATAAAAATCTTAATCTAAACTCATACACATATATTTGAGGATTTCCAAAATTAAATTTACGCACTCATAGAAGAGTGAGACTTTGACGAGAGGAATTATTACTGAGCCAAATGATAAGTGACTTTTAATACATCTTTGCGAGTTCTTTAAGCTGACTTTGCACTTCTATCGAGGTCATCCATTTTTAATAATATATTTTCAAGGTTGCTTTCAACTTGCTGGACTAGTGTATAATTTCCCATAATCAAAGACCTATACGGCTTTAGACTTAGTCATGCATTGAACCGTTCAAACATTCATTGGTCTCTCTCTCTCTCTCTATATATATATAAACAATCAAGTGGATAGATCAAGTGGACAAGAATCTTTCCACTTTATCTCTCCGTTAGTACCAGGAATGTTCCCAGTCTATATATCTTCCCCCTTATAAATATGAGTAAGGCCAAGCCTAACATAATAACATAACCAGCATATATTATATAATACACAGTACTCACTCAAGCCATTCTCTTCAAAAGCAACACCTTATGGGTTATAGGCCTTTAGAGATTGTTATTCAGTCTGCCCAGGGATTGAAGTACGTAAACCATGTCAAAAAGATGAAACCTTACGCCGTTGTTTTCATTTGCGACGACAACAATAACCCTATTTCCTCCATGAACAACACAGCAGTTGATAAAGACGGTGGTTCAAACCCAAAATGGAATTTCCTCGTTAAGTTCAATATCAACATCGCCAAGGCCCAGCAGAACCGCCACGATCTGGTTGTGAAGCTCAAGTCACACCATAAATCTCACAGCGACAAAGATATCGGTGAAGTCCGTGTCCCCATCGCTGAACTGCTGGCAAGTTGTGGTGACGCTGAAGCAGAAGAAGATGATGAAAAAAAAGTGACGAGTAAAAATGTTGTGACCTTGGATGGGACGTCGGAGGAAGGAACACTAGCTTTTTCGTACAAGTTCGGGAGGACTGTCGAGCACCCGCCTGCTCATCGTCCACCGGTGCAAGCACCACCGAGGAAATCTCGTAGACATAAGGTTATGGAAGCGGCGAAAGGGTTTGTCGAGGTAGTGGTGGGTGGGTTGGCCGTGGGTGTAGGGGGAGAGCTGGTCTCGGAAATGATGAATGGATCATCGGACCCTGATGCTGTCCCAGATGGTGATGACCAATATGGTGAAATCCCAGCTGACGATGAACTATATGATGATGAAGAATATCCTTAGAAGCTGGGTTTGGTTAAGGAATGATAAAGATTTAAAGAATAAATATAAATCTTTTGTCTCATTTTTTATTTATTTTTATTTCTTTTAAAAAAGTTAAATTTGAAAATTAATAAAAATAAAATAAAAAACTTAGCCATGTGACATATTGTGGTTAATGGGACCTAAAATGGAACAGGTTGTCCACAGTTTATGGAGGAAAGTAGATTATCCCTTCTAGCTAGTGTTTGATTTTGTAATGTCTTCTAACGAGTAGTAATCGAATTGCAGTGTTAGTGGTGTAATGGAGTGTTATGGTCTTGTTATGTGTTTGTAGCTTTTGTAGCTACATCACTCTTTACATAAATTAACTATCAATTATCTTAATGCATGGTGTATTATTCTTAATTTCTAATATGTGATAACTTGTGTTTTGCTCACATTTTTTTTTTTTCATTCTATTTAGGCGCTTTTTAAAGTTTCATTGAATTCAATTGTGTTCTATTGTTTGGCTTAATTTGTGATTCTTGGGTTTTAGATTAAACATAACTCATAACAAAAGAAAAAAGATTACGTGATGGAATTTGAGTCAACATAGACATTTGAGCTTGTAATGAGTACTTTTCGTAACATCACCTTGATTGAGAGGTTTATTATTGTTAATAGGTCAAATTATAAATTACATCTTCTAAGTTTGGTTAAAGTTCAATTCAGTCTTCTAATTATTGACCATTTCAATTTATTTCCCTAAGTTTGGTTTGGTTTCAATTTAGTACTCTAAGTTTTGACCGTTTCAATTTAGTCCTCTAAGTTTGTTTTTGTTTCAATTTAGTTCTCTAAGTTTATTTTTTTTTCTTTTCAAAAACTTAAAAACAAAAACTAATAAAAATTATTTTAAAAAAAATTCATGAAAAAATTAAAAAGTTAGAGGACTTAATTGAAACGAAATCAAATTTAGAGGACTAAATTGAAACGGTCAAAACTTAAAGGACCAAATTGAAACGGTCAAAACTTAGAGGATCAAATTGAACTTTTAACCAAACTTAAAGGAACTAAATTGAACCGGTCCAAACTTAGAGTACTAAATTAAACTTTGACCAAACTTAGAGGATGTAATTTGTAATTTAGCCTTGTTAATATGCTTTGGATGTGGAGAAGCAACCTTGATTGGTTGGGAGGTTTTTTAAGTGAAGAGGACTTAAAGAAACCACAGCTATCACTGGGTAAAAATATAATAGGAGGGTTAAGTTGTTATCCACTTGTGCCTTTATGCAGGTACCATTACCTGACAACTTTCTTGCAGTAGACATATATAGTGACCACAAACTCGCCATAGACTTTGTTATAATAAAAATTAGACTATAATTCACGCAATACGCGACTCTTTTTCATTATTTTTCTAAAATATGTTTCTAACAAAGCAAACATAACTAAGAAGAAGGAAAAAATAATAACAATAAAATAAAATAAAAGTGTAAAATAGAAAATATAAATAATTTTTCTTTGCGCTTAAAAATAGAAATGATCATTTTTATTATATCTCATCAAATGTATTATACTGATTTTTATTATATTTTATCAAATGCATTATACTAAGTCTATAAAGATAACTACCAATAACTTTCTAGCTTAGTTGCATCGATTCCTTTCAATTGGGGTTTATATCCTGGGGTTGTATTCACTTAGCAAAAAAAAAAGAAAAAAACTCATTTCACATCGTTTATGAATTTCAATCACTTTGGTAAACCTCAATTGTTCCATATAGGGATTCTAAATGTTCAGAGGTTTCTCATTTTTGTTTAACTTACAACACTTTGATAGTACAAATAAATAATACAATTTGTTACATATTTGATTATCCCATCTTTACCTTTTTTTACTTTCTTTTGTTTTTCTTTTCATCTTTTCATCTTTTTTGAGCAATTTATCATTTATAATCACATAAATAATATTTGTGACCTTGGAAGTCCATCATATAACAAATTAGTTTACGGAGATAAAAATGACAATGTCATCTTAAGTCTAACACGTATCTCTTAAGAAAATTTAACACATAGAAAAAGAAAATGTTTAGATGTTATTCCCTCTACCCCTAAAAATAAATAAATAAATAAATCAACACAATTGCCTCTTTTGGTTATCTCTAAATGATAGTCCATTGATGTCTTAAATCTCAGATAATTTGAATGTTGCCTCATCAATTCTAATATGAGTGTTGGAAAATAATTTATACTTAACACTTACCCCCAAAAATATATTAAACAGATAGTTGTCAAGTTATTTAGCATATCCAATTGTATAAAAATAAAATGATCAAGTCAAACTATATTTTATATGCAGTTAGATAGTATTAGAAATTGTAAAAAAATTTTTTTTTTTGCAAAAATAGAGGACTACAACTTAACCAAGCAAAAATACTTCGAATATATCCAATTGTATAAAAATAAAAAGATCAAGTCAAACTAAATTTTATATGCAATTAAATAGTATCAGAAATTGTAAAAAAAAAAAAAAAAAAAAAAATAAAAAGCATTTTGGTTGCAAAAAATAGAGGACTACAACTTAACCAAGCAAAAATACTTTGAATGTAAAATATACATATTGCATATTGCGTAGAAAAACTCATCCTAACTATATCTTCCATTCTCTTCAAGACCAACTCAGCTAATGCATCTGCATGCATGAAAAAAAAAAAAATATGATCAAAATCAATTGAGATTGCTAATAACAATGAGACACGTTTTACTCCACCCTTTAAGATCAATTCATTAAGGTATCTCATGACAGAAGAACATCTTTCTACATAATTATAGCTAGAGTCATATAACTCATGAAAGAATTTCCTATAATAATTCAAATGAATATTTTAAAAACATGAGATTTTGTCTCATGCTCCTTTTCAGTTTTCACAAAGGTATATTGTCATACAATAACTATCATCATTGATTTACTTTTAAAGTAAAAAGAAAACGAAACTTTTATGGCCAAACCACATATATAGTTAAAGTATCATTTTTCGACATATTTGCAAGTATTAATAGCTATTTAGCATTCAACTTAGAAAAAAAAACTCAACCTAATTGTAGCAGTTTATAATCTAAACAAATTTTTGCTCTTTAAATAAAGAAAATATAATTTTCAAATATACAATTATCAACATAGCAAACACATAGAAAATTAACATGAGAAAAGACGAAAATGAAGGTAATATTTATGTAAACTTTATCTTACCCAAGCTCTTATTTCCACTTAAATATTAAATATTAGTAAATAATTATACAATAGTAAGTCAATTAGATGCAAACAAAAATAAAATATGCAAACAAAAAGAAAATATAATATAAATTGATACAAACCTAGGATCGAACCCAAGCACTCACAAAGGGGTAAGACTTTTTGGGAAGAAGAATGACCATTGGGGTGAATGCCCAAGTTGTAATTTAAATGCATATTTGAAATAACATATATTGTGTTTAATAGATTTGGCTGGAATATATCTATTTATATCTGAATTAATTAATAAGACTATTTAATTTATTAAATATGAGCATTTAATTGGGTAGTGGATATTTAATTTATTAATGGTGTAATAGGTATTTAATTAATGTGCCATCTAAGATGCTATGTGTCAAGTAAAAGACGTTGTCTTAAATGCCAAGTAACAGAAAAATGAGAACGTCTTCTACTTTAATTTATATATAGATTGTGTTTAACAGATTTGACTGAAATATATCTATTTATATCTGAATTAATTAATAAGACTATTTAATTTATTAAATATGAGCATTTAATTGGGTAGTTTGTATTTAATTCATTAATGGTGTAGTTTTTATTATGGGGTTGTAGGTATTTAATTTAGTTTATTTAATTCATGTGCCACTTAAGATGCTACGTGTCAAGTAGAAGACGTTGCCTTAGATGCCACGTGACAGAAAGATGACAACGTCTTCTACTTTAATTTATATATAGATGGGTTTTGCTAACGAATGTTAGGTAGAAGTTATGGAGCATACCAATGGCAGAAGTTATGGTGTATTTAATACTCCAATAAATTATATTTTTATACTTTTTTTAATGGCAAATAACACTAACTTCCCTTGAGGTTTGTGGAAATAACAGTGCACCCTTCCTAAGGATTTTAAAAAATGACGCTAGCTCCCTCCTTTGAGTTTTGTAAACGTATATCAAATACATCCTTTAATGACTAGCAGTAACAGAATATTCATTTATTCTTAAAGGATTCTTAATTTAATCCTTAGTCACAGTTAAATACTTAGTTACCTTATCACTTATTATAATTTTATTTTTTTGTAAAACTCATTACAATATTAACCAAGTTAGTATTAGCAACGTGAAAGCAACCAGATAATTTTGTTCATTTTTAGTTTTACATGATAATTCCTTAGAAGGTTTTTTCTTTACCATTAATAAGATTAGTTTAACTCAATCAATATATTTTTTTTAATTTGCTAAAGGCACAAGTAAGCAAAATCACTTTAGCAAAAATAAGAAGTAAGAAAAAAATCTTGATTGAGTTAAATTAATCTTATTAATTGAAAAGAAAAAATCTCCTAAGGCATTATCACTTTAAGAATTAAAAAAATAATTATTATTATTTGGTTGCCTTCATGTTGCTAATACTAAGTTGCTTAATATTGTAATGAGTTTTACAAAAAAAAAAATTGGAAGAAGTGATAAGCTAACTAACTTTTTAACCAAGGTTAAGACTTAAGTTAAAAATCTATTAAGAGTAAAGGAATATTTTGTTACGTTTGTCGTCCATTTGAATTCAAGGGTGTATCTGTTATATATTTACAAAAGCTCAAAAAAAGGAGTGTCATTTTTTAAAATAAGAGGGGGTACTTTCATTTCCCAAGACCACAAGGGTGTAATTTGCCCAAAAACAATTAGTTTATTGTGTTAGGTAGTGATGGGTGTGTGGCTTTTCCTGTTGTTCTATCTATCGGTTACCACTATAGCCAATTACTTTTGTGGTTCTCTTGAGCATCTCTCAAGCTGTTAATGATGCCTCCGACTGTTGATAGGGTTCTGTCTCTTTCGCTTGGGAATGGGGCGCCAAATGTGTTTTCCAGCATAGTTGCTTTTGTGGATATGAATGCAGGTTACATGGATCTTAATAACATGTTGGGTGGTGCGGTTTTGTTGCAGAGGAGAGGATTCAAATTGATCGAATAACCCCTCACACCCAAATTATTTTCAAATTATTAGGGTTAGGTCATCGGGTTTCTCACATTATGATTTGGGGATTATTTTTTTTCTTTCTTTCGTTTTGTTTTGTTTTTAATAACTAGAATGGGTTGTTTGCTAAGTTATTTTAATGGATCGAAGTCTAAAAGATTTCATGTAATTTAAATTATGTCATATCATTTCTCTGATAACACTAAGCAAACAAACAAATTAACGAGTTTGATGGAATGACCATGTACAATTTTTTTTTTTATAATTTCAATGACCAATAACACTCATTTTTAAATTTCAAAGACCAATAACGTTCACTAATAATGCACACTAAGTAAATTTTAGGGACTAATAAT
Source organism: Fagus sylvatica (assembly GCA_907173295.1). Taxonomy (NCBI): domain Eukaryota; kingdom Viridiplantae; phylum Streptophyta; class Magnoliopsida; order Fagales; family Fagaceae; genus Fagus; species Fagus sylvatica. The sequence goes on from OU015761.1 coordinate 10,355,237, forward strand.
ACATTTAAACCTTAATTTATTAAATATCTACTTTTTGGAAGATATATAAATCTTCAAATGCCTTGTATCTTGGACTACAAGATTGGCAGGATTGGCAATCTGATTTATTTTAATGATGTATTTTAAAGGTCAACTTAATTGACGTCAACTTGCTGGACTATTGTATAATTTCCCATGGATCAAAGACCTATACGGCTTGACTCATCCATTGAAACGTTCTAACATTCATTAGTCTAGATATATCTCTCAATAACGTGCAAATAAACAACAATCAAATGGGTAGATCAAGTGGATAAATCAAGTGGATAGATAAAGTGCGCAAGAATCTTTCCACTTTTTCTCTCCGTTGGGTACCACGAATGTTCCCACTCCATCTCTCCATTATAAATAATAAAAGAGCAAGGTAACTAACAATCAAAGTGTAACCCTTCCGAGCTGCGCGCCAAGCACTCTAATATTCCATCTAGTGTCCTTGTCTTGTTTTGTTTTGTTTTGTTTCTGTTTTTTTCCTGTCTCTCCAAAACCTACACCTTATGGCTTACAGGACTTTTAAGCTTCAAATTCAGTCAGCCCAGGCATTGAGGTACACAAATTATATCAGAGGTATGAGAACTTACGCCTATGTTTTCATTTGCGACAGAAACGATAAGTGCATTTCTCACAAGGCAAAAACAGAGAAAGATGGAGACGGTGATGCAAACCCCAAATGGAACTTCGACGTTATGTTCAGCATCGACATCCCAAAGGCCGAGCAGCACAGCCTTACTCTGGTTGTGAAGCTCATGTCACACCATTCAGCCCGCCCTGACACACTCATCGGTGAAGTCCGTGTGCCCATTACTGAACTGCTTGAATGGTTTGGTGATGCTGCAGAAGATGTACACAAAGTGGTGAATAGATATGTTGTGACTGCGAAAGGGGTGGAGCAAGGAACACTGACTTTTTCGTACAATTTCGGGAAGACTCTCCAGCACCCACCTCCTGATCCTACACCGGTGAAAGGTCAGTCCAAGGTGTGGAAGATTCTTGGAAGCGTGCCTGGGCCCTTGATTGATGCAGTGATGTATTTGGCATGAGCTAGTCTGTCTCTAATGCTTTTGCTTTTGGTGTTGTATTAGTCTTTCTTAATTACAATGTCTTCTATGGAGTAGTAATTGAGTGTTGCAGGGTGTTAGTTACATACTTACATATGTAATATAGTTATGCAGTTTAGTACTGTTGCTAAAGTTATTGGTGTTGTGGCTATCTATGCATGTAACCCATTATACATATGAACCTATCAATTAATATAATTAGTGTTGTATCACTCTTTCTTTTTATTTTTCCTTTTTTGGAGGATTTTAATTGTTTTCCACTTTTCCTCACTATTTATTCATTCAATTTATCATTTAGTTCACTGGCACTAACACTCTCAAAACTAACCTTCAGATCTATAATTAGTTTCACTGTTTACTGTGTTTGCTAAGTTTTTGAGTCGATCTATACATATATATTATTTATGTGCATTCAACCTCTTCATGAATTTTGTACCAACATATATTCCTGATATTTTTTGGGGTTTGACTAATTGAATACTTAATCTGTTAATACACTTTTTGTTTTTTTTTTTTTTGATATGTTAATAAACCTATCAATTGAATACTTAATCGAATGTTTCGGCCGGTAGATTTTTTTTTTCTTTTTGATTTCTTCTTAGCTCCTCCTTCTTGGTTCATGCTCTTCTTCTTCTTCTTCATTTTTTGGTTTCTCTGCCAATCACAGTATCATGAATGGATGAATGACTGAAATGATGATGTCGATCTATTTTACAAGTCTTGTTTTTGCCTTCGCAAAGTTTTCTTCTTAGATTTTTGGTTAAAATGTCAATGTCACATGGGTTTGGGTTTTTAACTTTTTAATTATTAATTATTAATGTGAGGGGCAGCACCATTACATTAGAAGAAAAGAACAATTATGGACATGCAAAAGAAAGTCTAATCCTATCGTAAAGTTTGCACAATTATTAATTTTCCACGCACACTGAGGTGGACATTCTTTTTTTTTTTAGCTCATAATATTATCATTTATCAGAATAATAATAAACAAGACAAATATATTGCACTAAAGATATATGTTTGCATTCAATAAATAAAATGTATATATAATTTTGCATATTTTTAGAAGCTCTTTAAAAAATATGGCTTGTGATTTTGGGGAGAGAGAGACATGATTTGTGTTATCCATAGGGTTTTGGTGTACTCGTTTTGTGCATTGCATTGGCCATAGTCCATACATCGGTTCATGGCTTATCCAGTTTTGAACTTAGAGAGAAGTTTGGAAAAGGAAAGACAATTGTTGGAGGAATTCACATACTTTTTGTTGCTATGGCCTGTGTATAAATTTCTACTAGCCTTTTGAGGCAAAATGAGCATGACTTTTTTTTTTAACCTTAAGTATTCGGGTTAGTATTCTATAAATACGTGCACCTCGACTAATCCCATATTACTTGTATATATTTGACTATTATTTTTCACATTTTGAAATGCTTCGTATGAAGTGTGTTGAGCATCTTTCTATCAATAAAAGTATATTCTATTTTTACGTCCGTGTTATAGTGGTTGGATGATGTGTAAACTAACTAGCATTGAAAATTGCGATTTGCTTCTTTAAAATATTTTGATTTTGGAGAATTTTGCAGTTAAGAAATCGGATGTACAACGGTTAAACTAATTGCAAGCCAGCAATAGTTTTAATTGTGGTCATTCATTTAATCTAATGGCTCCTAAACTTAACTCTTCATCAAGCAACAAAAATACCAATTTAACCCTAATAAATTTAAGACACCCGTTTCTTTTGGGCATTTTACAGAAATGAGAAGGGTAATACAATTTACAGTTGGCGGCAGTGATTACAGTCAAGTAGTAGGTTATTTTCCGCTTGACAATATTTTCGGATAAGGCCAAACACCTAAAAATGAACTATTTTCCGAAAATTATTTCACGTCAAAACAAACGGACCCATACGAGACCAACTCCAAATAAATTCATTATTATACAACCATTATCATATCTTCTCAAGTTTGCGCCCAAAACTTGAGTCCATAACAAAAACAAAAATGACAATTCTCTAGGAATTAGTACAAACTCACATGAAATCTTTAGTGACTCTTTCCTAAAGTAAAACTCAATTTTTTCTCCTTATGTGTCTTGTAGCTAAAGGAATTCTCTTTGTTCCTAAATGTATTGTTGGTACCGAAAGTTTATTACTTAGTGAGCACTATTGATCATTGAAATTTCAAAAATGATTGCTATTGGTCCTTTCATATATACAACTTTGTTATGTGTTTGCCTATGTGGCTAATAAAGAGATGATGTGGCATAATTTAAATTATGTGGAATTTTTTAATAAAAAATTAAAATTATACATCATCATTTAAACTCATATCCATCAAAATGAACCAATAACCGCCCCATTTAAGTTATTAACAACAAAACAAGAGAACAAATCAAAAATCCCCAAATCATAATTTGAGAATACCAAGTAAAGATGTACCCCCACATCATTTGAAAATCACATAGCCGAACCACTTGAAAACCCTAGCCTCCATTATCTTCCTCTTTCTCAATCTCTTTTATATTTCTCAATTGTCATTAGATTTAGGTCTTCTATAGCACTAACACTCTCAAAACTAACTTTCAGATCTGTAATTAGTTTCACTGTTTAGGGGGCATTTGGTTCTCGTGATATACCTGTTATCGTAATGACATTAATGTAATATGGAACATCACGGTGTTTGGTTCGTTTAAATATTCGTAATGTAACATTACAAAGTAATCACATCATCCAAAATTAGTGTGATGAGATTACCTTATTACATTAGAGGAATCTTACATTCCATTTCTTTTAAAACATGCGTGATGTGCAAATTTGGGCAAAATTTATGTAGTTGACAAAATTGTCCAACCTAATCACTCTTATTTACAAAACTTGCCACAGTTATAATTTTTTTCAAACTCTCAAAACCCTAGCCGTCTCTGCCTCTCTCTCTAGCAATGGCTCATCATGCGGTTTCAACGGTGCTTGATCGTCGAAGTCTCGTCAGAATCATCGCCATCTAACTTCCAGACACTGAAGCTTTCATCGGTAAGTTCTCGATTCTCAAATTTTTTTTTTTTTTACTTTCCTTCGTTTTCTGTATAAAACATTGTATTTTTGTGATTTTCTTTGTGAGATTTTCATTATATTCTGATTGGATTCCAAGAAGCAAACTAGAAATTAATTGCTACTATCACTTTCTCATTTCTAGGGTTCATAGCCTATATTTGTTTCCTGAGAAAATCTAGCCGGTTTTGCTTAAGATACCTATCTACTTCTCTCTTTATCATATTTCTTTTAATGTCTTGGATGCCAAACAAAATGAGTCCTGCAAGGAAAAAAAATTATGGGTTTCTTGTGATTTTTACCGTTATATGCATATTTCAAATTTCTTGGATTTGTGGGTTTTTTTTTTTTACTGCTTATTTGCCCTGATTCTCAATTGGATTTTGTATAATGGGTTTGTTCAAAAACCATTAATTTGAAGAAATAAGAACTGAGGTATGTTTGGGGCAGGTATGAAAATGCCTTATTCTCAGACAATTAGAAGTAGAGAGAAGAGGGGTTTGGTTGATTGGGATTATTGGGATATTAGTTTTAATTATGTGTTTTGTCATTATAGTTATCACAAATATGGTTTGTAAATTCTATAGGTATTACTTTTGGTCTTTCAGTTGTAACTTTTCTTATGTGGGTAATAACATCTTGCTGTTTATTTCTCCATTTCCTTAAGTTTTAGAAGGTGGGAAAGTGTTTGTAGTTGGGGCACATATGCTGTTACAGAATCCCCTAGTTTTTCATTGAATGTTATGATTACTGGAAAAGAAATGTGATGGGGTTATTATCTTCTTCTTCTTCTTCTTTTTTGGATTATGAAGGAAGCCAATTGTTGTTGGATTATAGATTTTTGTTTTCTTTGAGTTCAAGAAAATTGTTTTCCTAGTTTTGTTTTTCTACTTCTGTTTTAAGTGTTGTTATTGAACATACTCTCTCTTTAACCAAATTTAGAACTATTGTCTTCTTCTTTTTAATCTTTATTGAAGATAGTTCCCTTTGAAGTGGGACTATTATAGTAGTCCTGATTCTATTGAGATTTTCAGTGATTGGTATTGGTTAAGAAAAGAATTTAATACCACAAAGGAAAAAAAAAGGCTTTCTGCACTTTGAGGCCAGTAAGGACCAGCTCTTTCTCAGGTAGTAATTGTTGAAGTAATATTCCCTTTCCTTATAAGCAATATGATTGAAATCCTATATTATTATATATTTTTTTTGCTTGAGATTCCACATCTGTGCAAGGATTCCATTTGTCTGTAGATGAAACAAGGAGAAAGTGAGAGAAAAAAAAAAAAATTTGAGAAATTATTACTATACTGAGACACATCAATGATAACAACCTAGTCATTATAAAACATTTATTAGAATGCATGTAGTTCAAGTGAAGAAGTAGATTTTGAACAAAAACCCATTAAAAATTAGTATGCAGCGAAAACTGTTTTGCCTCTTTGAATGGATGCTTGTTTTTCAGCTTAGTTCAAAGAAATAGGTATTATAGTTATGTAGCCAACAGGTTCCCAACAAAAAATCACGGGGGGGCTAAATTTTCGTTAACATTCTGGCCATCTATGTGTATTTCAAGGAAAGTTTCCATTAATATATAGTTAAAACCATTAGAAATCTTTCCATTAAATGTATTGTTGGTACCGAAAGTTTATTACTCAGTGAGCACTATTGATCATTGAAGTTTCAAAAATGATTGCTATTGGTCATTTCATATATACAACTTTGTTATGTGTTTGCCTACGTGGCTAACAGAGAGATGATGTGGCATAATTTAAATTACGTGGAATTTTTTAATAAAAAAATTAAAATTAAAATTATACATCATCATTTAAACTCATATCCATCAAAATGAACCAATAACCGGCCCATTTAAGTTATTAACAACAAAACAAGAGAACAAATCAAAAATCCCCAAATCATAATTTGAGAAACCTAGTGACCTACCCCCAATAATTTGAAAATAATTTGGGTGTGAGAAGTTCTTCACAGTGTAGTGGATTACTTAAGCATAATGGTCATGCCATCCAAAGTAAATAGTTGGAAGCTAGCACACCCCAAATTTTCTTTAGATGTGTTAATTCTTTAATTACTTAAGGTTCTTTTATTATGTCTCTCAAGATTTCAATGTATTGGGTTATGTAATGATTGGTAGTGGCTTTTCATGTTGTTCTATCTATCGGTTACCACTACAACTAATTACTTTTGTGGTTCTCTTGAGCAGCTCTCAAGCCTGTTGATGCTGTTTCCAACTATTGTTGGGGTTGTGCTTCTTCGGCTTGGGAATGTGCCAATGCGGCACCAAATGTGTTTTTCAGTATAGTTTCTTTTGTGGGTATGAATGCAGGTGACGTGGGTCTTAACAATGTGTTGTTTTGTTTCAAAGAATTAAAGAGGATTCAGATTGATTGAGGAACTGCTCACACCTAAATTATTTTTAAATTATTGGAGTTAGGTCACTGGGTTTATCAAATTACGATATGGGGATTTTATTTTTCTTTCTTTTGTTTTGTTGTTAATAACTTAAATGGGTTGGTTATTGGGTTATTTTAATGCATCTGAGTTTAAATGATGATGTTTAATTTTTTTTAAATGCTACATAATTTAAATTATGTCACATCATCTCTCTATTATCCACATAGACAAACAAATTAATGGAGTTGGATAGAATGACCAAATAGCGATACTACTTTTTTTTTTTTTTTTTTTTTTTTTTTTTTTTTTTTAATTTCAAGGACCAATAGAGCTTATTTTCAAACTTCAGAAATATCAATAGAATCTACTGAGTAAACTTTATGAACCAATAATACATTTATACCTTAATTTATTAAATATGCTTTTTGATAGTTATAAAATCTTTTGAATGCATCTTTACAGGTTCTCCAAGCTGACTTTGTACTCCTATCGAGATCATCCATTTTAATAAGTTGTTTTCAGGGTCAACTTGCTTTCGACTTGTTGACCATTGTATAATTTCGCATCGATCAAAGACCTATACGGCTTTACTCATCCATTGAACATTCTAACATTCGTTATATATATATATATATATATATATATATATATATATAATATATATATATATATATATATATATATATATATATATATATATATATATAAATAAATAGAATCTACTAGAGTAAACTTTATGAACCAATAATACATTTATACCTTAATTTATTAAATATGCTTTTTGATAGTTATAAAATCTTTTGAATGCATCTTTACAGGTTCTCCAAGCTGACTTTGTACTCCTATCGAGATCATCCATTTTAATAAGTTGTTTTCAGGGTTGACTTGCTTTCAACTTGCTGACTATTGTATAATTTCGCATCGATCAAAGACCTATACGGCTTTACTCATCCATTGAACCGTTCTAACATTCATTATATATATATATATATATATATTTATATCAATAACGTGGAAATAAACAAAAATCAAGTGGATAGATCAAGTGGCCATGAATCTTGTTATGTGGTGTAATGGAGTGTTATGGTGGTCTTGTTATGTGTTGGTAGCTTTTGTAGCTGCATCACTCTTTATATAAACCATCAATTATCTTAATGTTGTATTGGTCTTAATTTCTAATATATGATAATTTGTGTTTTGCTCATTTTTATTTATTTTTAACTTTCATTCTATTTAGACGCCCTTTTAAGTTTCATTCAATTTAGTTGTGTTCTAAAGTATGCCTTAATTTGTGATTGTTCAGTTCTAGATTAAGCATAACTCCTATAAGAAAAAGAATTACGTAATGGAATTTTTAATTTATTTTTAGATATATGATAGAAATTCTAATTTAAACTCACACACACGTATATTTTGAAGATTCTGGGGATCGAACTCACACTCTTATAGATGGGTGTGGTTTTGGGAAGGAAGATTACCACTAGACCAAATACCCAAGTGGCTACGTAATGGAATTAGAGTCAACGTAGCAATTTGAGCTTGTAAGTACTTTTCATACCATCACCTTGATTGAGAGGTTTATTGTTTTTAATTTGTTTTGGATGTGGAAGAGGTTTTTATATATGTAGACTTGTAGTAGTGTCTATTTTGCTAATTAGTTGAATTTCAGTGTCTTCTTCTTTGTTCGTTGGATAAGGCTAAGAAACCTTCTAGGATAGGTTCGCCATTTTCAAAAAGGCCACAGAAACTTGACCTAAAGTCTCAAATGATGAAGATAGCTTATTAGGTGAAAACCACTGCTACCACTGGGTAAAGAAATAACAGGAGCCTTAATAACAATTATCGTTTTTTTCCACTTATATATTTTTGCAGGTATCATTAATTACCTGGAAACTTCCTTGCAGCAGACATATATATAGATATAGGGACCAAAAATTCGACATAGACTTTGTATTATGAAAAGAAAAAAATATATATATAATACTAAATTGCTGGCTAGCTTAATTTTAGGTTTAGATCGTAAGGAAAACGATGATTTTTTATTTTATTTTTAATTTTTCTGATGACTTTTTTTTCAAATGTTCCTTCAATTTTAAGGTTGATTGTGTATTCACCTATTAGGCATTCGGCTTAGTGATGCAATCCACTCCTCTAAGAGGGTGGGATTCAATCACTGGAATTCTCAAATATATACCGTGTGTGTTTTTAGAATAAAATTTCTACCATATCTTTAAAAAAAAAGGTTGATTGTGTGCTATAAGACTAACTCTAAAAATTTACTAGTATACAGACATGTATCATATCTTCCTGCCCAAAACTTAAGCCTAAAAAGTACAAAATAACAATTCTCTAGGAATTAGTACAAGCTCACATGAAATCTTTAAGCCTATAAAAAATAAAAAAATAACAATTATCTTGGAATTAGTACAAGCTCACATGAAATCTTTAGTCACTCTGGATACTGCAATTCTCTTCAATAATAACACTCCTAAAAAAAACCCTTCATAAAGAAAATCACAATTTTTTCTCCTTGTATCTCTCGCACAGCTAAAGAAATTCTCTTTGTTTTCCATAGAAGTTAAGATTATGCAAGAATATAAAATTTAACTCCGGACTTAAGTCTAAAGTACATATATAGCGTTTAGCAAAAAAGAAAAAGTAAAGGACTTAGCCCAACCAAGGAAAATGTCTTATTAAGTATGCCTCTAGAAAATTATAAGAATCTTTGAATGCCTCCCATCTTGGAATACATCAAGCTGACCTTATACTCCTATCGAGGTCATCCATTTTAATGTTGTGTGTTTTTTTTTTTTTTTTTGGATAGTATTTTAATGTTGTGTTTCATTTCTATTAGCTTGGAGTACAAGTGTACAACTGTACAAGGTCAACTTGTTGGACTATTGTTTAACTACCTATCGATTAAAGACCTATACGGCTTTACTCATCCATTGAACCGTTCTAACATTCATTAGTCAACGAGGAAATAAACAACAATCAAGTGGATAAACTTTCCACTTTATCTCCGTTAGTACCACGAATGTTCCCACTTTATCTCCATGTTATAAATATGAGTAAGGCCAAGCCTAACTGCCTAAGGTAATAACACAACCAGCATATATCATATATTGATATATACAGATTGACTCAAAGAAGCCCGTCTATACCTTATGGGTTATAGGCCTTTAGAGATTGTAATTCAATCAGCTCAGGGATTGAAGTACGTAAACCATGTCAAAAAGATGAAACCTTACGCTGTAGTTTTCATTTGCGACGACAACAACAACCCTATTTCCTCCATGAAAACCACAGCAGTTGATAAAGACGGTGGTTCAAACCCCAAATGGAATTTCCCTGTTAAGTTCAACATCAACATCGCCAAGGCCCAGCAGAACCGCCATGATCTCGTTGTGAAGCTCAAGTCGCACCATAAATCCCACAGCGACAAAGATATCGGTGAAGTCCGTGTCCCCATCGCTGAACTGTTGGCAAGTTGTGGTGATGCTGAAGCAGAAGAAGATGATGAAAAAAAAGTGATTAGTAAAAGTGTTGTGACCTTGGATGGGACGTCGGAGGAAGGAACACTAGCTTTTTCGTATAAGTTCGGGAGGACTGTCGAGCACCCGCCTGCTCATCGTCCACCGGTGCAAGCACCACCGAGGAAATCTCGTAGACACAAGATTAAGGAAGCGGCGAAAGGGTTTGTCGAGGTAGTGGTGGGTGGGTTGGCCGTAGGAGTAGGGGGAGAGCTGGTCTCGGAAATGATGAATGGATCATCGGGCCCTGATGCTGTCCCAGATGGTGATGACCAAAATGGTGATATCCCAAATGACGATGAACTGTATGATGATGAAGAATATCCTTAAAACTAAGTTTGGTTAAGAAACGATAAGGATTTAAAGAATAAATATAAATTTTTTATTTCACTTTTAATCTTTTTTATTTCCTTTGAAAAAGTTAAATTTGAAAATTAATAAAAATAAAATAAAAAACTTAGACATGTGACATATTGTGGTTAATGGGACCTAAAATGGAACAGGTTGTCCACAGTTAATGGTGGAAAGAAGATTATCCCTTCTAGCTAGTGTTTGATTTTGTAATGTCTTCGAACGAGTAGTAATCGAATTGCAGTGTTTGTGGTGTAATGGAGTGTTATGGTCTTGTTATGTGTTTGTAGCTTTTGTAGGCTTGTACTTTGTAGCTACATCACTCTTTATATAAACCATCAATTATCTTAATGGTGTATTATTCTTAATTTCTAATATGTGATCACTTGTGTTTTGCTCACTTTTTTCCTTTTCTTTTTCTTTTTTCGTTCTATTTAGGCGCCCTTTAAAGTTTCATTCAATTCAATTGTGTTCTATTATTTGGTTTAATTTGTAATTCTTGGGTTTTAGATTAAACATAACTCATAACAAAAGAAAAAAGATTACGTGATGGAATTTGAGTCAACATAGACATTTGAGCTTGTAATGAGTACTTTTCGTAACATCACCTTGATTGAGAGGTTTATTATTGTTAATATGCTTTGGATGTGGAGAAGTAACCTTGATTGGTTGGGAGGTTTTTTAAGTGAAGAGGACTTAAAGAAACCACAGGCTACCACTGAGTAAGGATATAGCAGTAGTCTAAGACATCATTACCTGGCAACTTATGTCTTTATGCAGGTATCATTACCTGGAAAGTTCTTTGCATTAGACATATAGTGAACACAAACTCGCCATAGACTTTGTTATTTTGAACAAGGGTTTTTGCTAATGAAAACTAGGTTAAGATATATTTAATACTCCATTAAATAATATCTGCATATAATTTTTTTTTAGTAATGTCTTGAATGAGTCTCAATAATATCATCATTCTCGTCAATTTTTTGGGAATCTCCATGTCTACCTACACTATTCTTTTTTCCTTTTTTTTCTTTTGCTAACTAGCTAGGGATGTATTTGTAACGCCCCGAACCCAAAGCATGAGTTCGACATGTGACAATAGCTGCACACCCATAAGGCATGCCTTACAAGTATGCCAGGCCTTACTAACAGATTCTAAAAAGAATAATATCTTTGATATAAAATTTCCAAATTAACATATGACTAGTAAGTTCAAATGAATTAAATCCATGCATTGTTATTCAAATCCTAACAAACAAAAGTCTATCACATAAAGTCCCTAATCAACAAATAAGTAATACTAATGTTGTTCATGCCTAGAAGTCCTTCCCACACAACTCCCCCGCAACGTCTGAGCTAGCTAATCCTCAGAATCTGAAATGGAAAAGAAAGAGGGTAAGCCGAGAAGTCCAGTAAATAACCAATATCCTTATCCAGTTGGATCATCCACACATTTGTTAAAAACAGATATACATAGGTACTACAAAATTCTCAAACGATTGTTTTGATAAAGCATTTGGTTTGGTTCACAAAATAAAATATATTATTTTATTTGCAAACAGCAAATTAAACATATTCAGAAATAAATACAGATACAAATATAGATTCAAATACAGATTTAGATTTAGATTCAGATATAAATACATATACTAAACAGTCTTAGTGACTACGGCCATATTATCCTTGTGATAAGGTCCAAAAACCACACAGATCGGTGGTAAACCTTAGAATGAAACTAATTTCGGTACAACGTATAGTCAGACTAAGAGGTTTCAAATATCAAAACACATTTAAAATATATTTGAATTCCAAAACGTAGTGATTTTCAAACCTTATTCAATTTACGTACAGAAACAAATCAGTTTAACAAATAATCTGTATAAAGATTCTTGTAACATATAATCACATGCTTGATCCGAATTTTTGAAGTAAACAATACTTTACAAATACAATGATTTTTCTGATATTTCGAAACAAAATTGATTTTGGCATAGTAGAATGATAACTATAATAATAAGTTTGCAAATAGGAATATTTAATATATAAAATTGAGAAAATACTAGTTAAGGATAAAGGTTACTTACCTCTAGCAAAAACAGATGTAATATTCCTCTCCTTTTAAGATTCACAAGTCCAACCTAAAACAATTTTACAATAATCCAATTGTATCAATCCATAGAAAATATTATTTACTTGGGGACTCATGGTCAACTTAAAAACCTTATGATGATAGCCGGCCATTAAAGTTGTCTCAAAGTGTTCAACTGGGTCTACTAGTGACTCCTTCACTAGAATTAAAATTATATCTGATTCCTAAAATTACTCCATCTAATTAATGAAGTCTAAATACTCTACTAATATTTCTTAAACTTAAACTATTTTTGGTCTCTAAATTGATGAGCAATCACTGTGACTTCTGTACAATTATTTTATTTAATTACACTGTATAATGTATATGTATAATGTAAGATGGTCATAAGCCTATATGCTGACCAAGGCAAGATGGTTAAGACTGTTTATGTATAATCAGCATGTGGATAAAACATGCTGATTATACATAAACCTAAAACATATATTCCCTAAAAATTATTCCTGGTGCTATAGTTTATAAATTCCTGGTGCTATAGTTTATAAACCTCTACTTCACAATTTATTTGCGTGATTGGGAACATATATTGTTTATTTTTGGAGCCTTGATTTATGGAACAATCCAAGTCAAAAAGTTCAGACCAAACACAAAGGACCTAACTCAAAAGAAAGCAGAAATTATAAACAATATATCAAACTTGAAACCATCCCACGTGAATCCTTTACCAACTCTAATGCTTTAACTTGTCAATAGATAGGTCTAAGTCAACTAGCCTTTCTTTTTTGCTCCCTAGTCTATATAGGAATACCATTGGTCAAAGATATTAGGCCACGTCTATATAGGAATACCATTTGTCAAAGATATTAGGGCCACCTGAACAAGTACAGTACCTAGAACTAAAGCACCAGGAATGAGTTGATGACTGGGTTATTTTGGATCTAGGACTAAATGATGATGTTTAATTTTATTTTTATTTCTTTAAAAATATCTCGTAATTTAAATTATATCAAATTATTTCTCTATTAGCTATGTAAACAAACAAACTAACCTAGTTGGATGGAATATCCAAATAGCGATTATTTTTTAAAATTCAAGTATTAATAGCACTCATTTCAAATTTCAGAGACCAATAACACTTGTTCAATAAATTTTAAGGACTAACAATGAAAACCTTTCCCTATTAAATATGCCTTTTGAAAGTTATAAAAAACTATCCCTTGTAGCTTGGTTGCTGAGCTTGTACTCCTATCGAGGTCATCCATATTTAATTATGTGTTTTCAAGGGCAACTTGGTGTCAACTTGCTGGACTATATTGTATAATTTCCCATCGATCAAAGACGTAGATGGCTTTACTCATCCTTTGAACCATTCTAACATTCATTAGTCTATATATATCTCTCAATAATGAGGGAATAAACAACAATCAAGTGGACAGGAATCTTTACAGTTTATCTCTCCGTTAGGTACCACGAATGTTCCCACTCTATCTCTCCGTTATAAATATGAGTAAGGCCAAGCCTAACATAATAACAAAACCAGCATATATACACATTGACTCAACGAAGCCCGCCTCTCCAAAAGCTACATCTTATGGGTTACAGGTCTTTAGAGATTGTAATTCAGTCAGCCCAGGAATTGAAGTACGTAAACCATGTCAAAAAGATGAAACCTTACGCGGTCGTTTTCATTTGTGACGACAGCAATAACCCCATTTCCTCCTTGGAAAATACAGCGGTTGATTCAGACGGTGATTCAAACCCCAAATGGAACTTCCCTGTTAAGTTCAACATCAACATCGCCGAGGCCCAAAAGAACAGCCATGTTCTGGTTGTGAAGCTCAAGTCGCACCATAAAACCCACAGTGACAAAGATATCGGTGAAGTCCGTGTGCCCATTGCTGAACTGCTGGAAGGTTTTGGTGACGCTGATGCAGAAGAAGAAGATGATGATGAAAAACAAGTGATGAGTAAAAATGTTGTGACCTCAGATGGGATGTCGGAGGAAGGAACACTAGCTTTCTCGTATAATTTTGGGAGGACTGTTGAGCACCCACCCAATCATTGTCCACCGGAGCAAGTACCGGAGATAAAATCTCGTAGTCACAACTTTAAGATTGCGGCAAAAGTATTTGTCAAGGTAGTGGTGGGTGGGTTGGCCCAGGGACTGGGAGTGGGAGGAGCGCTGGTCTCGTAAATGAGGTAGGGGTTGGGCACTAATGCTGTCCCAGATCGATGGTGATGGTGCATGAATACAAATCCTCTTTTCTTTTTTCTTTTTTCTTTTTTTAAATAAAAAATTCAAACATGTAACATATTGTAGGTTTTTTTTTTTTTTTTTTTGAACTTTCCAGTGTTTAATTTTATATTATATTAGTCTTTCTTAGAATGTCTTCTATTTCTAACGAGTAGTAATCGAGTTGCAGTGCTAGTGGTGTAATGGAGTGTCATGGTCTTGTTATGTGTTGGTAGCTTTTGTAGCTGCATCACTCTTTATATAAACCATCAATTATCTTAATGTTGTATTAGCCTTAATGTCTAATATATGATCATTTGTGTTTTGCTCACATTCTTTTTAATCTATTTAGGCTGCCCTTCAAAGTTTCATTCGATTATTTTCCGTTGTGTTCTACTGTCTGGCTTTATTTGTGATTTTTGGGTTCTACATTGAGCATAACTTCTATCAAATGAAAAAATATTTTTTTAATGAAATTTGAGTCAATATATATAGGAATTTGAGCTTGTAATTACTTTTCAGTTTTCATACCATCACCTTGATTGAGAGGTTTATTTTTTTAAATTTGTTTAGGATGTGGAAGAGGATTTAATTTATATGTGTAGTAGTGTCTATTTTGCTAGTTAGTTGAATTTCAGTGTCTTCACCTTTGTTCATAGGATAATGCCAAGAAACCTTCCAGGAAGATTGGCTCGTCATTTGCTATCAAAAGGCCACAAGAACTTGACCTAAAGTCCACGATGATGAAGGTAGCTTTTTAGGTGAAGAGGACTTTAAAAACCACAGCTATCCACTTATGGCTTTATGCAGGTATCACTACAAGCTGGCAATTTCCTTGCAGCAAACATATAGGAGCACAAACTCGCCATAGACTTTGTTATTATGAAAATATATATATATATATATATATATATATATATATATATATATATATAGAAGTTAGATTTTGAATTACTGGCCAGCAGTAGCTTAAGTTTAGGCATTTGATTATCAACAATGTCTTTATGAGAAAATAATGGATTTTATTCTGATGACCACTCTTTTTTTTTTCCATCAATTAATTGTTCCTTCAATTTTTAAGGTTGATTGTGTGCTTGGCCAATACTATATATTCATGTTATAAGTGAGTTTTGATTCTTATAACTATTTGGAATTAATTATAAAACAAAAAATAGTAATAATACTTATTGATTTTCTATGCATATTAAGTATCAGAAAATGTTTCCAACTTAATTTTAATGTTGCAAATAAACAGTAGAAAACAAGTCAATTTTATAGAAGATGTCTTTTGTAACATATGATTTTTTTTTTTCTATTTCTTTTAATAACATATGAATTTCTAAATCATTTCTTTGTATACTTGGGTTCCATTATTTTCGTATATATCTTGAGTATAATTAAATGCATGCTTGATAAATTTGTTTGTATATATACATATATATGCATGTACAGAATATGAGTAATATATGAAGGTTTAGAATGATGACTTGTCTAATCTTCAATTCAGTACTTTAAGTTTTGACCAGTTCAATTTAGTCCTCTAAGTTTGGTCAAAGTTCAATTCAATTTTCTAAGTTTTAACCATTTCAATTTAGTCATCTAAATTTGTTTTCGTTTCAATTTAGTCCTCTAAGTTTCTTTTTCTTTTTCTTTTTCAAAAACTAATAAAAATTATTTTAAAAAAAATTCGGGAAAAAAATTAAAAAGTTAGAGGACTTAATTGAAACGAAATCAAACTTAGAGGACTAAATCGAAACGGTCAAAACTTAGAGGACCAAATTGAACTTTGACCAAACTTAGAGGACTAAATTGAACCAATCAAAACTTAAAGTATTGAATTGAACTTTGACCAAACTTAGAGGGTGTAATTTATAATTTAGCCTAAAAATTATTTGGATAATTTTTTGGGTCAATATGAGTCCACGCGCATATGCCACTCTTGAGTCTTGACTCTCGCTAGTCCAGAGTTTTTGTTTGGGAGATGGTACAAAGTTGCAAGAAGAAAAAGTCTAGTACATATTAATCAAGACAATATATAGCACCATCGCAACAAGCTTGTCATGGAATTTAATGCACAGTCTTTGCTAAAAGATAATTGTGCAACTTGCAAGAAGAAACTTTGCTTTAAAGTTGTGCATTTGCCAAGCCTTATTACACATTCACTCACCCTAACCCATCTCTCCAAAACCTATACCTTATGGCTCAGGCTTACAGGACTTTAGGGCTTCAAATTAAGTCAGCCCAGGGATTGAAGTACGTAAATCATATGAGAGAAATGAGAACTTACGCTGTTGTTTTCATTTTTGACAACAACAATAAACGCATTTCCTACAAGGAAAGTTCAGAGAAAGATCCAGACGGTGGTTCAAACCCCCGATGGAACTTTGATGTTATGTTCCACATCGACATCAACAAGGCCCAGCAGCACGGCCTTGGTCTGGTTGTGACTTGTGAGGCTCATGTCGCACCATTCACTCCGCCCGGACACAATTATCGGTGAAGTCAATGTGCCCATCACTGTGCTGCTGGAATGGTTTGGTGATGCTGCAGAAGATGTACACAAAGTGGCGAGTAGATATGTTGTGACCAAGAATGGGGCGGAGCAAGGAACGCTGGCTTTTTCTTACAATCTCGGGAGGACTCTCCAGCACCCACCCCCTGATCCTACACCGGTGAATGGTCCGTCGCAGGCGTGAAAGATTCTTGGAAGCGTGTCTGGGAACTTGATTTATGCAGTTATGCTTTTGAACTGACCGGGTTTAGCTAGACTGTCTCTAATGCTTGAAACCGAATTATATAAGATATGTTCCTCAGTTCAAGTATATATATAGTTTCTGTTTGATTTGGTGTTGTATTAGTCTTCTAAATTACAATATGTCTTCTAAAGTGTTATATATTAATCGAGTTTAAGTGTATTAGTGTTAGTTCTGTTGCTAATGTTATGTGGACAAAGATCCTCTCCATTTAAAATGAAATAGAGTCTCCATTTTATGGTCTAGATTAAATATCTCAGATCTAACAATATAGAGACTGCCACGTCATTTAAAATTTTAAATGATGAGACACTCTATACACCGTTAGATTTGTAAAATAAAATTTGAATCATGAAATTGACAAATTGAGAGAATCTTATTCCAATGTTATGGTATTGTAGCTGTATCAGTATGTGGATATTTATATATAATGTTGTAAGATTGTATATCACTCTTTCTTTTTATATTTTTATCTTTTGGATGATTTTAACTTTTAGTTGTTTTCCTACTAACCACGTGTCATTCAGTTCAGTTGGCGGAACTAACATTCTCAAAAGGTCGGGGGCTGTAACCTTCAGATCTGTAATTAGTTTAATTATTTTCTGCCTTTTCTTTTTTTTATGTGCATTCAACTTCAAAAATACCGCTTTTTTTTTTTTTTTTTTTAATTGGACTTTCCTCTCTAAAATGTTCAAGCCAGCTTACGCGTAGCTAACTAATCCCAAGGGGACTCGTAAACTATCCTAGCTCCGTCCCCTGTGTATCGCACGATAATTACAAGGTTTTGCCTTAAGTAGGTGGTCTCTGAAGGGGAACTTAAACTAGTGAACGTTAGGGAAGCACACCCAATAACCAAACCAGTTGAGCTATATCGTCAGACACATTAATTCGAGCGGGGCTCTATTTTTTTCTTTCTTTTTTCTTTTTTTACAAACATTGAAACATGGTTACCAAACTATTTGGTTTTTGCCTTCCCCAAATTAAGTTTGCTTTTTAGATTTCCTTTAGATTTTTGGTTAAAATGTCAATGTCACATTGGTTTAAGTTTTTTATTTGTCTTTTTTACTTCCTCCACCTTTTATTTGCACAAATATTATTTTTTCCACCTACACTAAAATGCAGGTGGAGATTCATTTTTTATCTCATAATATTATTATTATTTATCAGGGGTTATAATAAACAGGACAAATATATTGCACTAAAAATAATTTTGCATTCAATAAAATAAAATATATGTAATTTTAAACATTTTTAGAAGCTCTTCAAAAAAATGTGGCTAGTGATTCCGGGGAAAGAGATATAAAATCTTTTTATCTTCTTTTCATATTCAAAGTTTCATATTACTAAATTCGATGATATATATAATAGTTTCCAATTTCTTCAAATCCAACCAAGGACCGGATAAGCCACTCAACAAAGTCGTCACATGACCACTGTTAATTATCCTCCTAGGCTCCTCCTCTTCAACCTAACGTCTCTGACGATATTTTTGGAATTGAGGAAGATGAGAAGAGAGTAGAGAGGAATGTTGTTAGAATATATTCAATTATTTTGATAATATAGTTTCCAATTCTCCTCATATTCCAACCTAGGACAGGAGGATTAATTAAAGGTGCATATATAACAAAGTCGTCCCCACCATCCACAACTTATTACTTCAATAAGTTGTGAAGTAATAAATTGAGAAAAATAAATAATGTTTCTCTAAGTTGACCCCTTCCCTTATTATATTGTGTCTTCCCATACTTCTTAAAAACAAATGTAGTATCTTCTCTATCACAAAGTTTCCAACAACCACCCCAATTACAAGCCAACTACCATATCCAGTTAGGATTATTTTCAAATCAAATTCAAAGTGAATCCAAGAGTCTTGATCTTCTTCAATGCTTGAAGTGGGTAGAGGTGAAGGCTTAGGATTTTTCACACTTCTTTTGACAATGAACTTCCACATAATCTTGAATTTCCATCAAACAAACTATTTGCAAATGTATCAAATTGTTTACCATGTGGTATAGGCCCTATAAGTTGGTTATGTGAGACATTAAAGGATTCAAGGAAAGTATGTTGTATTAGTTGCCAAGGCATTTGTCTTGCGAGCTTGTTTTGAATTCAAGCCACTCTAACGTTGTAAGGTTTCCTAATAATGAACAATTCGTAACTTGGGAGATGCAAAGATGATTGTAATAAGACTCCAACGACACCATAGAATCCATTATGTGGTAGAATAAGAACCCTTAGCTGATGAAGTGTTCCCAACCAAGAGGGAAAAACATCATTAAGTTGATTCCTTCGAAGATTTAGTTGATGTTTGCTCTACAATTTGATAATGATCTTGGTAGAACTCCCTCAAGTTGATGTTTGCTCAAGTCAATCATTTTCATTCTACTTTCCTTTGCACATAGTTGAGGAATTATATGTTGTTTCATATAATTCTTACTAGTATTGGTTTTGGTTTTGGTGAGGAATTATAATTAAGTTATCCATTGATAAGAGTAGTGAGGTTAAATATTTGATCTTGAGAAACATGTCTAGAGACTAGAGTCAGTATGCCACTCAAGTTATTTGAGTAAAGGTTTGAGAATTTCAAGTTTCTCAAGTTCAAAAACTATGTCTGGAATTAGGCCTTATAATTTGTTAAACGAAAGGAGTAACATAATTTATTGAGTCAGGTTGGCAAGCCAAGAAGGGACTTCACCAATATTGACTAGAGCCCAAGTTCAAATGACCAAGTCAAGTTAAAGTTCTTACGGAAAAGGGATCTCCTTTGTTAATTTGAAAGCGCAATAGATTAAGTTTTCTCAACTTCCCAAGCGCAATATATATGAAAATCCATTTGAAATTGTGTTTATAAATCTAAGGATATATTGGAAATAATAAATAATTCCTATATGATTCATAGGAATAAATTAAATATGGAAATTTTATATTCTTGGAAATCTTATTTGATTCTTATTCATCTATTCAAATCAAACGTGGGTTTATATTCTCGGGTATTCAATCATCACATTTCTAGAATTTAAATACCGAAGAGTATTGTGGATTCTCTAAACCAAATGTCACCTTAAGGATTTATATATTATTCAACTTTTATTTTTCCTTTTTTATTTATTATTATTATTTTTTTTTTATATTGAAAGAAATACGAAACTAGAAGGTAGAAAGTATGTTAAAGGTTTTTTTTTGTTTTTTTGAAAAAAAAGTATGGATCATTCTGAATTAAACCGATCCTGCGAAGACTAGGTCATAGTCATGAAAATAACGAGTCCCATTTACTCCCATAAATTTTTAACTCGTACTTGACTTGATCAAACTTGATTCGATCCAAACCCATCGATGTTAGTAGGCCCACGTTTAACAGACTTTGGAATGGACATGTCAAGAGCATTATTATCATTCATCAGTGTTTATTTTTATCCCCACCTTGGATGACTCATTTTGGAATGGACATGTTGGAAGTGGTTTGTAGGCTCAAGTTGAATAAACTTTGGAATGGACATGTCAAGATCATTAAAATCAAAGCGCGTGCTGAGAGCAACTTTTTTTCTTCTTTTTTTTCTATCAATTTTTTATTATTGTCCATCTCAATTATTTTAAAGGTTCTAGTAAATTACTTTTCTTTTCCTTTCAGAAATTTAGTAAATTATTTTTTAATCTCAGGCTTTTAAGTGCTTTTCATTTAAATCTTAAATTTTTAAAATATTTCATTTAAACTTTTGAATTTCTAAAAAACGTTTCATTTACACATTTTAATTTTAGATATTTTTATTTAAAACTTATTTTTCATTAAATTTTATTTAAAACTCAAACTTTAAAATAAACTTCATTTAAACCAATTGATTACATTATGTATAATAGTGTTCATCATCCATTGAGATAAAAAATGGATGAAACCTTGTTTAAAGAGAGGGACATTAAACTGTTTTGTTCTAGCATAGCTCCTAACAAAAGAGAAACTTTTAATTTCATACCATCACCTTGATTGAGAGGTTTATTAATTTTTAATTTGTTTTGGATGCGGAGAAGTAGCCTTGATTGGGAGGTTTTTAGATGTGTAGTACTAGTAGTATCTATTTTGCTAGTTAGTTGAATTCCAGAGCCTTCGTCTTTGTTCATAGGATAAGGCTAAGAAACCTTCGTGGAAAGATTGGTTTCTCATTATTTGCTATCAAAAAGGCCACAAAAAATGACCTAAAGTCAATGATGAAGATATATATAGCTTATTAAGTGAAGTTAAAGAAACCACAGCTACCATGCACCACTGGTTAAAGATATAACAGGAGCCTAGCTAAAATAATTATCCTATTATCCACTTATCTTTATGCAGGTATCACTACCTGTCAACTTCCTTGCAGCAGAGATATAACTATGTATTTGACCTATATATATTCATGTTATAAATAAATGTTTTGATTCATGTTAGATATCATTAATCCCATATTAGAAAGAGTAGGAGTGAGTAATTAATGGATATATAAGATGTTGGGGCCTCTCCACCCATAGCCAATTGGTTTTGAGGTTGGATACACAAATAATCTTAATATTGTATTAGAGCTAGGTTACCCACTCCAATTCCCAATCATACAACTCTTCCACGCAATATTGTAGTACAACCTGTAATTTGGTATCTTATCTCTCAAATCCCTCAAGCCGTAACTATCCGGTATCTCTCAAATCTCCTCAAGCCATAACCATTCGGTATCTCTTAAGCTATTGATCCAGTATCTCTTCTCTCAAGCCGTAATCTAATTCTACTACATTCTAAACTCAAGCTTCCACCATCTTGAGTTTGAAGGGGGATGTTAGATATATTAATCTCACATTAAAAAGAGTAAGAGTGAGTAATGGGTATATAAGATGTTGGGGCCTTTCCACTCATAGCTAGTTGGTTTTGAGGTTAGATGCACCAATAATCTTAGCAATTTATATAACTATTTGGAATTATAAAAAAATATTATTAATTTTCTATGCATATTAAGCATCCAAAAATGTTTTCCAACTTATTTTTAATGTTGCAAATAAACATTAGAAAACGAGTCAATTTTATAGAAGATGTTTTCTGAAAAACAAGTCAGTTTTAAATTGGAGAAGGCTTGTAATAACAACTACTGAAATAGAAATAGAAATTTTCTGAACATGGATCATTTTCAAATTACTTGCATATACGTATGAAATGGTGATGATGATGAAGACTTGATGAGAATGTGGGGAACTGATTTATGAGTTTTTCATTGAATGTGCTTTTCAGTAGTGCAAGTTTTTTATTTTTTGTGGAAATGATTATAGAAATTCATTTGTTTATTTCAATTGCATACAAAGGGATTTGCTTTCAGTGTTTTGTTTGAATAGTGCAAGTAGACCTGGAGATTCCCAAAATAATTGACGCAGATGATGATATTATTGACTCATTCAAAAAATAAAATTAAAAACTAATTAAAAAAAGACTCATTCAAGACATGGAAATGACTAATGAGAGTTTGGTATTAATTTGGTTAATTAATTAAAGACTCATACACCAAAAGATGCAAGTATTAATTTTTTTTTTCCATTTCTTTTAATAACATATGAAGTTCAAAATCATTTATTTGAATATTTGGGGTACACTTTCCTATATTAATGTGGAAATAACACTCCCCTAAAAATAATTTCTTTGTATATTTGGGTTCCATTATTTGCGTATCTTGAGTATGCATGCTTGATAAATTTGTTTGTATATTCATTTACAAAATATGAGTACTATATGAAAGATCAGAATGATGACTTGTCTAATCTTGTCATGCTATCTTGTTTGCTTGATTTCTTTTTCGAACTATTATTATTATTATGTTAATGTATGTTTGTTAATTGGTTCTAAAAGGTAATATCATTTGTCTACAAACCTAAA
Source organism: Fagus sylvatica (assembly GCA_907173295.1). Classification (NCBI taxonomy): domain Eukaryota; kingdom Viridiplantae; phylum Streptophyta; class Magnoliopsida; order Fagales; family Fagaceae; genus Fagus; species Fagus sylvatica. The sequence continues at coordinate 10,378,623 of OU015761.1, forward strand.
AGCTGTTATTTCGATATAGTTAGGATATAAATCATTTTTAAACATACAGGTTTGCGACTAGTATATATATATAACCAAGGATGTTTTTATTTTTGTGAACTCCTTAATAATTTTACACATTCTCATTTATTTTTTATTAAAATTTTAAATGATTAGGAGTTGAAAATTAGGTTTGAGTGTTCTACAACGATTAAGAGTTTGAAATTTTGAGTATTATACTAGGAATATGACTTGGAAACTTTTTATTTTTTGTTTACTTCATGAAATTTTGCCACATAAACTTTTATTTTTTAATTGAATTTAAGTTCTATAAAGATTTTTTATTTATATTTTTTTATTTAAACCCTCCATTAGAATCTTGACACATCATTTTTTTTAAAGGTAGAATATATAAATTCATATACAAATACAATCATAATAAATGTCTAATACTAGAATATATAATTCCATATATAAACATAATAATAATAAATGTTTATTAATAATTATCATAATTATCAAACTTTATATTTAGACAAAAACATAAAAGAAAAAATATATATTATATTAAATTTTCTCATATATTAATCGGGTTACCGAATTAGTATATATATATTCCTTTTTATTATAAGATTTTAATATGTGAAAACTTATTAATTTTTTTAGACAATTTTTTGGGTCAATCAGATTCCACGCGCATGCCGCTCTTGACTCTTCCTAGCCAAGAGGCTTGAAGGGAGATGGTGCAAACTTGCAAGAAGAAAAGTCTAAGTACAGATTAATCAAGACAAGTATGGCACTATGGCAACAAGCTTTTCAATTTAATGCAGAGTCTTGAAAAAAGATATTTGTGCAACTTGCAAAAAGAAGCTTTAATTTGACCACCAATAGCCACTCAGAGACAACCTAGGCTCCATTTGTTTTGCTGTAAAATATTTTTCAGTGCAAAATGTTTTCAAATGCAAATGATTTCGGGGAAAATGATTTTTTTTTTCCGTGTTTGGTTGCATTCTAGAAAATACTCCAGAAAATATTTTGCAGTGTTTGACTCAATGTGAGGCGTGCGTTTTTGGAAAATGGTTTACGAAAAAATTGAACGTAAACCATTTTCCAAATTTTAACAAAGGATTTTCCGGTCAACGGAAATTATTTTCCGTTTGACCACCATTTTATAATGGTACAAACACCCGTAAATCTGAAAACATTTTCCGGAAAATATTTTACAGTCAAACAAACGGAGCCTTAGTCTTTTGGCAAAAGACCACCTGTAGGCCACATAAATATGTTATAGTGACACTGGCAACAAACTAGGTTACAAAGGTTTACCAAATCCATTAAACCGCCCATTTAATAAATGGGTTTAATAGGCATTCACCCAATTACACATTTAAACAAAGCAAGTCTTAAATGGAGCAACCCCATTGAGTAATTCTTATAAGGGTAAAATTTAGGTACAGTTCCTTAGGTTAGGTACATTAGATTCCCCAATTGAATTCAAACACATAGTTGCATTAACCAATGAAACACAAACAATATTATCTTTTCCAAAATATTTAAATTAAATGTATTTGAATTCAACTAAGAACCTAATGTACTTGACCTAAAGAACTGTACCTAAGTTTTAAGTTTACCCTTGATTTTTTTTTTTTTTTATTGAATGAAAATAGCTTCATTGAAAATCAATACACTAGAACACTTCCACTCAACCGAGTTAGAAGGCAGAGGTGGGCTGACAAGTCATATAAGAAGTCCAATTTGGGAAATGAGTGGAAAAAACCATTTGTTGGGTCAGGCAAGGAGGGAAGAGGGCAGTGAGAGAGGGCAGGGATTTTGAAGGTTAGGGATTTTTCACTTTTTTACTTGATCAAAAAAGAGAAAGAAAAAAAGAAAAAGAAAAAAGAGAAAGAAACTCACGTGCCATGCCATGATCAATTTTCTTTTCTTTTCTTTTCTTTTTTTTTTTAATTTTTTTATTTGAGTTAGCATTTAAAAAAAAATTAAAATATGAGGTGGCATGTCACGTCAAATATTTTTTATATTAGAAAAAGACCGTTAACCACGTCAACATTTTCCATCCAACACTTAATAGCAGGGACCATTTTGACACAAGGTTAAAAGGTTGAAGACCAATTTGACACAGTTGAAAGGTTAGGGACCAATTTGACACAAAAGCCAAAGGTTGAGGACCAAAATTTAAAACTTTTTTTCTTCTTTTTTTTCTATCAATTTTTTATTATTGTCCATCTCAATTATTTTAAAGGTTCTAGTAAATTACTTTTCTTTTCCTTTCAAAAATTTAGTAAATTATTTTTTAATCTTAGGCTTTTAAGTGTTTTTCATTTAAATCTTAAATTTTTAAAATATTTCATTTAAAGTTTTGAATTTCTAAAAAACGTTTCATTTACAAATTTTAATTTTAGATATTTTTATTTAAAACTTATTTTTCATTAAATTTTATTAAAACTCAAACTTTAAAATAAACTCCATTTAAACCAATTGATTACATTATGTATAATAGTGTTCATCATCAATTGAGATCAACAATGGATGATACCATGTTTAAAGAGAGAGACATTAAACTGTTTTTTATGAGTATAAATTTATTGATTCTTTCTATATATATATATATATATGATGATGATGATGATGATGATGAAACCGTGGAAGGGATAGTGGCTTTAATTTATTTATTTTTTTTGTCAAAACTCTCAATTTGGTCGATCACTCATAAGTTGGCTTCAAAGAATCTATCACAAAAAGTGCATTAGTACCACATAGTTTAGTATTTAAATTCTTTTGATTCAAATAAGGTCAAAATTATTTGGTGGAAGACGAAATAATAGTTGTATTGAGTAGTGGAAAGATACATTTGTTCAAGATTTTCAAGAATAAGATATATGCAAAAATAAGTTTTTGCACGTTTGTTTTTGTATTCCCATAATCTTTTTCTTTTCTTTTTTGGTTCTTGGTTCCTGGTGATGATCATGCTACTTGTGGCAACCCTTTTATTGGATTCCACAATAAGCTGATGTAATCTTGGATTTTGTAAATTATAAACAAAAACATCATAAAAAATTTCCTCTTTCAACTAGTTGTTACTTGTTACTATTCCCTATAATAACTTGCTTTGGAACATCATGTTAGTTTTCACTTTTAGAAATAGCCATTTTCCCATTTTCACAAAGGTCCATGCATGCTTGACCAACAAAGCATCTATACTAGAGAATAGAGATTTTGAACTTAATTTGAAGGTGCTTAATTATTAATAAACCACCCGACAAAAATTATTTTGGGCCTATAAAAAAAATCTTTTTTACATGTGACGTGGTGAAATTGACAAAGCATGATCGCATATATCTCTGCCTTGACTAGAGAGAAAGTGCCACTCTTAGAACAATGATTCAGCAATGTTAAATTTATAATATTAATCTCAACATCACTAACAAACAATCCTTTTCATCAAGTGGCCAACCTGAGAAGACAGAATACCTAATATCAGGAATCTTAAATTTCCACTTTATCTCTCCGTTAGTACCAGGAATGTTCCCACTTTGATTCTCAATCATATCCTCACATGTGGATGCGCTTATAAATATGAACATAATCCAAAATCCGCATGCACATATAATACAAAACCTACATACCATATGGCTTACAGACCTTTAGAGGTTGTAATCCAGTCAGCCCAGGGACTGAAGAATGTAAACCATTTCACAAAGATGAAACCTTACGCCGTGGTTTTCATTTGCGAAGACAACAATGACCCCAATATTTTGCCCGATACAAAAACAACGGTTGATTCTGACAATGGTTCAAACCCCATTTGGAACTTCACCTTTGAGTTCAAAATCAATATCGCTAAGGCTCAGAGGAACCGCCTTGCTCTGGTTGTGAAGCTTAAGTCGCACCATAAAACCCACAGTGACAAAGATATCGGTGACGTACGTGTGCCCATCACTGAACTGCTGGCAGAGTTTGGTGATGCTGACGCAACAGCAGAAGAAGAAGATGATGAAAAAAAAGTGATGAGTAGAAGTGTTGTGACCACCTCGGATGGGACAGCGTCGGAGGAAGGAACACTATCTTTTTCGTATAAGTTCGGGAGGACTGTCGAGCACGTCCCACCTGCTAATCGTCCACGGCTGCAAGTACCACCGAAGAAATCTCGTAGACACAAGGTTAAGAAAGTGGCGAAAGGAGCGGCGAAAGGGATTCTCAGCATAATGGGGACTACGTTGGCCATTTTAGCGGAGGAAGCACTGACGCAAGGTTTAGACCCTGATGATGGCCAGGAAGGTGATGACCCGGATGGTGAAGATGGTGAAGACCCGGATGGTGAAGACCCAGATGGTGAAGACCCATATCCTTGAAGCTGAATACAAATGATCTGTTACACTTTTTATGTTCAATTTTATATTTTACCAATCATAACTCAATCACGTTTGTTTGTTTGTTTTTTTTTTTTTTATTTAATTTAAAATAAAATAAGAAAATCAAACACGTAACATATTAGAGTTAGTGAGACATAAAGTGGAATATAAAAAATGAGACATGTGATATTTATTCGGATCTAAAGGGGGTTATATTGAATAAATATCATTTATTCTACTTTTTTTGTTCCAATTTATATTCCACCAACTGTAATATACCACGTGTCAGATTGTGTTTGATTTTTTTTTTTTTTTTCATTTTAAATCTTAGTTATTTTATAAGGAAAGAAAAAAAAAAAAAAAAAAAATGTACAAGTTGTGATTGATAGAGTATAAAGTGGAAAAAAAAAAAAAAAATGATAGAAAATTTGTATTCCAGTTATATCTAAGTATTAGTGACAGCCCACCTCAAAGTGGATTATCCCTTTTGTGTTTAATTTTGTGTTGTATTAGTCTTTCTTAAAATGTCTTCTAATGAGTAGTAATCGAATTGGTAGTGGAGTGTCATGGTCTTGTTATGTGGTGGTAGCTTTTGTAGCTGCATCACTCTTTATATAAACCATCAATTATCTTAATGTTGTATTGGTCTTAATTTCTAATATATGATAATTTGTGTTTTGCTCATTTTTATTTATTTTTAACTTTCATTCTATTGTAGCGCCCTTTGAAGTTGCATTCAATTCAGTTGTATGTGTTCTAATGTTTCTTAATTTTTGATTCTTGGATTTTAGATTAAGCATAGCTCCTAACAAAAGAAGAAGATTACTTTTCATACCATCACCTTGATTGAGAGGTTTATTAATTTTTAATTTGTTTTGGATGCGGAGAAGTAACCTTGATTGGGAGGATTTTAGATGTGTAGTAGTGTCTATTTTGCTAGTTAGTTGAATTCCAGAGTCTTCTTCTTTGTTCATAGGATAAGGCTAAGAAACCTTCATGGAAAGATTGGTTTCTCATTATTTGCCATCAAAAAGGCCACAAAAACATGACCTAAAGTCCAAAATGATGAAGATATATATAGCTTATTAAGTGAAGTTAAAGAAACCACAGCTACCACCACTGGGTAAAGATATAACAGGAGCCTAGCTAAAAAAATTATCCTATTATCCACTTATCTTTATGCAGGTATCACTACCTGCCAACTTCCCTGCAGCAGAGATATAACTATCTATTTCACCTATATATATTTATGTTATAAATAATAAATAAATGTTTTGATTCATGTTAGATATCATTAATCCCACATTGACAAAGTAGAAGTGAGTATGTAAAGGGTATAAAAGATGTTGGGGCCTCTCCACCCATAGTTAATTGGTTTTGAGGTTGGATGCACTAATAATCTTAACAATTCATATAAATATTTGGAATTATAAAAAATATTATTAATTTTCTATGCATATTAAGCATCGAACAATGTTTCCCAACTTATTTTTAATGTTGCAAATAAACATTGGAAAACGAGTCAATTTTATAGAAGATATTTTCTGAAAAACGAGTCAGTTTTAAATTGGAGAAGGCTTGTAATAACAACTACTGAAATAGAAATAGAAATTTTCTGTACATGTATTATTTACAAATTACTTGCATATATGTATAAAATGGTGATGGTGATGATGATGAAGACTTGATGAGAATGTGGGGAACTGATTTATGAGTTTTTAATTGAATGTGCTTTTCAGTATTGCTAGTTTTTTATTTTTTGTGGAAATGATTATAGAAATTCATTTGTTTGTTTCCATTACATACAAAGGGACTTGCTTTCTATGTTTTGTTTGAATAGTGCAAGTAGACCTGGAGATTCCCAAAAAATTGACGTAGATGATGATGATATTATTGACTCATTCAAAAATTAAAATTAAAAATTAAATAAAAAAAAGAAAAAAAAAGAAGACTCATTCAAGACATGGAAATGACTAATGAGAGTTTGGTATTAATTTGGTTAGTTAATTAAAGACTCATACACCAAAAGATGCATGTATTAATTTTTTTTTTCCATTTCTTTTAATAACATATGAAGTTCAAAATCATTTATTTGAATATTTGGGGGTAAAATTTCCTATATTAATGTAGAAATAACACTCCCCTAAAAATAATTTCTGTGTATAGTTGGGTTCCATTATTTGCGTATCTTGAGTATGCATGCTTGATAAATTTGTTTGTATATTCATTTACAAAATATGAGTACTATATGAAAGATCAGAATGATGACTTGTCTAATCTTGTCATGCTATCTTGTTTGCTTGATTTCTTTTTCGAACTATTATTATTATTATGTTAATGTATGTTTGTTAATTGGTTCTAAAAGGTAATATCATTTGTCTACAAACCTAAAAGCTGTTATTTCGATATAGTTAGGATATAAATCATTTTTAAACATATATATACTATAATGTAAAACCGAAACTTTTTGACTTTTGGTTGACCTCATAATATTGCGCCACATAAGCTTTTGAGTTCTCACAATTTTACACCTCATTATTTTAATATATATTTTTTAATTGAATTTAAATTTTATTCTATAATTAAACATCTCATTAGAATCTTGACATATTATATTTTCTTTAATAGAAATAATATATTATTCCATATATATAAACACAATCATAATAAATGCCTAATACTATAATATATTTTATATATAAACACAATAATAATAAATGCCTTTTAATAATTATCAATTTTCATATTTTGATAAAATATAAAAAATAATAAAAATCATAGTTAGACCAATAATTTTTAGATTTAATTTTAATTCATTTTCTATACATCGCACAGGTTTGCGACTAGTATATATATATAACCAAGGATGTTTTTATTTTTGTGAACTCCTTAATAATTTTACACATTCTCATTTATTTTTTATTAAAATTTTAAATGATTAGGAGTTGAAAATTAGGTTTGAGTGTTCTACAACGATTAAGAGTTTGAAATTTTGAGTATTATACTAGGAATATGACTTGGAAACTTTTTATTTTTTGTTTACTTCATGAAATTTTGCCACATAAACTTTATTTTTTAATTGAATTTAAGTTCTATAAAGATTTTTTATTTATATTTTTTTATTTAAACCCTCCATTAGAATCTTGACACATCATTTTTTTTAAAGGTAGAATATATAAATTCATATACAAATACAATCATAATAAATGTCTAATACTAGAATATATAATTCCATATATAAACATAATAATAATAAATGTTTATTAATAATTATCATAATTATCAATTTTCATCAATATATATTATATTTTTTTCTCATATATTAATCGGGTTACCGAATTAGTATATATATATTCCTTTTTATTATAAGATTTTAATATGTGAAAACTTATTAATTTTTTTAGACAATTTTTTGGGTCAATCAGATTCCACGCGCATGCCGCTCTTGACTCTTCCTAGCCAAGAGGCTTGAAGGGAGATGGTGCAAACTTGCAAGAAGAAAAGTCTAAGTACAGATTAATCAAGACAAGTATGGCACTATGGCAACAAGCTTTTCAATTTAATGCAGAGTCTTGAAAAAAGATATTTGTGCAACTTGCAAAAAGAAGCTTTAATTTGACCACCAATGGCCACAAAGAGACAACCTAGGCTCCATTTGTTTTGCTGTAAAATATTTTTCAGTACAAAATGTTTTCAAATGTAAATGATTTCGGGGAAAATAAATTTTTTTTTTTCCGTGTTTGGTTGCATTCTAGAAAATACTCCAGAAAATATTTTGCAGTGTTTGACTCAATGTGAGGCGTGCGTTTTTGGAAAATGGTTTACAAAAAAATTGAACGTAAACCATTTTCCAAATTTTAACAAAGGATTTTCCGGTCAACGGAAATTATTTTCCGTTTGACCACCATTTTATAATGGTACAAACAACTGCAAATCTAAAAACATTTTCCGAAAAATATTTTACAGCGAAATAAACGGAACCTTAGTCTTTTGGCAAAAGACCACCTGTAGGCCACATAAATATGTTATAGTGACACTGGCAACAAACTAGGTTACAAAGGTTTACCAAATCCATTAAACTGCCCATTTAATAAATGGGTTTAATGGGCATTCACCCAATTACACATTTAAACAAAGCAAGTCTTAAATGGAGCAACCCCATTGAGTAATTCTTATAAGGATAAAATTTAGGTACAGTTTCTTAGATTAGGTACATTAGATTCTCCAACTGAATTCAAACACATAGTTGCATTAACCAATGAAACACAAACAATATTATCTTTTCCAAAATATTTAAATTAAATGTATTTGAATTCAACTAAGAACTTAATGTACTTCACCTAAAGAACTGTACCTAAATTTTAAGTTTACCCTTGTTTTTTTTTTTTTATTGAATGAAAATAGCTTCATTAAAAATCAATACACTAGAACACTTCCACTCCAACGAATTGGAAGAAACCACCGTGATTACACGACAAAACCCCCGATCTTACAAAGAGAACGGCAAAAATAACATTTATCATAGCCCAAAACCTTGCATCCAGGGCAGCAAAGAAAACCAACAACAACGGAACAAATAACAATCTAAATGAATATTGTTTATCTCAAAAGTAATCTTGATTGATGATTCAGTTGAGTTGTTATTGTTATAACAATGACTAAATGATCTTCTTCTTTTTTTTCGTGGCATAGTGTGATTGGCAATACATGATCACATATTTCGACCTCAGGGTTGGCCCATCCTTTAACCGAGTTAAGTCATCGCTCTTGAGGCCCTAATTAACAAATATTAAAAAAAAAAAAAAATACCATTACAAAACGAGGCCCCGAATTATAAAAAGAGAAATACCATGGAGCTAGCCTCAGTTTAAAGGAATTTTGAATACAGAAAAAGAAAGAAAAAAAATACTAAACCCATATCTTAATTTCGTTTCTCGATCTGTCATTCTCTCTTTTCGTCTGCTTCTTATTTCTTCTCAACTCCTCGGCTCCACAATGGTTCTCCTTGTCCACTTTTTTTTTCGTCTTCTTCTTCTATCTCTCTCTCTCTCTCTCTCTTTTATTTTTCAGTTCTATTTCTGTGTCAACCCATGTGAGCTGATAACTTTAAAAGTCACTTTAGTTCTACTTTTTCTTCTTCTTCTATCTCTCTCTCTCTCTCTCTAGAGATATTTTGTATTCTCACTTTACCAAGCCACCCACGTGGCTAATTCTTATCCACACCTTTCAAATTTATTTATTTATTTATTTTGGAGAGTAAACCTTTCAAATATATTCTAAGAGTTTGATTTTTTTTTTTATTGATTTTTTATTATTATTTTTAACAATTACAGAATAATATTTTAATTAAAATTTCACAATAATGCTGAGTTACAAGGTTTTATTAGTTCTAATCTGGATCCACCACTTACTGCACTTTATTATATACCATTCACAGCTTGATACATGAGAATTGTTATGAAATATTTGTGAAAATGTTATGTATGTAGCTTTATTGTTTTAAGTATTGGGTTAGTGATTAAGATATTAGGTTGTAATATAATATAATTTTCTACCTCTAAGAAAATATTTTAAGTATATATATAATTCAATAAATATATAAAATAGCAGTAACCCAAAACAATACACTGTTTGAGACTTTTAGTACTGATGTTATTACTTCTTCTTCTTTCTTTTTGGCTAAGACTTACGAATTCCGTAGATGTCAAAATGCAAATGTTGATCAATAATTAGCAAGAAGAATGAAATTTTAACCCAAAAAAAAAAAAATTCATAACTATTAATTTAATTTAGTATTAAATGGTCAAATGCTTCAATTTGAGATTTCGCTTGAAGCTCCCAAAATGTTTAGGCTGGCCCTGTTCAACATAAGGCCTTCAATTTGATACAAGGAATTTACCTAGTTATCTCTATGGCAGAGGCGGAGCCAGGAATTATTTTATGGGGGGGCTAAAAGAGAGCACAAAAGAGTAGTGATTTTTTCTGCTCAAAACTGGTCCGGCTGAAGCAATTTTTAAGGGCGGCAAGACTAAGCTTTCCAAAGGAGAAAAGTGGAGAAATTGAAGAGTAGAGAAAGAGCGTTGAGGCCTGAGGTAATTGAGGTAGAGAGAAAAAAAAAATTTCTTGTACTGTTGTACAATTGATTGAATTGAAGAGTAGCAGCCGACTAAATTGCTGGAAAAAAAAGTTTTATTTTGTATTTTAATGTGCTTATGACGTTGAGGCTTGAGAGTTGAGGGAGTTGAGGACTTGAGGTGTATGTGTGTGGTGTGTTTAGAGAAAGAGAAAAAAAAATCTTTTACAATGGAACTTGTGCAGCAGCAGTACGTGTGTGGTGTGTTTAGAGAAAGAGAAAAAAAAAATCTTTTACAATGGAACTTGTGCAGCAGCAGTACGTGTGTGGTGTGTTTAGAGAAAGAGAAAAAAAAAATCTTTTGCTTTTGCAATGGAACTTATGCTGCAGCATTTTTTATTGAGTATTTTAATGACCACTTATATATACGTGACTTTTAAAATTTTGGGACCTTCCTAATTTTAGGGACTCAAGCTATTACTTAAATGGCTTTATGCTTGGGCCATACCTATTTAAAGACTAATCTTTTTATGTTATTTAAAAAAAAAAAGTTATTGTCTATTAGTTAAAATCATTAAGTAAAAGAGACAAAACTCAAAAGAGGAGATTGGATATTATTTTTTGGGGGGGCTAAACTTTAATTATCATATAAATTATTAAGGAAAATTAAAATTGGGAGGGGGGGGGGGGTTTCAGCACCAACGTAGCTCCCCCCCTGCTCTATGGTTGGAATTTAGAACTAGGAATGTTCCCAATTTATCTCTCTCCCCAATGAGTGCATGCACTTATAAATATCTACGTGTATAAGCCATATCTTAAATTGCCAAACCTAACCTCGTCTTTCCAAAACCTACACCTTATGGGTTACAGGCCTTTAGAGCTTGTAATTCAGTCAGCCCAGGGATTGAAGTATGTCAATCATTTCAAAAAGATGAAACCTTACGCCTTAGTTTTCATTTGCGACAACAACAATAACCTCATTTCCTACGAGGCAAAAACAGTGGTTGATAAAGATGGTGGTTCAAACCTCATATGGAACTCCCACGTTAAGTTCAACAATATTGACATCGCCAAGGCCCAGCAGAACCGCCATGCTCTGGTTGTGAAGCTCAAGTCACACCATAGAGTCCGCAGTGACAAAGATATCGGTGAAGTTCGTGTGCTCATCACTGAACTGCTGGAAGGTTTTGGTGAAGACGCTGAAAAACATGTGAGTAAAAGTGTTGTGACCTCGGATGGTACGGTCGAAGGAACACTAGCTTTTTTGTATAAATTCGGAAGGATTTCCGAGCATCCAATTGCTGATCAGCCTTCACAAGTACAGCAGGGGCTGCCTAATAACAACGTTGCTAGCGAATTGGCAGGATCGTTTGCGTCGGGAGTGACGGAAGGATCGGGCTCGGTATTGGGGGAAGGGTTGGTCAATCAGGGAACGACGACAAGTACTAGTATGTTTGTATCTGATCAAGCTGACCCGTATGAGGATGATGAAGATGAATATTCCTGAAGAAACTAGGTTTGGTTCAATCGATTTATGAACACATCCATTTTCACATCCAATTTTATAATTTGTAGAAATAACAGGTTGTGAGTGTTAAACCATTATTGTGTCTATCTTGGTACTGTTTGTATTTTCTTTCAGTAGATTATAAAATGGTGTATCCGTAGACTTATTCTAGTTTGGTCAAGGGAAATGGTAAGGAGGCACACCTCAAAAGCTATATTGGACAGTGGATATTATCATCTCTGATGTATAGTTTTGGCTGTTTTAGTGTTATAGTATTATGATTTATAATCGGATTTGAACTTTTGAAATCAATGTTGTTTTGAACAGAGTAAGAAATCTGTACTCATATTTTTTTAAGGTAATTAATGTCTTTGTTGTTGGGCCACAATCCTTGTATTATTTTATTTAAGAAATTCAAACAATATTCATTTTCCGGTTGAATGGTGGTGTTGGTGAGAGGAAGCAAGAGAAGAAAAAAAAAAATTATATTCAACTGAAATTTAAAATGAACTTTATTGAGAATGAGATAGTAGTTAGACAAAAGAATCAATTTGGACATTTTTTTCAAAGTTGAGGGATTTTTAATTTCAAATTAGAAGATTAAGAGGTGAATTTATTGACTCAAAGTTTAAAGAGTGTTTTTTTGTATTTTTTTTTTTTTCAATTTTTTAAAGTGTGGAAGGCTTGTAATAACAACTACTGAAATAGGAAATTTTCTGAATGGTATCATTTTCAAATTACTTGCATATACGTATGAAATGGTGATGATGATGAAGACTTGATGAGAATGTGGGGAACTGATTTATGAGTTTTTAATTGAATGTGCTTTTCAGTATTGCTAGTTTTTTATTTTTTGTGGAAATGATTATAGAATTTCATTTGTTTGTTATTACATTCAAAGGGACTTGCTTCAGTATTTTGTTTGATTAGTGTAGATATGGAGATTTCAAAATTTATGACACATTAATTAGACTCATTCTCAAGCCAGGGAAATGAGAGTTTGATATTAATTTGGTTAGTTGGTTTTTAGTGGGAACTAAAGAAGAAGCTACTAAACAATTTCAACTCGTCACCAAAAGCCGCATGTATTATTATTATTATTATTATTATTATTATTATTTTTTTTCTGTTTCTTTTAAGTAACATATGAAGTTCAAAATCATTTCTTTGTATATTTGGGCTCCACTCTTTGTGTCTCTTGAGTATGCATGCTTTATAAAATTGTTATATATCCATGAACAGAGTATGAGTGATACGTAAAATGTTAGAATGACTATTATTATTATTATTATATGTTTGGTTGTATTTTGTTATTTTTATTTTTTGATATAAGATTTTTTAAGGCGTGAAAACTCATTTAAAAATTATTATATTTTATATTATATACTTTTTTGAGTAAGTCAAGATTCCAGGTACATGCCAAAGCTTGACTTTTGCTAGGCAAAAGTCTTGAAAGAGATATTGGTACAACTTGCAAGAAGAAAAGTCTAGTACAAATTAATCATGAAATTTAATACACAATAAAAAAAAATTATGGTGATGTGTATTTATGAGGCTCAAAAAGGACGTAAATCAAAATAATGTGTCACTTAATGATTAGTTCCTAACGTCAGTTTGGATGGAATGATCAATATCAAAACCAAACCAAATCTCAAGAGATTGAATCAAAATTTTCAAATATCAGGAAGCGAAATCAAAATGGTTCAAACTTAAAAGGAGTAAATTACATTTTATTCAAGAAGTTATTTGTACAACTTGCAAGAAGACAATTTTAACCACCTATAGCCACTCAGAGACAACCTTGTCTTTTGACTATAGCTACAACTGCTATTATGACAATTAGAAGTGACAAAATTTATCCAAACCCATTAATATGTTCATTATAAATAGGTTATAATTTGTCCATTTAATAAATGAGTTTAATGAGTATTCACCCATTTATTATTCATTTAAAGTGAGTGTTTAATTGCCCATTTATCCAAAATTTATCAAAACCTATTAATCTGTTCATTATAAATAGGATTTAATTTGCCCATTTAATAAATGAGTCTAATGAGTATTCACCCATTTATTGTGGGTGTTTAATTGGGTAACCACATTGAGTAACTCTTAAAACATTGATTTCCGCCTAAATGATCAAAAGGAAAGGCCCATGGAATCACCAAAATACTCCATTACCACCAAAACATATATATGGAAAATTGCCTACATATATAGACAAGAATTCATATACTTGGCTACGTATATGTTATAGTATCTTATATTTTGTATTTTTCAATCTTCCAATGTCGTAAAAGAAATGGAGTTGCACTATATTCTTTATCTATGTCTAAGATTATTATAGTTTAGTTTTTGACCTTTTTCCCCTTATAATAAGTGAGAGATAGAGATTTGATTCAAGTTTTCTCTATTGGGAGAATAATAACAATACCATAATTAAGTTACAAGATTCTTGGCCTAAAATTATTGCAATTACCACTTCCTTTTGCACATATAAAAAGATAATTGTACTTAATTACCACTTCTTTGGAAGAGGGTCAAATAGATATGTTGGATTTTTATGTACCATGGGGAGAAATATATTTGTAAAGGGGGAAATTCAAAAGAAAGCCATTAAATTCTCTCTCTTTTTCTCATAAGTATACCTACCATTAAGTCAATCTTTTTAATACAAGGACTAAAAAAGTTATAAAACTGATATTCTTTTCTTTTTTTAAGTTGTAATATATATGTTTTTGTGCAATAGAATGGCAAATAAATAATTATTTTAACTTTTGTTTTACTTTAAGATGACTACTTTCCACATAATATGCACATTGTCTCATGATTACTTTTAATGTCTACGCATTAGTGAAGAACTTTGTAACTTAATGTATCACTCCTTTACTAGCAAAATCAAAGTTCAAATCCTCATTACCCACTAAGGTTATAACAATTAAGTTATCAAAAATGTCCAGACATTCAGCAGACATTTAGGCCACATGTTGGACCAGGTGATGCAACCATGGAGACTAGGATGGAACTGCTAAAGCTAGTTGTGAATCCAACAGACATTTATCTAGTGCCCATTTACTGTAGTAATTTCTTTTGTTTGCTTTTACAGTACTTGTGATTTAAAAAAAAAATGATATTTTGTTGATTCTATTATGTCTTTTCTCTTCTTTATTAAAGAATTTTTTTGTTTTATTGTACAACATAAATATGATGAGGAAATTATGTCTAATATCTGCATTCTCTTTGATAGTTTCTTAAGGTATGAAGGGATAAATATTGTTGATTATCCTCCTTTATTTCTTTTTTCTTTTTTTAAGGATCGAGTTGATTCTTATAATGTTCAGCATCTATATAAAAATAGCCAGAAACACTTGCTCTCATTCAATGGACACTCATCCTTCAATGACTAAAGGGTATATATTTATTTCTCTCTAATTACGAAATAAAAAAGAAACAAGTGAATCAATCAACTCAATTTCGGGACCAGGACAGACTGGGCCAAGTGTATCCACTTCTCCACAAAGAACTTGGGCTAGCAATAATAGGTAAGGTCCAAGGCCCAACCCATGTACATATTGCCTCCCAAATGTAACAAAACTTAGTGGGCTTTCAAGTTACAGTTTCACGTGACCATAAAAGAAGATAGGGTAAATTATTGTTTTTGTCCTTAAACTTTGTATGAAGTTCATTTTTCATCCCTGAACTTTGAAAAAAATTCATTTTTACACGTGAATTTCGTCTTTTAATTTTTTGTTAAAATGACGAAATTCATAAGTAAAAATTTTTTTTTTCAAAATTCAGAGACGAAAAACGAACTTTTCAAAGTTTAGGAACGAAAAATTTTCAAAGTTCAAAGACGAAAAATGAACATCATGCAAAATTTAGGGACGAAAACAATAGTTTAACCAATAAGATAACACACCATGTGTCCGTTTGGAAACCCGTTAGGACACCAAAAAATGTCTTTTCCAACTGCATTTTATTATTTTGGTGTTGGGTAAGAAACAAAATGCACAGAATGAAATATATTTTTGCCTTAAACCATTTTTGACACTGGATCTAAAAGCTTCATTTTGAAAAAGTGTGGAATTGGAAAAAGTGTAGTCTCTCACAGCTTTAACAAAAGCATCCCATGTCTAGAAGTTAAAGTGCACTTTGCAATTGACTTTGGGGTTGCTTCTTAATCAGTAACTCAACTTTTAAAACTTGTAATTTACATGTTTGACTATTATAATAATGTCAATATATCCTTTTATTATGATCCATCACATTTTCATCGGTAACCATCTAAAAACAACATCGTTTTTTGTTCTACTATGTTAAAAAAAGACTGTCATTTTTGGGTGACTTAACAATAAGATTCTAATGAATATTGACAAAAAGAGCAGATTAATATTGTTCCGAAACTCAATGATGTAAATTGCAAGTTTTTCTATATTAAAGAGACCAATTTAGAAGCCACCACAAACTTAAAATATTTAACTAGTATTTCAGCCCAAAAAAATAAATAAAAATTTGAAGAACAGAATATCTTGCTCTGCGCTTGTAACCCACGGCCCACATAGCTCTGATGCTGGACTTTCTCAAAATCCATCAAGATTACAAACCTAAGCCCAGCCTATGTAGCTTCAACATCCTCATGAAATTTTTACTTCCTATATCCACATAAAGACAAACCTGACAACTATGAAAATGTAAACACATCTGGTTAGTTTTCACTTTTAGCCCTTTTCCCATTAATTTTCACAAAGCTTCGTTTTAATTCTTGACCAACTAAACATATTTTCACATGAATATTTAGTTTTTTTTTTTGGTACAATTTATAATATCTAAGATATGATAAACTATTACTTATCCCAAAAGTTTAAGTTATTAGAATTAGAAAATAGTCAATTTAACATTATTCTAACATGCATGAGCATCTATTCTAAATTATATTGTCATGATAAACAATAACTTGCCCAAAAAACTTAAACTCTTAGAAAAATTATAAATTTAATTATTTAATCAATATTTTACAAAATATTCTTCCACTGTTTGCAATTTTTTGTTGTTAAAGATCACCATTACTAAATTAAAAGTTTTTAATTTTTAAGGTGTTTATTAATTAACAGCCAGACAAAAATTGATTATGGGCCTCATTTTCTTTTTTCTGACAAGTCATGTGGCATAGTGGAACTGACAATACATGACCACAGTCCACATATATCTTGTTTGGCTTGAGAGAAAGAGCCAATCTTTGGACAATGATTCAGACAATCAGGAATGTGAAATAAGAAAAACTAGTCGTGCATGTAATCCAAAATGATTCTATAGAATATAGACTACATGACAGATATTGACTGATCCAAGGCCATTTCTAGGACAAATGGACAATCCCTCATGGGACCAAAAAGAAAGTAAAAAACACTAAGGGTCCATAACATTTGTCTCGAGCCCAACAATAACCAATTACATATATGATAACTTGATAAGGTTGTGAACTACCTAGTACTTTTTTGTTTTTTTTTTTAGAAGAACTAGCCTAGTACTTAGCTATGCTAAATGATTGAATAGATTTAGTATGAGGATTAATATTGTTTATCTCAAAAGCAATCTTGAATGAAACTCTAACGAAGCTAATCTCTTTTTCTTTTTCTTTTTACCCCTTTTTTTTAAGTAAAAGTGGACCTAATTTATTTAAAGAATCTAGTGTACAAATTTGAGTAAGAAAGACTCAAAGGACGAGAACAACCCAATAACAAGAGCTAAGGGCATTCACATCGGATTGTAATTTTTTTTTTCACATTTTAAAGATAAAACTAACTTTTTTACTTTTTACTACTCACTTTTAAAATACACCTTACATCTTACTCTTTATCTTCTTATTTATTTTATTAAATATTCTTAAAATATTCTTTTATTATTTTAAGAGGAGTTGAAGAGGGAAAATAGAATTCAATAAAAAAAAAAATGTATGAAAGATGAACAGTAATTTTTCATATTTGAAGAATTACTGTAGCAGTTTTGAAAAAATAAAAGATGATGAAAGAGTTGATATAGGGTGAATTTTGTGTATGAATGGCCAAAATTTGAAGAAAGAAAAGTTATAAAACATATGCTAATGCTCTAACATTAAAAAGATCTCTAAACACAAATTAAGAAAAAAGAGTGTTCATTTCATTGTTGTTGCTAGCAAGAAGCTCTAAGTAATAGAGTTAATCTTGAACTGAGATTTAGTGTCCGTTTGGATTTGCTTTGTGCTACATGAAAATTAAAAAGAAATCTTCAAAAATGTGTAAATAAGCAAATAAATTAATAATTAATATATTAAAAAAAAAAAAAAAAAAAGTTAATCCAAAGCCACTAATAAGCCTAGTGACCTCTCTCAATTAGTCTCTCCAAAATAAACAACCTAGAAAGTAAGATTGAACTAGCACTTTTTGCTTTATAGCTTCAAGATTTGTAACTAGTATGCCTATTATCTACAGCTTAATTAGGCATTTTGGTTCATATTAATGGTACAAGAATTAGGTCCAGTTCCCAATGGTAGAAAAATATCCAATGTGGTCCCTCACCAGTCACCATATAGTGTTTGTTTCAATTTCAAGTTACCTCTATGCCAAGCTAATTGCCCATGAATACAGGCAGAATATGTTGTCGGTGTGAACCCCTCTCTCTCTCTCTCTCTCTCTGTAGTTAGGTGAGAGACAACACAGGCCTATTGCCTTATATAGTATATGAAATCAATTTTAGTCCCACCAAACTTTGGATACCACTTTGTGAACCAAAAAACATGAACAAATAAGAAACACTTCTAAGTGGAGCCATTAAAAGTGTGGGAAAGAGACTATCAGTCTTTTAGACTCCCATGATTCAACAATGAAGATCTTGATTTTTCATTGATTTGTTACTTTTAGCTTCTCAATGGAAGATCAATATAAGAAAGCGATGGACCACTTGTCCTTTTCTCTCCCTATTTTAATTATGGGGGTTGGAGAAAACTTAGACTATCACCCTCTATATAGTTAGGCAACTCCAACAAAATGGGGACCCATCTAGACACTTTTGCATTATTTTGATTTGATGACTTTTAGCTACTAAAGAAACTTTTTTCAACTCCAAAACCCATGACCCCTAAAGTTTTATCATACTAAAAGCTTTTGAACTCTAAAATGTAATCAATACAAATGAATAAAGTGCTCAGCTTTTCTCTAACAAAAAGCATAAAAGGAAATAAGACAAAAAGTTGAGTCAAATTAAGATAAATAAATGTTTCCAGAAGACAAGGTATGATGCATATTAAAAGTGTTTTGCAGAAGAATTTATGGAGGTAAGAAGAGATATATGGGTACATGAATAGAGAAGTAAAACAAGGCCCAGTACAACAAACTGCCAGACTCTCAGCCTCAGGGGTTCCTTGGAGTAGCATTAAAGACAATCTGACTTGATCTTCATTTCACATTACCAACACCACTCAAAATAAAGGTGAAAAAAAGAATGAAACCAACACAAGGGAGTAGCAAGAAAATCTATAAGCAGAAAGTTCCATAGATGCTTTTGATGATTTTAATCTCAAGAACATGGGTTATGATTCTCAGACTCTCCACATGATCTTCATCATCATTTTCATGCTTCTATCATTACAAAGCACCCACCTTTTTATTGCTGGTTCTGTGTTGAATGCAGCAGGAGACTTCAATGCTCATGGCTTACAACAGCTGTACCTCAGAAAGGACAATGATGCTGGGATTGAAAACCATATTCAAAAAGTTGCAGGTGAAGATGAGAATGAAGAAAAAGGTGCTTTAATAGTTGAAAAGTTCAGAGCTTTACTTGGACTGAAGAGCTTCCATATAAAAAGTCCTTCACATAGTGGTTCTGAATATTTGTCTCCATCACCCTCTCCATCACCTATTGAATTTGAAGCTCCAGCTCCAGCTCCAGTTCATGCTCCAGTACTGCATACCCATGCACATCCTCATCCTCCACCACACCATTCAAGTCCAATCCTAGCACACCACAAGACTCAGAAAGAAGATGGAGATAAAGACAAAGTAAGAACAATTCTTATTGCAACCTCTGTGTCTGCAGGAGCTGCATTCTTAGTTTGTGCTCTTGGACTTTTTTGGGTCTGCAAGAAACACAGAAAAGATAGAAAGAAACCAACAAGAATTGTGTCAGTTTACAGCAAAAAAGGAGGAACCAGAAGTAAAGTAAAGAATGTGAGCGCTCAAAATTCAGCAAGCAAGGTGAGCCAAAATACTGGCCTTGATCTCTTTTACCTTAATTCATTAGGTACTGATTTAGAGCAGCAGGCTTGTTATCTCAAGCAAAGTTGTGAAACTGTAAACACATCATCAAATCATAGCACCCCAAAATTTACATTGGTTGAGAGAGAAGAATCAACGCGAGAACTTTTAAGGATAGAATATGATAATGCTAGTAGTTCTTCCACAAAGGAAATTACATCTGTACATGAGGATGTTGAGTCAATCAAATATGAATCTGAATCTGATGGAGATGGTGATGGTGATGGTGATAAATCTTCATCTGGTGATAAAATTATCCCAATGGAATGTCATTCCTCTGATGAAGAATCTTTCCATTCTTTTGGTGAATCACTTTCATCAAATGTTAGGCTTTCCAATGCTTCAGCTGGTAGTGCCAGTGAGACATTTGACCTTTTCTCTCCACAAGAGTCACATATTAAGCCTTCTTTGGCAAACTCTAGAGATTTACCAATGCCTCTAGCTACCCCAGAACTTAGCTCAACCCAAGATTCAACTTTACCAACACAATCTCCACAATCTCCATGCAATACCAAACAGAAAAAACAAACATTTGAATGTTCTTCAGACTGTCTGAAAAGTTTCAAACCCCCACCTACTCCACCTCCACCTCCACCTCCACCCCCATGTGTGACATATTTTCCTTCTTCAACTAGAATTGCATCTAAAGCTTCATGTTCTTTCACATTGCCAAATATATCATCCCCAAGAAATTCATGTTCTTCATCAGGATCAAATAGAACTCCACAAAGAGACTTGCCATCTTCTCCTCAAATTCAAACCCCCCCAAAACCACCACAAACTTCATCTTGTATTCCACCACCCCCACTTCCACCTCCTTTTCCAAAAGGCATTAATAACTCTGCCAAAGGCCCACCTCCTCCACCATCTCAATTGCCTCAATTTACTCCACTGGGCAAAGATGGAGCTCCATTACCAAAATTGAAGCCACTGCACTGGGACAAGGTTAGAGCTGCCCCTGATCGTTCTATGGTGTGGGATAAGATGCGGTCAAGTTCGTTCGAGTAAGTTTCTTTATTTTCTTTGGTTACAATTTACTACCTCTTTTTCTGTATAAAATTAAACATATAATGAATCATGAAACAGGTTTGACGAGGAAATGATTGAATCACTTTTTGGATACAACCTACAAAATTCAATGAAGAGTGACGAAGCAAAGAGCAAGACTCCTTCTCCAAGCAAGCATGTCCTTGAGCCAAAGAGACTACAGAACATAACTATACTGTCAAAAGCCTTGAATGTGACTGCTGAGCAAGTATGTGAAGCACTAATGCAAGGTATAACTTTTAAAACTTTAAAACATAAGCAATTGTGATCAAGTGCTTATTTTTCCGCATTGTGAGAATGCAGTCAGTTACAATAAATGTCAACTAAAACACACTTATTATAAATGCCCCATATATTACTTTGCCAGGTGAATTCTAAGAAATGCACTTATGTTAGAATTAGACTTTCAAGTTTTAATGTCAATTTTTTAAGGTTGTTGATCAAAACAATAATTTCAATGTTGGCATTACACAACATTCATTCCTTACTATTTGTGGCATGACTAATGGGAACTTTTGAAGAATGATGTGGCTCCGGTAGTCCTGTACTTCCGGCAAATTACTAAAAATTCTCTCATAACTAAGTTTTGGGGAGAGACAATATATCTCCAACAAACAATTCATGATGTTGTAACAAGTAAAAGTGCAGACATACACATGCTATCACCTAATTATATTTTTTATCAAATGGTGGAAAGCAGGGAATGGCTTGTGTTTGCAACAACTGGAGGCATTGGTGAAGATGGTACCTACCAAGGAAGAAGAGGCTAAGCTCTCTGGCTATAAAGGAGACATTAATGAACTGGGATCTGCAGAGAAGTTTGTCAAAACAATTCTTAAGTTACCATTCGCCTTTCTACGAGTTGAAGCCATGCTTTACAAAGAATCTTTTGAAGATGAGGTGGTTCACCTGAGGAACTCCTTTTCAATGCTAGAGGTAAACCATCAAATCATAACCACATCAGTTTTCATCAAATCTAATATTTTAAAACAATGATCACTCTCATTTGTGTTTGTTACTAGGAGGCCTGCAAGGAACTCAGATCAAGCAGGCTTTTCTTAAAGCTACTTGAAGCCGTGCTCAAAACAGGCAACCGTATGAATGTTGGAACAATCAGGGGAGGTGCTAGAGCATTTAAGCTTGATGCCCTCCTTAAACTTGCTGATGTGAAAGGAACTGATGGGAAAACTACCTTACTCCACTTTGTCGTTCAAGAAATTATACGGTCAGAGGGAATTAGAGTTTCGGATAGCATTATGGGGAGGATCAGCCAGACAAATAAAAGTAAAACTGCTGAAGAGAGGGAAGAAGATTACAGAAGAATGGGCCTTGATCTTGTTTCTGGTCTAACTACTGAACTTTACAATGTGAAAAAGACAGCTGCAATTGACTTGGATGTTCTTGCAAGCTCTGTCTCAAACCTATCAGATGGAAAGGCTAAACTACAACATCTAGTACACAAGGACTTGTGCATTGATGAACAAAATGGAAACTTTGTTAACTCAATGAGATCCTTCCTAGCTTATGCAGAGAAAAATCTAAAAGATTTGCAGGGAGATGAAGATAGGGTCCTAACACATGTCAAAGAAATTACTGAGTACTTTCATGGAAACGTGAGCAAAGACGAAGTGAACCCACTTCGAATATTTGTCATTGTGAGAGATTTTTTGGGCATGTTAGACCATGTTTGCAAAGAGCTTAGAAGCTCGAAAGCCCCACGTAGTCCAAATCCTCTGGCACCATTCCGGTAGGTTAAATTGCTTGGTGTGTTTAAAAGATACAGCCTACCAATCAGGTTGTAACTTTTTTTTTTTTTTCTTGTAGAGCTTTGAAACATGTAGATTGATTGTTTGCTTACTCTAAATGGTTGATCTTAAGGGGTTGTTGGGTTGAGTTGAGTAGAGTAGACTGAAATGTTATTTGAGGATATGTAATAACAAATAACAAGCATAATCAATCAACTAAATGCAGATTCAAATTACAAATTAACAAATGTTGCTGAGAGGAAAGACAAAACCAGACAGTAACAGTCATTTATCCTAGTCTCTTCTCTCAACTAGACAAATCCTAATACTTAATTCCTACCCAAAACTAGTTTATTTTGTACACATATTAGGGACAGCGAATTGTCAAGCACATTTTTTGTTTAGAAGAATCCCTGATAAGATTCAATCAAACAATTTATGTATATGGCACTGCAAATGCTTATTTTTATTAGATAGTTTTTGCCACTTTGACTACTGATGCCACCATATTTTCACAACAGAACACTTTTATCAAAATTAGCCCCTTATCTATTACAGCATTTTCTCTAGGCAAGGATTATAAACTTTTGACAAACTTCCAAGACTTTTAAAAGTTGTTTTCTTATATCACAAACCAATTTCCAACCTTTCAGGTTTCACTTTTAACCTTCTCCCCTATGTCAACATCCTCAATTCATATGATACTAATTTTCTTTTCTTTTTTTTGACTTTGTTATGAAAGCTATTCAGAAATTCTTCACTATACAAACATGACATATTTTTCCTTTTCATATAATTACTAAACATTCATAAAAAGTTTTTACGAATGATTTTGCAGTTCAAGAAATATCCAAGAATGTTTCAAGAAATTGAAAAACTTTATAACATGGCCCACTAAGGACCACAATAAACAATTGTACACTAAAAAAACACCCTCAGAAAGTGAGGGAAAAAAAAAACCCCAAGTAGAATATACTGCAATGAATTACTACAAAGAAAAATAAGACAAAATTTGTACTTCCAATCTTTTATACACCCAACCACCAATCTTGATCTCTTTTGTCCATGTTTCTTACTATTTTATCAAACCCTGGCCAACCTCAAAAACAAAAAGGAAAAAAAAAAAAAAAAAAAAATCCTTTCGTTCGGTATATACGTACCAAGAAAGCAAGAAAGTTTACATACATGGCAATAAACCAAGAAATCATTTCTTTTCCACCATGCACCAAGAAAAACCAATCATATATTGTAGCCTTAGGGTACCCTTTCGGCACAGTTCCTCCTACTCATGTCCTCCTCAACCTTAGCCTTAGGTGCACATCTTTTCATCCCAACTTCAACGTTGATTAGCTTTTTTGGTTGATTAACTAAAAGTAGGTACAATTATACCTACAAAAAATGAGACTTTAAAAACTGTACGTAAGCAAATAAGTCAATAACCAAACATATTGTTTCATTTCCTTGTTTTCTCAGCAACTCGACTAACCTCTCAGAACCATACACACCTTGGTCATAAGGCAAAGAGCACCATGTGCAACTGGGGAACAAATCACGTCAGGGTGCACCAACTTGACCAACTTGCAGTACGTGGAGGTGGTGTCTACGCTAAGAGAAGGGTCAGGCTTTTGGCCAAGAAGGAAAATAGAGACCAGTGTGTAGTATACTCTGTCAACAGCGTAGTACCTGTCCACGTTGCTAAGGTAGGGGTAGGGGTCAAGCTAGAATATTCTCTATTTTGCTTCCCACTTGAATTTGCCCAAATCTTCTCAGTTAATAGTTAATACCAAACCACCCAGTATTATGAATTTTGCAAAGGTCTTCCTTTTCCAAGTACATTCCAAAAGGCAAAATGTAATAACTTTTACTGTTTAGATTTTGTTGTATAACTTAAGAAAAAAAAAATAGTTTCCTTGAATATACTTGTAAGTCTTTATTTTTTGATAAGTAGGTTTCTTTGAATATACACCCATAGAAATATATATAGTAAAAGTAAATACAGAAATGTCTTTGCAAGATTCAATGTTAGATTAAAACTCCTGGTTTAGTTTAGTGTTAGTCACAAAAGGTTTGTGTAAACAAATAATTTACAGTAATCACAATGAACAAAAATATAAATAACTATAAAATTAACAAATATAAATGAATCAGGTTCTGTTTTCTAATACCAGTGATTTTTTCTTAATGAGAAGTAGAGTTTTTTGGCAAGCTTGAACATCTCAATCTGTATATCACAACAACAAATGTAAAATGGATCTAGGGAACATGAATGAAGTGCTACTAAAATAAATCTGTTGAGGAGACAACACAAATGGACCAACACAGTAGAAAGGGAAAAGAAAAAGGAAGGCAGCGCACATAAAGTATCAAGCTTCAATTCTCTATAAACAACAAACGTTACTTTCAATCTAAAGAAACATTGATAATGAGAATTAATCTGAAGGATCAAAATGTGGGTAACCAAAAGAGATCACATAAGAGAGACATCAAAGTAATATATACAATACATATATGAGTAAGAACACCACCTTAAAAGCCAAAAAACACATAATTGAAAGGAACAATTCGAGAGAGAGAGCCCTGACCTAAAAATCACAAAAGACAAAGACCAGGGGGGGACAAATTTTCTATAATTGTCTGCTTCCTTTGTTGCATTTATATTTTGAGAGTTTTGTTTTAAAGCTTCTTCCCTTCCACGAAAGTTCTACCTCTGACTGGGCAAAATTCTCAAATCTTTAAAATACTCTATCAAAGGTTGCCGAAAGTTTTTCTTTGATTTTCTACTCCGTGATTTTCTTGAAAAAGGAAAAGCAAGAAAGATGGTAGTGCTGTTTTAGAAATCGGGGAATGAATAAACTTTAAATAAATAAAACAAAACAAATAATCATCATCTAAAGTTGAAATTAGAAAACTCACCACCAAGCATCAAAGAGCTGTAACACTGACCTATTATCACACTTTCCTAAGTCCCTAATCCATCTACTCCTTTCCTAGACAAATAGCAAATAAACATCTGGGGTAAATCTTTCTATTCTGGAGGCAAAGCTCTATAAACTAATAGCATCCTTTGATTAAATCTAAGGAAATAATTTTCGCTGCCTTTGCAAATTGGTGAAGCGAAAGGTAACGAATCTCAGGATCTGCCAAAAGTAATAATAAATTAATTTCAGCCTTTAAGAATATGAATGTTGTGCCAATGGTGTAAAATGTATGAAGACCAATGTTGAATAGTGACATTCTGTACAAAATGAAAAACACTGAACACCAAAATGAACCCCAAGCATAAGATTTTTTTTTTCTTTAAATAAGGACTTTAACAATAGTTAGAGAACAGAAGAATTCTAAACTGAGAGCAGCAAAAAGCAAATAACAGCAGTCTGCTTCTTGCTCAGGATAAACAGAGAAATTCCACACCTGGTCACCAACATCCTCCTTGAATTGACCAAAGCAAAAAATAAAGGACAATTAGAACAAAAAATTTTAATTTAAAGAAACTCCAGGCCCAGTTACAAACAGATTGCCACCAAGGTTAATCACATTTACCAGGCTCCCAAAGCCGGACAGTGTCACTACTACCTAAATAGGCTTGTTGCTTCCTTGAAAGCGCAATTTTATCTGAACAGGAAAAACTCATAAATATGGTTTTCCAAAACAACTCTCTATCTAAGATATATTTTCATAAACCAATATTCTCTTTTTTCATTTATGAACAGCAAAAATACAATAAAGCGTAAATCTTCTGTATTAACTTAACCTGAGACGTTTTTCTCCAAAAAGTAATTTGACATTGTCTGCTGTTTGGAGGAGGATTAAAAAAATAGACTAGTAAAATTTGCATATAAATTTCATGCAGAGAATACTCCCAAACTTTAATCCCAATGCACACCACAAAATAATCATAACAAATTAAACTCACTTCTCAACGAAACATTTCAAAAACCAAGGTAATTCAATTCTAAAGAAAGAAAGAAATTTAAAAAGATTCACACAAACACAATACCAAGAGATCATGCATGAATCCAATATTTCTCAGTTCTCTTTGTCATCACCGCAACACCGAGCGGTCAGACTTCTTGGTTGATTAAATAAAGATTGATGAGAGAGAAGGTTGTCAAGGAAAGAGGAAACATACATAAAGGGGGCGAGGGAGAGAGAGAAAAGAGGGGAAGAGGGGGTTGTTTGAGAGAGAACCTAACGCTTGACATGGGGAGGCGTTGAGAGAGATAATTGATTAGTGCCGTGAGAGAGAGAGAGAGAGAGAGAGAGTGAAATATCTTGGGGCACAGTTTGAGAGAGAATAAGGAAAGGATAACATGTGTGGGTGCACAAAATCTGATGTGGCACTTTGAAGGAGGGAAAAAAATTTCCCCCACCTTTTAAAAATAGATTCACTGTAAAACAAAAAATAGAGAGTAAATCCACCCCCTCAACTGTAAAAACACTTCTAGCGCTAGTTACACTACTACCACAACACCATATACAAAATTCTCTATTGACTTTCAATCTTTGATTGTCAAAATAACAAATCACACATTCAATACATATATGCTTTAATCAATTCGGACATATTTATATTTTGAGAGTTTTGCTTTTATGATCAACTTGGTTGTTTTTCTTTGATTTTCTACTATTTTCTTGATTCGGGGCTTTCGTTGCTTCTGTGAGTGACCCATTCTTTCTATTCTGGTCCTTTCTATGACGACGAATGCATTTCCCCCATTCTGGAAAGATGAATAAGATTTGGACTTGTTCATTGAGAGCCACTGCTTCAACAGAGAAAGGTTCCTCCCCTTTAAACAGGCCCAGTTTTGTCCTGGGAATTTTATCCATATAATATAAAATTAACTCAAATCCTAAGAAACATGAACAAACACAAT
Source organism: Fagus sylvatica (assembly GCA_907173295.1). Classification (NCBI taxonomy): domain Eukaryota; kingdom Viridiplantae; phylum Streptophyta; class Magnoliopsida; order Fagales; family Fagaceae; genus Fagus; species Fagus sylvatica. Next base: position 10,406,503 of record OU015761.1, read on the forward strand.
CTAGGGTGCATCAGTGAAATACATAAAGGTTTTAAACTTTCCCTACAGAGCATAATTTCCCCCAAAAACACTGTAAAACAAGACCTGTTTCTAAATTGTCCAGTTTTGCACAACTTAGTTTCTGGTAAGACCACAACCAAACATTTTGATATAATATCTTGCTCTGAAAGGCTTTGTCTGCCAGAAGACCAGACTGCTCTTTTGTCTGCCAGTGAATTGCTGGTGACTATTGGACCAGCAGCTGGTGAACATTTCAGCTAAAAAAGGAAAAATTATTTTCTGATTGTATATACCTTGTCATCTGCCTCTCGGATGTACCCTTTAACTTCCAGAATTCGTGCAAGACCTTGCCACCATAGCAGATCAGTTGTCACAAATTTTTGAAACTGTACATGGTCATTACATGAAAACAATCAAATGGCAAAGACTTTGAAATACATGTGTTAAACACCATATCAAGGAACTGACACATAAAGAGAGAGAGAGAGAGAGAGAGAGAATCACCTGCTCCCTTATTTTACTGACACACATTCTGAGGTTCGGCATTTCCATAGATCTCCGTTGCTTAATGTCAGTGCATCTCTCATCATATGAGCCATCCAATAAAGTGCTCCCCTGATATTCAACATACATGTCGTTTTAGGAATGATGACTAAATAATAACCACCGTTGCTTCTATGAGCATATGATATATACATCGACTATTTAGAATTTTGATACTACAAAGTATTACACTTGGCAAGTTGGCAATCACTTCTTAAGATGGACTAATGCATTTACTTTAATAAGATATATAGCCAATTGTTGAAAAATGTGCTGCCTTAAAATACCAAGAATGATCAAATCACCCATCCATCAGTTAGTCAAAAGAGTAGTGTCCACTGAATATGCAGACTAGAACCAAAAGAATAATGGACAAGTAGATCTTGACACTGACACAACTTTTTGATTTTTTGATAAGATATCTTGACACAACTGAAATAACCATTAAATGATACTCACACAATAAGCAGCAACAACCCGTACTAAAATTTCTGCCTCCTCTTTCAAATTTTGCATTTGAGGAGGTCCATCAGTGCACATATCGCACCTGCATATTAGAAAAGATTATAACATCATTTAGAACAACATTAGAAAGAGATTACTAACCATGAAAATGCATTACTCATAGCTTAATAATTTAAAGATAATAACTATGGAGTTAACCTCTTTAAGATTGCTACTCCAAAAAAAAACTGTTATGGCAACAATCAGAACAAACCCTAAAATGAAAGGAAGCATTACATACAAGAGACATGCATCATAACTAAAATCCTCTCCAAAGTACTCCACAAGTGTCTTAGCCCGACAGCATGAAGTACTCATTCCATATCTGCAATTATATCAAAATAATTTGTAATAAAATGTTCACGAAAGAAAAAGGACAAGCATAGCTCTAAGAAATCTATTTGACATTAACCTGAAGATATCAGATAGCATCCTATATGCTTGTTTTGTCTGATCTGCACTTCTTTTACTTGGCAAGAGTGATGGTACTCGTGTTAGGTTTGCATATAGAGCTGTTGGAAAAACCATAAACAGCTTTTAGATAACCTTTTAGAATTCATAATGACAAACTTCCACATCGCATTTAGAGAAAAAAAAATTACTGCAATCTGCTAATTTTCCATCCCTGCCAGCTCGACCTGCTTCTTGATAGTAGGCCTCCAAACTCTGTAAGAAAACCAGTGGTTAAAAACTGAAAATTTTATTACCAGAAAAATATATAATTAAAAATTTCAGCAAGCATAACAGGCATGCAAGTTTTTATACAGAAAAGTACACATTAATTCATGTTTAGGAGATATGCAACAGTTAATTCATGTTCATCAACAACAACAGAAAGAAAAAAGAAAAAATTTGAAACCCATGAAATATAGCAGCAATATCAAACTTAAAACTAGCACCTGTGGCCAACCATAGTGGATGATTCTTCGAACATTCGACTTGTCAATCCCCATTCCAAAAGCAATTGTTGCAACAACTACCTGCAGGTAGGAGAAAAAAATGTTGATTACAAAGTGAAAATTTCTATCTCCATATTATACTTATCAAATAAACGGAAAGAATAAAATTACTTAGAGAATGCAAATGTCATAAGACCACAGACCAACCTCTCTGGATGAATGTGATTTTGTATTCAATTTAATTTATATCAATAAACCTTTAATATTGTATTAATGACTAGAAAAAAGTAATATCCAATATAGACAGGCCTGGTAGGCCATAGAGAGGAGAAACCCATAATTTTTTTTTTTAAGCTGCAAATTTGATTACACTGTAGAAAAGAAAAGATTGCACATTATAACTGATGTAAAACTTGATTAAAGCAGGACAAAAGTCTATACAAAAAGTCAAGAACAAATAACAAGACTCAAACATTTAAAACAGCCATTTTAGTAGCATTCATGAATAGAAGAGGTAGGATTTCAAGTAGGAAAAGGAATCATATAGGGTACAGTCTAAATAATACACTGGAATTCAAGAAAAATCACTAGCTAAATTTTCAACAGCAGTGTAATTTTGGAACAAGAATAATGGAATTAAAAATACTTGGATGAGAAGGAAGTCTTACTTCTCTTCTCGATCAAAAACTATAGTTTCACCAAGCTTCAAAACAATTTAAACAGTCTCACCATCAGGTAGTATAAAAATACACACCATAGTTGGTTTTAACTTAAAGTGAAAATTTTATGACAAATACTTAAACACTGTTTACACTCAAATAGTAGTAAGTACACCTTGCAGAAAATTCTAATGATAGTGGAAACACATACTTTATTCTTCTGAAGGTGGGAGAAAAGATAAAACTAAAGTGATTAAATTATTAATAAAACTAAAGTGATTATATTATTAATCAAAACTAAAGTTTGAAACTCATCCAATTAACCTCTTTTGGTAAACTCAAGAAAATCAAAGTTCCATTAGATAAAAGCAAGGGCCTGAAAGATATATCTCCAAACCACTAATATCTAACTTCTTTTTGGACCACGACTTGACTCTTAATTGGGAAAAGATTGATATAATGAAATTTCTCTTTTAAGTCAGAAAATACATTCATAAACTTCATATGACTTATATAAATATATTTAGTATATGCCTCAAGATATCCCAATGGCCTAAAATCAAACACAGCATACATACAAACCTAGTTAGTTATCTATTCACACACACACAAAAAAAGCCCTCAATCCATTTTCAGTATCTTTAATTGAAAAGGAAAAATCCTTACCTCTAAAGTATTTTCATGAAATTCCTTGTGAACCTGCCTTAAATGTGATTTTGGCAACTGGGGAGGAAATAAGACCATATTAGTTCCATACCAAATAGATAATATTTTGATAGGAGCAAGTAATATACACAGTACTGGTGAGAATGTTACACAAGTGATATGAAAAGGAAAATTTAATGAGAAGCACAGTAGGGCAATTAGGTCAACAAAATGCTACCATTAGCAATCAGGGCTCAGAAAGTACATGAAAAACAAGAATGTTTCTAAAGCTATCCACCTGATTCCCCTTTCTATTGTCATTTCCTCACCATTGTGGATTCAACAGCTAGTCAAGTTTCTACAGTACATTGTAATGGCACCTTAAATAAAGCAGGGTTCAGAAATATGGAACCACATGATAATGACAAAGGAATTCTTGTTGGACTGAAAGGTTGGCTAAGTGGTGATAGAATTAGAGGACCACATTAGCTAATAAGTCTGGAATAAACAATAAAATCTATGCATATGAATAAGCTTCTAGTAATTGTCAATAAATACCGATGCATTATAAGCAGCAGCCTTCACACCAAAGCCACAAAGATATTTTGTGATCCTCAATGTTTCTTTTCTAGTAGGAACATATATGATGGTAGGTCCTTCTCCTAAAGGCTCATGCAGAAGTCTTAATCTTTCTTCTGGTTTATCTAGTGGATCAATTGTCTCAGATAACCCACTCATGTTCCAGTCCTCAGAAGGAGATTGTCCATAGAATTCACCAAAGGCAACTGCAAAAATAAAAGTGATTGAGATGTCGAACAAAAAATCATCAATTAGCAACAATCTTGAAAGTTTGGTGATAAAACATTAATTAATGACCAAATACAGAATAAAAATAGAAGACAAATTTCAAAGACGTGTACCATCCCAATCATCCACACTCTGAAATAAATCAACATCATTTTCCAAATATTCCACTGACATCTTTTTTCCCTTTGAAGCAATCGAACCATTTTCCTTTGTTGAATTTACTTCATCAACATCTCCATCAGTATAAGAATCCTCGATGTCGTTCAAATCATTTGCCTCAGATATGCTACAATTATCAGAGCCACAAGATGTATCATCTAATTCTTCTGAGATTATAGTCTGTTTCTTGTCACCAGTCTTTCTCTTTCTGACATATTTGTCTATCAATTCACAAAAATCCTCCGCATAGGAAGATGAAGATGTTCTACTATGTTTTACCTGTAAATGGCAGCAAGAGAATTATAGATATTCCTTCAGTAACAAATACAGATCAACTCAGAGCAAAAACATGATGTGGAACTAAGATGAAAAAATAATGAGTTCAATCAAATAATTGTTCAACGAGAAACCATTAGGAAACCCTTGAAACTATCCTCTAGCAGAATAAATTCCTAGTTAAAAAATGCATAGAAAGGACCAATTTGGTAAAGATTTATCTCCGAAACCATACTGAAAATGAAACATAAAAAAATATATATAAAAATCTCACCAAAAACCGAAGATTTGGCCGGAAAAATGTAGTAAGCACAATTTTTGTTTCCTTTGACATGCACAGCGACTTAAGAATATCTTCCCGAACCCGAATTGTAGCAGTAGCAGTCAAGGCCATCAGTGGTACATCATATTTTAAGAATTTTAAATTGCAGGCACTAAAATTCTCCCGCAACACAGATAATCGCCTGAAACATTAGATTGCATAAGTCAAACAATTGCAACAACTCCAATCGTCTAGTACAAGAACTAGGTCGATGAACCTCAAAGAGTGGACACTGAAACTTCAAAGGCACAGCAAATACAAGCAGGATATTATTGGCTCAAGGTGAATTATAAACAATAAAGAGAAACAATCTGAAACTAAATAGATACAGGACTTCTTATTATCTTATTGAAAACATTGAGAGCGTGGTTTTCTAGGTTGGATTAACTGTGATTAATATCTCTTGACTTTCATGTGAACCAAATGCATGACTAAGCCATTGGTTATAGGTCATATATAAAATTAGTAGTGAAGTAATCAAATGCAATGATTATAATAAAACCAAACCACTGCTGTGGGAAGGGAGGAAAAAAAAAAAAAAAAAGATCCATCCAGAAGTGGATTGACAAACCTGTAATCGGGCCGAAAATCATGACCCCACTTGGAAACACAATGGACTTCATCAATGGCAAACAAAGCAATTCCACGGCCTTCTGCAAGCCTCTGAAGTGGTTTTATCAATCTGCAGACATATAGTTTCTTTATTCTACTTGAAATACATATATGGTAGGGAGGCCTAATATAATATGGATAAGAAGTAGTATAGAATGCTATGTTGAATAGGAAAGCAACAGAAAAAATGATTTTGAATATGATAGACAAGAGTACATTGGCTAACCCTAATTAGTTGATGAGGATCAATACAGCCAGCACCAATTTAATTGGAATAATGCTTAGTTTGAGTTTGACTTATAAAAAATTAAAAACATGTTCCTCTTAAAACACAAGTCACATTGTATGTCATTTTTTTTTTTTTTTGGTAAGTTACACACACACCCAATGGGTCTTGAACCCACAACTTCACCCTCCACCCAGAACTTATAAGGGAACAAGGTGCTACTTGAGCTAGAGCTCATTGGCACATTGTATGTCATCTACCTTAAAAGTGTCTCTGGACAAACATATACGATGCTATACATGCCTCTCATTGCTTTCTGTTCCACTGTACTGTCAGGTTGCCCAGATCCAAGAAAGCAAGAAGTGACCCCGTGTTGAGCTAGCTTTAAGCATTGATCATGCATCAAGCTAATCAAGGGTGAAATCACCACTACAACCTTCCCTGTTAACATTGCTGGAATCTGGAAACACAATGATTTCCCTGTAGAAATTTATCATGTACAACTAATTAGTGCCCACCAAAACTATATAACAGGTACAGTGTGCAGACACAGAGATATATAAAGCAAACGAACATTACCAGACCCTGTTGCAGCAAGGACAAGACAGTCTTGGTGAGCTAACCAAGCAGCCAAGGCTTCCTTCTGGAAATTCTTCAAGGATGAATAACCAAAATGCTTTTGCAAGAGACTGGTTACTTTCTTCTCCCAATCTGATGCAATGTCCAACTCCTGAGGGCAGTCGACTGGAAATGGATCCGACATGCCAGAAAGATCTTCCTTATGTTCTTCCACAGGACCAGGCGATATGTTTGATCCAGAAACCAATACATCAGGTAGAAAACCAATCCTGCTTCGTTTGGATCTAGCTGCAGATTGGAAATGGTCCAGTAAGTTCGACTGCCGTAATTGACCTGAAGGAGGCAAGGAGGACAAGGTTCTTTTACCCAGAGCTTTTTCATTTCTTGTGGAACATCTAGAACTACTAGACGCACCCCGACTATTTCTACGAGAATAATTTGATAGATAATCCAGAGCATCATCAAATGATGGACCCACTGCTTTTATAGCTTCCAAGACAGCAGAATTCTGAAATCCCATCTCAATCAGGTTTGCAGTGACTTCATCAGACGATAGACCATTGCCATCCATGGTTTGAAAATATTATCTAGAGAAAAGAAAGAAGGAAATTAAAGAGCATCAATAAGAGGATTGGTTGAGGAAAATAGCTCAAGAACTACATATCAAGAAATTCAAATAGCTCTCAAACTCATATTTTGTATTTATACACTACTCAATGAATAGATTCTCTTTCTTATTACCTTTTTAATGACCATAACCCAACACTAATTTCAAGTCAGTGACAAACTACGATATTTAGACCTACTCATATACACCTGACAGTAATTTAACCCTAACCCTAGGTAGAGCAGCAATCGGAGTCAAAAACCCAAGAATCCCATTGAAAAAAAAAAAAAAGGAACTAAAACAAAAGAAAAGGCCAAAGGCTAAAGATTTAACTTTTAAGGCATAAAAACAAGGGACAACACTACTGCATAACCAAGTCTTTCATTTTCTCAGCAACCAAACAATGCCATAATACCAAAAAAAAAAAAAATCCATCCCATCTAATACATTCCCATTCAAACATATCATATCAATATACAAAAATCATCCTAACAACAATCATAACATTTTTCATTCTCAAACCCTTCATTTTCTCAAAAACCAAACAATGCTATTTCACGGGGAAAAAAAAAAAACAACTTCCATTCCTCAACTCAAATATACAATTCCCCAAAAGTCTCAGATTGTAAAGATTCTAACTTCACATTTTTTCATTCTAGTTTCTCTTCTTTTCCTTCATTTTCTCAGAAACCAAACAATGTTATTTCATGGGGAAAAAAAAAACTTTCATTCCTCAACTCAAATACAATTACCCAAAAGTCTCAGATGGTAAAGATTCTAACTTCACATTTTTTTCATTCTAGTTTCTCTTCATTTCTATCATTTTCTCATCAACAAAACAATGCCATGAAAGATCAATATACAAAAATTAAATTCCAACAACAAAAAAGATTAACCAAACAATGCCATGACTCACACACACACACACACACCCATTCCCATTCTAATTAAATTAAAATGTAAATCATAAAATTTCAAAAACACACACCTATGCGACGCGATTCAGCTTCTTCTTAGCTCACGATGAGGAAATGAAACCCTAAAAACACAGAGCTGCTGGGTTTCAAAAAAAAAAAAAAGGGAATCCACTATTAGTATATTACCATTAGATACGCAAGCTTGAGTAAATGTCAAATTATGAACAATTTCTCAGAATAACATTCCCGCCAGATCGACAGAAATTGAATTTGGGATTTTATTTTATTTTTTACTACTTTGTCAAAAAGAAAAGAAATTGCACAGTTGAACAATTTTTCACTCCTATTCGATTCAAAACCAAAACGATGTCGTAGGAGAAGGCCCACTTAAGTATATATGACCCAACCAAAAAAAAAGGCCCAGCTATGCATTGCAAATTTGAAAATGTGAAATTAATCCTTTCTCCTAGTCTCTTTTTTTTTTTTTTTGGTTGCTATCAGTCTAAATTCATATCATGGCTTGAGAACACTAAACAAGAAGTTTTACTAACCTAGAGAATCAACTCATTAGCTCGTGCTAAGAGCATTCTCATTAGGCTCCTCAAAATTTTAGTCAAATTTCTAAAACAACCACTTTTTTCTAGTTTAGCTAAAGCACAACTACATCAGATTCTCTATTTTATTTCACTATTCTATTTTTTAATTTTTTAATTTTTTTTTTTTTACAACTCCCAAAATACCTCCCTTTCTTATTTTTCTCCTCCCTCTCCCTCTTTTTCTCTCTTCTGTCTTCTCCAGCCCCATTCTTTTTCTCTTTGTTTTCTCCAGGCCCTCCCTATCCATCCTTTTTCTCTCTGTTTTCTTCAGCCCCTTTGTTTCTCCAAAACCGCCCACAATCAACCACAAACCACCCACAATCACCCATGATTTCACCGACCATTTCATCTACAAATCACCTATAATCAACCACAAAATCACACAAATCAAACCTATAAATCAAACACACCTAAATCTGCTCCGCCTTCCTTCAAAACCCACACACACAAACAAAATCCACAAAACCCACACACCCACAAAACCATCATCAGACTACCCACGTCCACCGACCCATAAACTCACATTGTCGCGAGCCTTCTTGGCCTCGCCATGGTTTCCTTAGAGCCCTTCTCGGCCTCGCCGTGGTTTCCTCACAGCCACAAATCAACAAAACACAAACCACAAATCAACAAAATCAACCAAGCCCAACGGTTTGTGGCGCGAAGCGTTGAGAGAGAGAGGCAACACCAACGGTGAGAAAAGAGAGAAAATATAATATAAAAAGGGAGGATTTGGGTTTGTAGATGAACAGTTGCTCCACCATTTGGAGGAGGAACTTAATGGTGGAGGAACTGTAGAAGATGTATACGCGATTTACAGATTGACGAGGTTGGTGTGGTTCGGTTTTGTGGGTGTTCGCCAATATATTTGCGGAATATACGGTTTGGATCGTCTATTGCGAATGCTCTAACTAAGTGGGCAAGAGTTCGAATTTTGTTAGTGTTGTCTGGAACTCTGGAGAGATGACTTAATGCAAGGAAGTCGTCGTGATCCATCACATCTGCGAATATGAGAGTTATGGATACAAGTAGTGGTACATCCCATTATTGCACAAATGTGTCACACGCCAAATATAATTGGATTCAAGTGAATTAGGCCAATGACCGCACTTACGAGTCCTTTTTTTCATAAAAATAAAAATAAATAAAAAAGTTTCCACCTAATAAACTATTTTTCAAACCAAGAGACTATTGGACTAATCAAACAGCTTCACTAAGCCAAGTTTCCCCTTTTTTCATAAAATAAAAAAAAAATAAAAAAAATAAAGTTTTACTAACCCAACCTAATAAACACTTTTTCAAACCAATATCAAACAGCTTCATTACAGGTTTTCCATTTGTTTCAACGTAAAATCTTTATTTTACGAATTGAGTATGTTTTTTTTTAGGATAAATTGCATAATCACCCCTAAGGGTTTAGATCATTTGTAAAACTAACCCTAAGATTTCAATTTTGTAATATAATCATATGGGGTTTTAAAATTGGTGAAATTAACCCATCTAGATATATTTTTTTGTCAATTTTGCTAACAAAAATTAGTCATATGCATTGCACCTATGTTTATAGTAATGAATTTTTTATTATAAAGTGGTTACATGAAATGTACGTAACAAATTTTTGTTAGTAAAATCGACAAAAAATGCATCTAAATGGCTCAATTTTTAACCAATTAAAAAATCTTAGTTGGTTATATTGTAAAATTGAAATCGCAAAGGCTAAGTTTGTAAATGACCCAAAACCGGGGTGATTATATAATTTGACGTTTTATGTAATAGTTGTTGTCTTTATAGTTTTACTTATTTGCTTAAATCATCGGAAAGATTCAATTTTGATTCTGTGTTAAACTTAAACCCCCAATATATATTGGAGTAAATTATTGAACAATAAAGAGGAAAAACGAAAGAATTATTCCAACTTCATTCATTGTTGTGAGCCCGACATCTATATTTCATATGATACACACTTCCGGTTCTAGGCTCGTTTTCAATACGACCTCGTTTCGATCGCCATCAAATTAATAAACAGGTATTTATTCTACTACTAATTCTCAATTCCTCTCTTTCCAATTCCAACCAAAAAAGAGTATATACTTGTTTAAAGAATATTAAAAATAAGATGTAAAAATGCTTTTTTTTTTTTTTTTTAAGAAAAGGGAAATCTCTGTTTTTATATGATTGGTCTGAGAATTTTTGTAATTTTTGTGGGTTTTGGTTAATTTAATTTAGAAATATGGGTTTTTTTTAGATCGTTGAATTGAAGCTTATTAGCTTCTGGGTTTATTTGCAATTGGAAACCATTGAAATATAATAGTTTTTCATAATTCAATGAGAATTTAGATAATTGGGTATGGTTTCTTTTGTTCTAAGCCTCTCTTAACTTGAATATAGCTTTATATATATATATACAGGTGTATGTGGTTTTTCATATGGTTTAATTGCTCTAAGCATTGCTTCCCTTGCCTTATCTTGATTTTTGGCTATATGTATATTTTTGTTACATATATTGACTTAGAGTGGATTGTGCATTAATGTGTTATCTAACTGGAGTTGAAAATTTGGAATTAAGATTAGTTCAGTTGAGTTGAGTAATGGTTGGTAACAAGAAGGCTATACTTGTATTATGTGAGGCTGTGTTTTGTTTTCTTGCATGATTTAAGCTAGTGGGTGTCTGCTTTTGCATGATTTAAGCTAGTTAGATATACATTGTTGGCTTTTTTCTTGGTTTCTTAAGCTTTTGTGATGATTAGTTTATGAACGGTGGGATTCGTTAATATCTTCAGTAGTGGCTAGTGTCTTTGATGTATTTATATACCATATAGAGTTTTTTTAGAGTATGATTGCTTAATCTCTGACTTTTATTCGTGCAAAAACAACTGCCAGTAATGGTTTTATGAATTCATGTGTAAATGAATTTATGTGTACTTGAAGAGTTTCATGATACTAGGCCGGTTGCAGTAGGTTGTCTTACTTCAATAAAGACAACTTGTTAGTTGGTGAAGAGTTTATAACTTTTTTTTTTTTTTTTGATAAGTAATAATTCATTAAAAAGAGTTCATAACTTTTAGACACTGGCTGAATGTATATGGGATTGTCTTTACTTATTAAAAGCTATAAATTGCTATGCGGGTAATGGTAGGTTATAATTTTATTTGTAAAATACTAGACCTTCACAGGTCTTAGGCTGACCAGTTTATGTAAATCTGTTACTGATCAAAAAAAAAGTTTATGTAAATCTGTTAAGGGTTTATTAACCTAAATGTATATATATCATGTTTATTTTGCTATTATCCTTCTACATTATTAACCTAAACTTATATTTCTTATCATTACCTACATGCCTATACTTCTTATCATTATACCCTGCATGTATATATCTCATGTTTATTAACCTAAATATATATTTCTTATCATTATTAGTTTCATCTTTTTATTTGAGGCCTTAATGTCAAGAAGGTTTTATTCTGTGTGTGTGTGTGGTTGCCTCAGTGCTGAAGTTCCTTTACCATGTATTTGTGTAGGTACCTTGTCTGCAATTAAATTTTTGACTGATTAATTCTTCCTTTTATGTTTCAGGTCAATGGCAGCTTCTGCGGACTCATGGATGAAGGAATATAATGAAGCATTAAAACTTGCTGAGGATATTAATGGCATGGTTTCTGAACGTATTTCATTGCCTACAACAGGACCAGATGCTCAGCGTCATGCATCTGCTATACGGAGGAAGATCACAATATTAGGGACTAGACTTGATAGCTTACAGTCCCTTTTGTCGAAGCTTCCTGGAAAGCAGCCCGTGTAAGTCTTCTTAGTTGAACTGCACTAATGTTTGTTTTGGCCATGTTTCCATGAGGAAGGTTCCCATGTTAATAATCATGGTATCTTGGTTTGTTAGTTTGTTAGTTTCACAATTATACATGATTTTTTAGTATGTATTATAAGATAGTTTGTTAGTTTCACAATTATACATTATTTTTTATTTTTTAATTAAGAGGATTTTTTTAGAATCTTCTTAGAAAGGTGAAAAAAAGGGGAGTGATTTTAGTACACAGGCAAGACTTATACATGATATGGGTGCAAAGAAATAAGAGAACTCAAATGTGATTGAAAAGGTCAAACTGGTTGATATGTTGTGCTGTACCATAGAAATCTCACTTCCTAATTTCTGGGCACTGGATTTTGTGGTGTTGGAAAAGTTTATGACTTGACTGCTAATTGCCATGCTCTAGGGTAACAGTCAAATGCAGGTTGGATTATAATCTAGAAATCGGAAGAGGTGGTTTGAAATGTCTGTATTCTTCTTGACCACTTTTCATAGTATTTTTCTTCCACTAATCACCCACAGTATCTATCCTGGATGATTAAAAGTCTTGTTAAACAATTCAATCCATGATGTATTATCCCAACAACTTGAGGTTGCTGATTTAGCCTATCGAAATAATTTTTTTCTTATGTTAATATCTTGTTAGTACACATCTTCTTCACTGTTGCCTGAAAAGTATTTGTATCTTTGATTAAGTTGGCAATATTTGCTTTATCACTTTATAGAGTTGGTGTTTCAAAGAAACTTTCTGGTTGTTGTTATCTGAAGTGTTTTGATCTGCTTCTTGTGATACACAGAACAGAGAAAGAGATGAATCGTCGCAAGGACAATCTTGCAAATTTGAGATCAAAAGTTAACCAGATGGCTTCAACATTGAACATGTCAAATTTTGCTAACAGAGACAGCTTGCTTGGCCCAGAAATAAAGCCAGCTGATGCCATGAGTAGAACAGTTGGCTTGGGCAACTCTGGCCTTGTTGGGCTTCAACGACAGGTTATGACAGGTGTTGCTATCACTTATTGAGAATAATGCTTTTCCTTGTTATAATTATATTGCTTGTGTTTTTGGAATATGGATCCTTACGTGGTATGCCCTTTGATGCAGAGCAAGATGAGGATCTTGAGAATTTGGAGACGACTGTAGTAAGTACAAAACATATTGCATTGGCAGTCAACGAAGAACTTGACCTACACACTAGGCTGATTGTATGTGTTTTCACCCACCATATTTGTTTAGTTACTTGCCTTTATCTTTTTTCATCTTTGAGTCTCATCTAAAGTCAAGTACTTAGTTCTGTTAACTATAGGCGCAGTGAATATTAAAATTTGTTGCTCTTCCATCGTGCAGGATGACTTGGACCAACATGTGGATGTTACAGACTCCAGGTTACGGGTAATACACTTACTGCAATTTTTTAACAAGTTCCGAAAATTCTTGTTTATAATTGCAAAATGATGTCCAATATAATACATTAGCTCCAGCAACTGTCCTTGTTATAACCAAAGGTCATTCTATATGGCATCACATAATATTTGAATAAATATTTGGTTAATAGCGAGAAGGGAAAGGAGAAGAAAAAAGGGTCAGATTTTTAAATTATTAATCCTACAAAAAGTTATGAATTGATGTAACATTGCAAATAGTTGCACCAAGTGTAATTTGATCCTATTTTCTTTCTATTTTCTTTGCATGAATAGGAAACTAAAAAATGATACAATACTCCCCCCCCCTCTTTTTTTTCTCTTTCTTATAATGTATAATAGTAAGTAAACCTATAGAGTGTAATAGGTATTTCAGCAAAGATCTTGTTTTAATTTTGCAACAAATTCATTTGGTCAGAATATTTTGTCTAAAGTTGTTTATATAGTATTATATATTAGTTATATAGACATAAGTTGTAATTGATATGTTTATATCCACAAAAAACACACATGAACATAGATATACATTGGAAATTTGTACTCTCTCTATTTTATTCTTGAATTTGGTGGAATTTTAATTATGCTTCTTTTGCGGTCTCTGCTATCACCAAAACAGCGGGTTCAGAAGAATTTGGCTGTCTTGAATAAGCGCACCAAAGGTGGCTGCTCTTGCATGTGCATGCTTCTGTCAGTTATTGGGATCGTGGTTCTGGTTGCTGTCATATTTTTATTGATCAAATATTTGTAAATACCAACAATGGTGAACTATGCCATTGTTCTCCTAGTATGTGCTTCTTGGTGTGAATTGGCTTTTGTTGTTCCTGTCATGGTTATAACAATATTTGGCTTTGCTACTTTTGTTTGTGAAATGGAGTTGGTGAGGTTTTAAGATGCACTTTGTAAATAGCATTTGTAAACAGCTATATTTAAATATTTACAAACTGAAAAAAGAAAAAAATAGTAGTTTTTATAATGCTACTATCCGTTGGCAAAATAAGTGTTGTCAATGAGCTTATAGTTCAAATGGTACAAGTGGAGGATTATGTCATGAGTTCAAGATAATAATAACAAAGAAATCTTGTCCTCTTACCAACTTTTATGTGTCTTTGTCTAGAAATATGTTTATGCTTATTGAAATTAATTAATCATTTAACAAAAATGATTTAAATCAATATATATATATATATATATATATATATAAACAAAAACCTTCAGCTGAGGTTCTGCCATTTGGCATGCTTAGAATTTGACATCCTTCAGCTGAAGTTTTGCCATTTGGCATGCTTAGAATTTGATATGTGCTGAGATTTTTTTTTTATTTAAAAATAAGATGAAGATAAAGATTAAGAAAAAATTAAGATGAAGATAAAGATAAAAAAAAAATTAAGATGAAGATAAAGATTAAGAAAAAAATAAGATGAAGATAAAGATAAAAAAAATTAAGATAAGATAAAGATTAAGATGAAGATAAAGATAAAGATTAATCTTTTCTATTTATAAATACACTGAAAAAATTAAGATGAAGATAAAGATTAAGATGAAAATACTATTTATAAAAAGAAAAAATTAAGATGAAGATAAATTATTTTATTAAAAAAATTAAGATGAAAATAAAGATTAAGAAAAAATTAAGATGAAGATAAAGATAAAAAAAAAAAATTAAGATGAAGATAAAGATTAAGAAAAAAATAAGATGAAGATAAAGATAAAAAAAAATTAAGATGCAGATAAAGATTAAGAAAAGATTAAGATGAAGATAAAGATAAAGATTAATCTCTTCTATTTATAAATACACTAAAAAAATTAAGATGAAGATAAAGATTAAGATGAAAATACTTAAAACCTATAATATTGCAAATATTTTGTTTTGGTTAATGTTTGTAATTAAGATGAGGATAAAGATAAAGATTAATCTCTTCTATTTATAAATACACTAAAAAAATTAAGATGAAGATAAAGATTAAGATGAAAATACTATTTATAAATACACGTTAAAACCTATAATATTGCAAATATTTTGTTTTGGTTAATGTTTGTAATTAAGATGAAGATAAAGATTAAGATGGAAATACTATTTATAAATACACATTAAAACCTATAATATTGCAAATATTTTGTTTTGGTTAATGTTTGTTTTTGGGTGTGATGAATTAAGTTGAATGATGTGGCTTTTGACCATTCGAATAGGTCGGTAATCGATGAGGTTAGTTATGTTTATTGCTTCTTGAAGGGTTTGTTATGTTTATTGCTTCTTGAATTATGCATTTTAGTTACAAGAGCAGAGCAAGTCTTCAATGAGTTCATGATTATACCTAACAAATCTTGCTGAATGAAAAGTAATAGACAAGCCTACATATATGCATAGTATCAAAGTGTATTGAGCAACTTTTGGATCTAATAGGACCATGTTGAAAATGTAGGGATTGAAGAAATTGTTGAAATAATCCGTGAGTTTGCAAAACACGGTGAAGAAGTGATTGACCGTGAGTTGCAAAACACGGTGAAGAAGTGATAGATAAGAAGAAACTTTAGTTGCGAAGGGTAATCATGAAGTGGTAAATAATTTTTTGCTTTTTAATTTTTAGTTTTTGTTTGTGATTTAAGATTTGAATAAATAAAAATCTCGTGCATTGCACGAGTTACATGCTGGTTAGTAAAAAATCATGGATTTATTCTTGAAATATTTAAACTCAAAGATAACAGCCAGTAATGAGCGTTTTGGCTAACTTTGAAGGTCTGAAGGTAAAAATAGAAGAAGAAAAAAACTAAACTAACCATTTTGAACTCTTTGCTCCTAGCATTCTACAAGTCATCATTTGGATGACTGTATTGCAATTGAATACTGCTTCAACCTCTTTTAACTTCTCATCAAAATCTTCATCCTCAGTTGTCTTGTTTTTGTCAATTGGATGATTAGTTCCAATAATGCTAGCCAGAATATTGCTACTAATTCATTCACATTTTATTGATCTCCCCATATAATTCTTTTTCTTTCTCTTTTTCATTACACCAGGATTTGAACACAATTTTCCCCTATGAAAGAATCAAGCAGTACTACTAAATCACAAAACTTTTAGAGATTCCCCATAAGATCACTAAGGTTCATACAAGGGAAAATATAATTTGTATGTGATATGTAATGGGAGGGATACATCCATTTTTCTTTTTTTGGTAAAAGCCGATACTTGCATTAAAACGGCAAAGAAATCAAATCTCTAAACCAAGCCTCATGAACCGAGGGAGGGAGATTTGAGCTATTACAATAAAAGTAAGAAGGTTAAGAAGAGGCAAACTTGACTAGACAGTGAGCCACCGAGTTTGCGTCTCTTCTAACCCAACAAAAGGAAAAAGAAGAAAAATCTAACGCTAAGACTTTGGCATTAATAGGCTAGGTTGGAATCCATGTATTTAGTACCCAAAAAAATTGCAAAATTTAGCTCTAGCCTTTTCATATCTCAATCACCACGAGCATCATCAGCATTTGGGCTCATGACAGTAGCAATCACAACGTGTAAAACACAACATCTCTTTTTGGATGTATGAAAAAGATTTCATTAATGAAACCAATAACTACAACAAGCTGCTTAAGCAAGCAATCAAACCTGTCAAGTGTCAACTAATTGCTTAAGAAAGCAGATAAAAGCCTGCAACAAGCATACAAACCTACAACTTCAGACTCATCAAATGTAATGCTTTTAAATGCTTTAGCTAGTAGTCTTAGTGAAACATAAGACATTTTCTCTCCACAATAGTCAAATGTTAAACCTTCTATGGCCAACTCTACAGACTTACCAATGTCTCTAGCTACCCCAGATCTTAGCTCAACCCAAGATTCAACTTCACTAACCCAATGTCCCCAATCTTCAGACTGTCAGAAAAGTTTCAAGCTTCTACCCCCTCCACCTCCACCACCTTTTTTAAAAGGAAAAAATAACTCTGCAAAAGTTCCACCTCTTCCACCATTTAAACTGCCTCAATCTACTCCATTGAACAAAGATGGATCTCCATTAACAAAATTGAAGCCACTTCACTGGGACAAGGTTAGAGCTCCACCTGATCATCCTATGGTGTGGGATATGCTGCCACAATCATTTGAGTAAGTTGCTTTATCATTGTGTTCTTTGGTTACAATTTACTTCTTTTTCTGTGTAATTGAACCTAGTATGAATCACAAATCAGGTTGGACGAGGAAATGATTGAATCACTTTTTGGAGACAATTTACAAAACTCTATGAAGAGTGTCGAAGCAAATAAGAAGACTCCTCCAAACAAGCATGTACTTGAGCCAAAGAGACTACAAAATATAATTATAATGTCAAAAGCCTTGAATGTGACTGCTGAACAAGTATGTGAAGCACTAATACAAGGTATAGCTTCTAAGCTTTAAACCAGAAGCAATTGTGTGCCTATTTTTTCTGCATTGTGAGAATGAAGGGTTCATTAGCATGGAGTAACACTAAATGTGAAATAAAACACACTTATTATGAATGCCCCATGAAATTTTTAGATTTTTAATATTTAATCTGAACCATGAAATAGATCCACTTCAAATACAAATGATCATTTTCACTAACCTCTGAGGAGAGAGAATATATGTGCAACAAACAATTCATGGTGTAAAAAAAAGTATGAGTGCAGACATACACATGTCAATCACCTGATTATAATTTTATCAAATGGTGGGAAGCAGGCAATGGCTTGTCTTTGCAACAACTGGAGGTATTGGTGAAGATGGTACCTACCAAGGAAGAAG
This sequence comes from Fagus sylvatica, assembly GCA_907173295.1. Lineage (NCBI taxonomy): Eukaryota > Viridiplantae > Streptophyta > Magnoliopsida > Fagales > Fagaceae > Fagus > Fagus sylvatica. The sequence goes on from OU015761.1 coordinate 10,424,848, forward strand.
AGGCTAAGTTTTATGGCTATGAAGGAGACATTAATGAACTGGAGACTGTAGAGAAGTTTGTCAAAGCAATTCTTAGGATACCATTCGCCTTTCTACGAGTTGAAGCCATGCTTTACAGAGAAACTTTTGAAGATGATGTGGTTCAGCTCAGGAACTCTTTTTCAATGCTAGAGGTAACCTTCAAAATTTCAAACCATAAACACGTCAGTTTTCATTAAAACCTATATTTCCAAAACAATGATCATTCTCACTGTTATTTATGTTGTTACTAGGAGGCCTGCAAGGAAATCAGATCATGCAGGCTCTTCTTAAAGCTACTTGAAGCCGTGCTCAAAACAGGCAACCGTATGAATGTTGGAACTAGCAGAGGAGGTGCTAGAGCATTTAAGCTTGATACCCTCCTTAAACTTGCCCATGTGAAAGGAACTGATGGGAAAACTACCTTACTCCACTTTGTCGTTCAAGAAATAATCCTGTCGGAGGGAATTAGAGTTTCAGATAGCCAGGAAAATACAAATAAAACTGTTGAAGAGAGTGAAGAAGATTATAGAAGACTGGGCCTTGATCGTGTTTCTGCTCTAAGTACTGAACTTGACAATGTGAAAAAGACAGCTACAATTGACTTGAATGTTCTTGCAAGCTCTATCTCAAACCTATCAAGTGGATTGGCTAAACTGCAACATCTAGTACATAAGGACTTGTGTTTGGATGAACAAAATGGGAACTTTGTCAACTCAATGCAATCCTTCATAAATTATGCAGAGAAAAATTTAAAAGACTTGCAGGGAGATGAAGATAGGGTCCTAACACATGTCAAAGAAATTACTGAGTACTTTCATGGAGATGTGAACAAAGACGAAGCCAACCCACTTCAGGATATTTGTCATTGTGAGAGACTTTCTGGGCATGTTAGACCATGTTTGCAAAGAGCTTAGAAGCTCTTAAGCCCTACACAGTCCAAATTCTCTGGCACCATTCTTGGTGTGTTTAAAGGATACAGCCCATCACCAATCAGGTTGTAACTTTTTATGTTGTTTCACGTAGAGCTTTGAAAACATATAGATTGAATTGCTTGCCTACTCTAAATGGTTGATCTTAAGGGGCTGCTAGTGCTGGGTTAAGTTGAGTAGACTAGACTAAAATGTTATTTGAGGGTATGTATTAACAGATAATAGCACATACAAACAGCTAAATGCAGATCCAAATTAGAAATTGTCACATATTACTGCTAGGAAAGCAGTCATTATCCTAGTCTCTAATCTCAGCTAGACAAATCCTAGTACTTAATGCCTCCACCCTATCCCTTCCTGACTTGTCCCATTCCTGCCCCACAGGTGCTTTTACCCACCCCAAAAAGGAGGCAGGACAAGGACAAGGTACCCATAATCGGACCCCGCCCTACCCCATTGCCATCCTAATCATATCATAGCTTGTGAACCTTAAACTAGAAGTTCTACTACCCAACCCAATTAACACTTTTTTCTCACAATTTGTGTGTGTGTGTGAGTGTGTGTTTAAAGCTTAAGAATAAGTGCTCAAGCATTCTTAAACGGGATTCATCAAATTACAAGAGAAAAATACTTATCCTATGAACTTAAACCAAGAGACCATTATAGGAAAGAGCTTGCTGAAGCCGGGTTCAAATGAACAGGCAACTCTTACAAACATAGCAGTACTAAAAATGGAAAAATAGTGTCTTGTCTTTGTATGATTGGTTGGCTCCAATCATGCTAGCTTGTGAGACAGACGACATGTGCCACATGCACACAAAATACTTTCTAACAATTGATTGGGAAAAATAAGAACAACATTGTAAGACTGTGTGTGGAAAGATCATGTTGAAACTTTCATTTCTCAGGATACACATTAATCAGATTATTGCTACCAAGTCATGCAAATTTTACTGATATATACCATGAATATCTAGCTCTTTCATATCTCATCATCACCAACATCATCAACATATGGACTTGATAAATAAATTACCGATTGTCCCAAAAGCTTGAGCGGTTAAGAAATGGTTAATTTAATCATTTAGAAAAAAATCAAATTACAAAAGAAATTATGGATATATTCTTGAAATATTTAAACTCAAGGAATAACAACCAGTAATGTGCGTTTTGGCTAACTACTTACAAACTTTGAAGATTAAAGTAGAAGGGACAAAAAAAAAACTAAACTAAACTAACCAATTCTACAATTCATCATTTGGTTCTTCATCCTCAGTTTCAGCTGAGCTTCCACCACTCTTCTCATAAACTTGTTTTATAACTGGATTGCATACTGCTTCAACCTCTTTCAACTTCTCATCAAAATCTTCTTTCTCTGCGTTTGGGTTATCGTCCAACCACTCAAGAGCTTCTTTCAATGTGCTCTCGATCTTCTCCTTATCGTCTGAATCAATCTTATCTGCAAGCTTGTCCTTGTCACCAATGGTGCTCCTCATGGTGTAGATATAAGTCTCCAGCTTGTTCCTGGCATCAATTCTCTCCTTCACCTTCTTATCCTCTTCTGCAAACTCCTCAGCCTCCTTCACCATCCTATCAATTTCTTCCTGGCTCAGACGCCCCTTCTCATTGGTGATGGTGATGGATTCTGACTTCTTAGCTGCCTTGTCTTCTGCTCTAACATGTAAGATACCATTGGCATCAACCTCAAAGGTAACCTCAATTTGGGGGACTCCCCTGCAATAAGAATCAGAACATTGGTTAGAATTTAGAAACCACAAGCTATTACTTATATAGGGTATAAAAATCATTGCAAAGCTAGTGACAATGAACAAATATCTCAGTCAGCTTCTGTTTTAGCTTACCTTGGAGCAGGTGGAATGCCAGATAAATCAAACCTCCCGAGTTCACGACAATCCTTTGTCAAGCTTCTTTCACATTCCAAGACCTGAAAATTTTCAAAGACACATTAGTCTAACAACACCATATGCAGCATTGTTTATAATAGAGTAAGGTTTCTTATATGTATTCCTATATTATACCTTGATAGACACTGTGGTTTGCTGGTCTTGGTAAGTGGTGAAGATTTGAGACTTCTTAGTTGGGATAACAGTATTCCTTGGGATCAATTTTGTCATCACTCCACCAGCTGTTTCAATACCAAGACTCAAAGGAGCAACATCAAGCAAAACAATGTCTGCAAAAAACAAAGAGGGAAATCTTATTAATGTGTTTGGATGTAGCTTTTTGCTGAAAAGTTATTTACTTATTTGTTGAGTGAGGCTTTAAAAAACAGTACATAAGTAAATAAACTAAAAAGCTAAAAAAAGGGTCAGTGCCATAAATATCAAACGACAAATTAACATTGAAACTGAATCATACCTCCGGTTTCATCCCCACCTTCACCGCTGAGGATTGCACCTTGAACTGCAGCACCATAGGCAACAGCCTCATCAGGATTGACACCTTTGTTTGGCTCCTTGCCATCAAAGAAGTCCTTCAACAGCTGTTGCACCTTGGGAATTCGGGTGCTTCCTCCAACGAGGACAATCTCATGAATATCTGTTTTCTTCAGTCCTGCATCTTCCAAAGCCTTCTTCACTGGCCCCGTTGTCTTCTTAAACAAGTCCATGTTCAACTCTTCAAACCTTGCCCTTGTCAAAGGCTCTGAGAAGTCAATACCATCAACAAGAGACTCAATCTCAACTCGGACTTGGTGTTGACTACTCAATGCTCGTTTAGCTCTCTCACATTCCCTACGAAGCTTCCCAAGAGCCTTGTTATCCTTGCTGATATCTTTGTTGTACTTCTTTTTAATCAACTTGATGAAGTAATCCATTACTCTGTGGTCAAAATCCTCTCCTCCCAAGTGGGTGTCTCCACTAGTAGCAAGAACCTCAAATACACCATTGTCAATGGTCAAGATGCTAACATCAAATGTACCACCACCAAGATCATAAACCAAAATGTTCTTCTCCATTCCTTTCTTGTCTAGACCATAGGCAATAGCCGCGGCCGTAGGCTCATTGATTATCCGAGCCACATTCAGCCCGGCAATGACGCCTGCATCCTTTGTGGCCTGCCTCTGCGCATCATTGAAATAAGCTACAACAAACAACAAATTGAAAACCATTAGACCATGAAACATTGAAAGAGACATAACATTAACAATCACAACTCTAATAAATATCAACCAAAATCTGTCTTCTTCGCATTGGTTATGCAGTAATGTTTTGCTATACAAAATGAGCTAACAATTCAACAAACTTCACTAATCCTAATGGACAAAACATAGTCCTTGCTCAGTTGTTCATTCATAAGTTAATATTAAAACTCAAAAATCCTGTTCCTTAAAAAAAATTGATACTGTACTTTTTCAATAGATAACATGCGATTTAGACACAAAACTTTTTAAGAAACAATTCTGACTATACCTGGAACAGTGACAACTGCATCTTTGATTTTCTTCCCCAAATACGCCTCAGCTGTCTCCTTCATCTTCCCCAATATCATAGCACTGATTTCCTCAGGGCTAAACACCTTTACCTCGCCTTTCACCTTCACCTGTATATAAGGCTTCCTATCTTTGTTCACAACCTTGTAAGGGAAAAACTTTATATCTCTCTGAACCTCAGGATCATCAAACCTACCAACACAACAAAGCCAAACCAAAACAAACCCATTTTAATTCACCCTCCAAAACACAAAACCCATTAACCATATCAATCTAAATCTTAAACTATTAGAATAAAATGATTAAATTCACTCTTTACTGTTAGTTTAAACTTTTGAATTAAGGGGTAATTTATCGTAGTAGTAGAGCAAGTGATCCAATTCAAGTGGTATAATTCACTTACTTTATCATTGTTTTCAAAAAAACCTCAAACAACATCAATCTAAATGTTGATGAATAAATTCACTATTTACTATCAATTTAAACTTTTGGAATAAACAATCATTTATCATAGTATCAGAATAGGTGATCTATTTCGCTTACTTTATCATTGTTCTCAACAAAATGCCAAAACCTCAAACAACATCAATCTAAAATGTTGAAAAAATTTCACTTACTTCCGTCCAATAAGCCGTTTAACATCGAAAATAGTACGTTCAGCATTGAGAGCCGCTTGATTCTTCGCGGCCTCGCCGATTAAACGCTCGGTATCAGTGAATGCGACCCAGGAGGGTGTGATTCTGTTACCTTGATCGTTGGCTATAATCTCAACGTGACCATTCTTATACACACCCACACAGGAGTAGGTTGTTCCAAGATCAATACCAATCACAGTCCCGAGCTTCGGTGAGCCATCATCGGCTGCCACTGCTATTCCTAACAAAAATTCTGTCAAAACACACACACAGACACAAAGTTTAATTAGTTTCAGCAAAAACCCACTTCTCAAACAAAAAATTCTATGCAAATTCAAGTGCTTTCAGTGAGTTTTCAAATAACCGAATTCTTCAAAAGAAAATCTTGACAGTCATTTTAATGCAAACTAGACTAACAAAATAAATAAAAACAATGTTTTTCATGCATTTCCTAGTATGAGGAACCAATTTCTAAACTTTTCCACAAAATTTTAACACCCCAAATCTCCAAAACCTCACGAAATTTCTCTTCCCCTGTTTGGTTGCCCAGAAAAATATTCTAAATCATTATCCAAAAAGAAAACAAAGCAAAACCCATCAATAAATTTAGTTCTTTTTGTTTTCCCAATAATCAAAATCTCAAACTAAACCAACCCAGTTGAAAATTCACACTCGAATCTAAAAAAAAATAACAAAAAAATCAAAACTTTGGCTTTGTTTAGATGCTCTGTTTTCTAAAAACTAGAAAAAAGTTTCAGAAAACTTCATCCTATATTTCATTACAACACTTCTTTGTTTTAGAAACATTTTTATGCATTTAAAAACACAAATCCCACCATTTCACACTAAAAAAAACAGAGCATTAAACACAGTAAACAACAAATGTTACCTCCAACAAAGAGAAGCAAAAACGCCACCGTTTTGTTCTGCACCCTCCGCATTGTTGATTTGTTACTCTTAACTTCACTCTTCTGAAAAAAAATCGTTCTTTCCGTGTTACTGTGACTCGGAAACGTTTCGGGTTTCGTGTTTTTAGCGTATCGGAATTCTGAACTCTGAAGTGGAGAGCAGAGGATTGCGAGGTGGGTTTTATAACGGTTTGGGCTGGTGTTGGCGGTGCTACTTTGCTAGAGTATTCCCACGAATAGAAACGAGACACGTCAGCATTTTGTTCAGTTACACGTACAAAGTCGAATAGGAAGGTGACACGTAGTGAGATGGTGGATTCACTTGTTCTCTCCCGAAAGTTCTTGATTTTGTGGGAAGAGAAACTATAGAAGTCTAGAAAGAGTGAAAGAGTAAAGAAGAGAGAAAAAAGTTTTCCAAATTATTAAAAATAAATAAATAAAACTATTTGATGTCTTTTAGGCCGTTTTTGTAAAATAATGTATATTTTAATGTTATTTTGCTAAATGTTTCTCAGTTGAAATAAATTTGAAAAATAGACTTTGTGTTTTCTAAACACAAGTTTGGACTAATCTTGTGTTTGTAAAATACAATATTGGTAACCAAGGCCCTGACCGGATAACCATTTTCACTTTTTACTATTTACCCATTTTGTCCCTCTCTCTTTCATTTTCAACTTTTTTCTCTCTCTCACTTTCACTTTCACCCCAGCCAGCCACCCTCCCCGTGCCACCAGCCCCAGCGCCACCAGCAACCGCGCCACCACCCTCCCCATTCCAGCATCCCCTGCGGCACCACCCCCTCGCGCGCCAGCCCCACCGCTCCGCCAGCCCAACGCTCCAGACCACCGCGCCAGCACCTCCACGCGCCGCCATCACCCTTCACCGCCAGATCTCTCTCTCTCTCTCGGATTTATCTCTCGAAACCCTCAGCCCACACCATCAAAAGGTACGGGATTTATCTCTCGGATTTATTTCAAGCAATCTCAGGTTTCAAGCAATCTTAGGATCAATTAATAGCTTTAGCTATGATTAATCTGATTTTTTATTTTATTTTTAATTTGATGAGTTTAATACCTTTGATTAATTTTTTTAATAGCTTCTGTTCAAGATTAGGATCCAGTAATAGCTTTAGCTTTGATTAATCTTTTTTTTTTTTTTTTTTAATTTGATCTGTTTAATTGCTTTGATTAATCCGTTTGATCAATTTTTTTTAATAGCTTCTGTTTAAGATTAGGATCCAGTAATAGCTTTAGCTTTCATGAATCTGTTTGTTTGTTTTGTTTATAATTTTTTTTTTTATTTGATCTGTTTAATTGCTTTGATTAATCTGTTTCATCATGATCTTAGTATGCATTAGTTGACGGCATCTATTCTTGCTTTGGCAGCTCATTCAATGACAAACCTATAAATGAAGCTGCCAAAGCAAGGAAGTTTCTGTATTTGTGGTGATTAAAAGTTTTTAGTAATTCATATATGTCAATTCTGGAAGATTAAAATAGATAGAATGAGAGTTAACACATGGGGCTTAAATTTAGAAACAAGTTTGATAGCAATTGAGTTGGTATAAAAAGAATAATGAATTTTCTTTTAGGACCTTAAATCTGTCAAGACAGATTTGAGTTTACTGACAGGTTATTAGCTCATGCCAAGGGCTTTGTATTTTAAGCTCAGTCGAAGAACAGTATTCAACTCTTTTCCTCATAAAGAAATGTTTTCAACTTTCTTGTTCTGGGTGTAGTCTTTATCTTGCTTTCTGATATCATATTTGTACTTGCTGCATCTCAAATGCATATTCAACTTTATAATATAAGTAAGATTTTTAGTTAAGGCTTTTAAGTGATCTTCTTGTGCAGTGTATTTGAAGCAGAAAGACCAGGATGTAGATATACTGTAAATCAGAGAATTGGTACATACTTTTATAAGGTGAATTATACTCACATGTTCTGAAACATAGTGGAACTTCTGGTATATTTATAATTGTTGATTAACCAATTCTGTTTGCAGGGTATCTTGTATGGATCAGTTGGGTTTGCATGTTTGGGATGAAATTGTGTTCATAGGAATTTTTAGGTGGAAATAACTACCCTGTTTGTCTAATTCTTTTTGTAACTTATGGATTATATAATAGCAAGGGTTTTATCTAGGGATAGTTGCAGCAACTTGTATTTGATGAATAGAGCTCAACTTGATATTTATGTGGTTATGAGACTGTGGTTAAACCATGGGATGCAAATTTAGAAAGTGCAGAATACTAATCAGAGACAAATTATACTGATTAATTTGGGGGACTTTAATGAAGTGTAGAATCTTAATGGTTTTTATTTTTCTAGGAAAAGGAAATTAAGCTAAATCAGGAATTAATTTCTTGGGTAGATTCATAGCTAAATGAGTAATTTCAGTTTATTACTATCTCATATGCAAAACATGGGCACAATTTTATGAGATTTTATGATGCTGAATTTATTGATCCCGAATTATATATTGTGATTTTATGATGCTGAATTTTATGATTTATTGATGCAGAATTTTATGAGAAATTGTTGCAGATTTTTGTGATTTTATCATGGAGAATTTTATTTGACATTGTATTAATGATGAAGAATTAGTTTTATTGATGTAAAATTTTATGAGATTTTGAAGCAGATATTTTATGCTGCAGAATTTTATGAGAAATTGGTGCAGAATTTTGTTCATGCAGAATTTTATTGATCTCAAAATTATTGATGTTTCCTTTTATTCATGTTGAATTGAATGAGAAATTGATGCGGAATTTTATTATATATGCAATTATTCAAATAAACAAGAAAAGAATGAGGGATATAAATGGCTAGGTGATTGATAAATTTCAAAAGAAACCCTTCAAAAGGAAAGGGCTAACTAATCTCAATAATAAAACATGACATATCAACAATACAAGTTGCATTTAGTAGTCATTATATTTTACAACTCAATGAGGGTTGAATTGATACCTAGTTTGCACCTCTACCACTACCACTGGTTGATGTAGTCATTATATTAACATCATCATCGGATTTTATCAAAACAAGTATGAATTGAGCAACGTTGTTGAGTATTATATGAGGATGCCGATAAGTAATAGTCATGACATGTAAATGATGATCCAATTTCAGTGTTTTGCATATTTGCTTCTTCAGTTTATTCAACTTCGAAATTCTATGTTTTAATCAAATAATCTTTTTCTTCGCATGTTCCCCTTGATACTAAATCCCTTCATGACTATTAGTTATTTCTCCATTGTAGTGAACATAGATGATAATTGGAGCCATGGATAAACCTATTTAAATCAATTCAAATTATAACATGTTAGTGACAAATAACACATATTAAGTATGAACACAATAGAATCTCGTGGTACAAGAATTTATTTTAAGATGACTGTGTCTTATTTATTTTTATTTTCAGAAGATTAATAAATGGTTTCAACATATTATTGGGTGATTCTATTTTTCTTCTGATTTTTTTTTTTAATGCAATATTATATGCCTATGATGGTTATAAATATACTATGATCATCAACTATGAACATCAATGTGAGCCAATTGTATTTTTTTTTCTTCATTTATATTTTTTTGTGAAAGTTTTTTTTTTCTTGTCACAATTAATGTTACTTAGTGTTATTTCTTCATTCAACTTGTGTGTTGTAAAGTTTAGTTTAGATTTTATTCTTAAATTTATTAAACTTCTCATAACATTATTATAATAAAACAATTATTATTTATTATTATTTTTTTTTGTACCCAATCTAGTGTTTGGCATTTATAAAGAAATAAAGGTAAAACAAAAAGATATAATCAAATATATGTTAATCTAAAATAATAATTTATTAAAGAAAAAAAAAAGACATTAGAACATCAAACAAGCCACAAATCATAGTCTTTTGCTGAAATTGTCAAAATTATTATTAGTGTTTTCTAGACTACATCTGAAAATAATAATTTAACAAAAAAAAAAAAGATCTTAAAATAATAGATGAAAGAGATCTGAAAATAATAAGGATGTAGATTTGTTTACCGTATTTTGAGATAAGAGATATCCAAATAGATCAATGAAGTAAGGGGAAGATTTGAGTGAACAAGTGAAAATTGAGAAAATCGCCATTTCTGTGTTGGGAGGAAAGATAGATATGTGTTGGGATGTTGGGAGGAAAGACTGAAATATGAATTGAAAGAGCGAGTAAAAGGAAATTTTAATGAATCTTGTATTTAGGAAACACAAATTCAATTTTATTCTGCAATGTCAAATCTTTTGAAAAAGAAAATATCAGATCGTCTAAAATTTTTTCAGACGTCTAAAAATGTCAGAACGTGAGAAAAAGGGAAATTAAAGTTTTAAATGAAACTTGTGTTTACAAAACACAACTATTTAAATGAAACTTGTGTTTTGTATACACAAGTTTCATTTAAAATTTTACCACCACTACTTGTATGGACGCGTGAAGCTAATCTCATTTCATATTTAAATGAAACTTGTGTTTTGTAAACAAAAGTTTCATTTCAAATTTCTCTAGTAGAGTACGCACACGTGAACGGTGAAGCTAATCTCATTTCATATTTAAATGAAACTTGTAGTTTCATTTCAAATTTCTCCACTAGTACAGTACGGACACGTGAACGGTCTGAAACGGTCATTTCAAACGGTCATTTTATTTCAGTATTTTAAATGAAACTTGTGTTTACAAAACACAAGTTTCATTTAAAATTCTACTTGTACGGACACGTGAAGCTAACTAGAAAAGTTGGTGAGCAAACTAAAAAAGTTGGTAATCTTGTGTTTCTAAAATACAAGATTGACAAAAAAAAGCCAATCTTGTATTTGGTAAACACAAGATTCAATTGAAACTTGTGTTTAACAAATACAAAGTCTATTTTTCAAATTTATTTTGGTTGGGAAACATTTAGCAAAATAACTTAAAAAAAAACATTTGTCTTTTACAATCCAAGATAAATAAAACATTAAATTAGAGGATTTGTAAAAAGAAAAATACAAATTTAATTTAATTAGAATTTGTTTAGATAATATCAAACTTAATTTAATGAGAATTTGTTTTTGTGTTTGAGTTGAGTTGCTTTATCCAAAAAATAATAAGTTTTAATTCGTTTGGAGTTTAAACTAACATTGTTTTAACACCATTTTAACACCATTTGTAACTTTAAAACCAAATTAAAATACATATGTATTAGAATAATGATTAGGATCCTCTAGGTTCCTAACTCTAAATAGAGTTCTTTAAATCCTAATATTTCTTTTTATAATAAATTATTTAGATTATATCACGCATAACTCAAAATTACTAATCATGATCCTTACCATTTCATGTCCATGTGGTAGAGTTCTAGAAACTAGAGGATCTTGATCCTAAATAATGATGTGGAAAAATATATATGTGAGCTAAGGTATCTAAGAATGGCCTCTTTTTTTATTTATTTTTTCGTTATATGCTATATTTATTTTTCAATCGTTTAGAGAAATGCTTTCATTTAGTGAATAAATATAAACTTGCATGATTAAGCAATAAAAAGAATGCAAAAGCATTTTTATATGATATTTAAATATGTACTACACGAGTTAAATCTTTGGGTTTAATATAATTTTTTTAAAGCCATTTTTATATCTCATATAGTATTTTTTTTTTTTGGCATGGAAGGGGGAATAATTTAGATTAAAATAAACGAAACAAAATAGTGCAAACAATAGTGCATAACAGTATCATATAGCTTGTGTGTGTCAGTTGGTGTGCAAACTGTTAGCTTCCTTGAGAGCATTTAGTGGATGCCTTCCATGGCTGGGCCATGAAGAATGTGCAATCATTGATTAAACATGTCAAAAGCAATTGTTCACCAATTTTCTGTAAAAACAAAAAAGCTTATTTTCAAGCTAATTTATTTGCTTATTTGTTAAAAATAAGAGATCTTTCTTCTTCTTCTTCTTCTTCTTCTTCTTCTTCTTCTTCTTCGAAATAAAGTCAATGATACTTTATTACATATGGTTAAGAAAGGAAAATAGCATAGATGACTAGACCCATATAAAATATGATTGAGGTTTACTTGAGTTGAGTTTTCCAAAAAAATAAAATAAAAAATTAAGGGCTAAACAACATATAATAAATTTAATGTGTGAAGTAATAAGCAAACTAGATAAAAAAGATTCAATTCAACCTGCATGCATGTACTGCATGATTAAACACACACACTGCACACACACACAAAAAATCATAAATAAAATTTACAATGTTTTATAAGATATAAAGAATCATTCCCATTTGCTCCGAATCTGATTAATGTGGTTGAATTGATAGCTTAACACCAAGCTGTGGTCCATTCGTTTCACCACAAACCTCTCTACCAACATATAACAACCAAATTTCCTCCATCTACCCATCCCTCCAAATTTCTCTTCTCTTTTCACATTCACTTGCTTATCATTTTCCTCATCAACCCATCCAACCCTTTCTTGCTCCCACTTCATTCTCTCAAAGACTAACAAGCTCAACCCAGCACTTATTGCTATTCCTTCATTATTGTAACTCTTAAACCACATCACTCCATTGTCCACTTTTACATCCACAACTTCCCTTCCACCAACTAAAATCACTTTTCTTGGAAGAAATTCATCCACAAAGACAACATTGCCTTGGTTCTCATTATTTTCACATGCAAATATTTGTTCCCAATTTTGCTCAAGTGTCACCTTGTAATACATTGAAATACTCATTTGATCTTTCAATAATAATGTTCCTTCACTTATAAACATGAAAGGAGAATACCACTTTCCTACAATTATTGGTTGAGAACTCTTAGATGATAGTGGCACAATTGAATTCTGGAAGGTGAGCAACGAAGGGCAGTGTCTAGGCCTTGTGCATCATCAACTAAATTGAAATCATGAGGAGTTGAGGTATTCACTCCCCACCCCTTTCTTTTAAGCAACATTGGAGGGATCCCATCTGGTGTTAAGGATTTGCCAACAAAATTACCCTGAAATGGAAGAAATGTTCCTTCCAATTTATGAATCTCAAATTGCTGGTTTATGTTGTTGGGATCCAAAGGTTTTGGTTTTACATCATCAATAACCGTGTAGCCGTGGCAGCTTCTTATGTCCTCCTTAGAATTTGCATAAGCATGCCTGGAATAAAAGGACATTCAAAGTTGAACATGCATATATGCCATTAAGCCAACATTTCAGTAAAATCTTCCTTCATTGTGCATTTGGAACGAGTACAAATTTACCTTGAAAGATGATATTTCCAAAAGATATATATATATTAATGAAAATACATCCATCCAAACCATGTATATAGATTAACACACCCTATATAAAATGTATCTATCTTCTTGAAAGAAAAAAAAATACATCAACATCACTTCTATATGAAGCACCACTAACATCAGTTTTATTGTACAACAATTGTAATTTATCACTTCAAGAATTATGAAATATGTTATAAAATTTGTTGTGTAATTAAACTTAATATAAAAAAAATTAAAAACAAGAAGAAGTAAAAATGATTTATGAGGGCCCAAATCTTCTAGCCTATAACTGTTGGTCCTTAAGATAGTTTTGTTGTAAACTTTTCTCCTTCCTCTTTTGTATTGGCCTAGGAGATAAAAATATCATCATTGGGTCCAAATAGATACATTAGGTTTCTGAGTTGAATTCAAAGCACATTGTTACATTAATCAATGTAACACAAAAAGAATAATTAAATTCAATACAGTTATGTGTTTGAATTCAGTTGAGGAATTACCTAACCTAAAGAATTGTACCTAAGTTTTATTTGAAAAAACAAAAAAGAGACCCCAAATTCCTAATTACAAAATATATGATAAGCATCCAATCCACGATGTTATATGAAAATATTAATACAAGAAATTGAATTCAGGTCGATAAAATATGCATACCCTTTACGTCTTCCATCTTGTTGTATAACATAGTACCGATTGGAAGACAATGGCTGATTAAGAACTGGGATGAAGTAAGCATCAAAGAAGTCGTGTGAATACTGAAGCACATGGTTCTTGTTCTGAGGGAAAGGCAGGTTCGTGACTTGATGGGTCTTAAACAATCCGAACCAACAAGTTTCCTCGGCCTTTTCATCTTGGATGACCAAAATACCAGAATTTGGACCTTCAGGGGGTGGCAGTGAGAGTCTTGAGGGAAACTTTTTGTACATAGAAAGAGACCTTGTCACATACATTTCTCCCAAGATTTCTTTGCTCCACAATATTTCTTTTTTTCTGGTTTTTAACTTGTATATTGAATGTTACATATATGAACTTTCATGCATTTATATGAGGAAGGAAAAGGGAATTAAACAAAGTGTCAAACAAGTCATTGGAGACTATCCAACCATTTTCTTAGATGCACATTAGATTTTCTAACACAGTTATATTGGAACTAAGTTTTACCCTACTATTATTAACTCAGAATTTGTAATTGCATAGAGTTCTAGATCAAAAACAATTGCATAGAGTTCAGAGTTGACACGCTAAATTAAGATCATGGATTCATGGGTTAAGTATAACATTACAAGGGATCATGGGGTTCACCAATTGGTGGTTTCCATGTGGATGAGTCCACAATTGCTGGAGTCCACTGCTGCAGAATCTTATCAAAAGACCAAAGCTGATGATAAACTGATAAGTCTTCTACATCACCGAAATTAACTACAGCAACAAATAGATAAAGATAAAGTTATAGTTCTTCAAATTAAGATAGATGATTAGATTAGATTGGTCTTGTAACAAAGTAGTGTTATGAAATTACCTAATACTAATGATAGCTTTTCTAATCTCAAAATAAATTTAGAAATTGTACTAATCTTTATTTATATTAATGTGAAATTATACCTGTGTATACACAAATGAAAGGTAACTTAGCCTCCGAACCTAATTTTTGGAATAAGCAGACTAGATAATTCTATGTAACATTTTTATCTTTTAGAATGTAATTAGCATAACCTTCCATGTAATTTTTCTTTTTTAGATTGTATTTAGAAACACAGCAATGTATTTTTACTTTCTTTTAAGGGATTACAATAAATGCTTGCTTCCTTTTAAAGGTTTTTCCTTATTTTCGCATTAGAATAAAAAGATTAAACCTGTTTTTGGATCCTCTATTTTGGGAATGCATTCCTGCTAAAATGCATTCTAGAAAATACATTCTTTAGAATGTATTTTGTTGAAAATAGTGCGTTTGGTAAAATATTGAAATTATTTATAAGAAGTGATTATACTCAAAAGGAATTGTGTTTGGTTGGTATTTTAAAGAATGCATTATTCCTATTAAATAATATATTATTAGTATACATTATGTAATTAACATTTTTTTTTTTTAAATATCTCAATACAAGGTTAAAAATACATTTACTATCAATACAAAATTAACAATGTAATAAAGAAATAAAGTATTACGTTGTGATTTAAATTAATGTCTACTAATAAAAAAAAAAAGGTCATGATTTGTGCACATCTCCTTGCACACATTTTTATAAAATTTGAACAATGTAATAAAAAAATATAGAGAAATGTGTATTGTGTGTGCAATAGAGATATACACAAACCATTTATGATAAAAAATATCATAGACATCTTCTAAATAAATTTTCACAATTCTACACTTTGCACCAAATAAAGTGAATATACAAATAAAACCACTTTAGTTTTTTTCCTTTCAATTTTTTTTTTCTTCTTTCTTTTTCCACTCTCCCTTTTTTCCCATACACGTATACCTCACTCCCATTTCTTTTTTCTTTTTTATTTCCTTTTTTTTTTCCCCACCACCCATGTACCCCCCTACCTTTCTTTTTTCTTCTCCCCCACCACACACATACATCCCCCCTCACCCATCTCATTTTTTTTTCTCTCATTTCCTTCTCACAGTTCACACCCCTCCCCCATTTCTCATTTTATTTTATTTTTTTCTCTCTCTTTTATATAACATCCAAACATTATAAACATTACAAATAAAAGAAAAAAAAAATAAAATAAAAAACATAATGTGACATAAAATCCAAACATTACAAATAAAATACTGGAAAAAGCATATTATAACAAGTTTACATTAAACAAAGAAAAAACCATTACTAATGATCTTCCAAATCATCCTTGGTTCTTTGATACAAAATGAAAAAATAAGAATATTTTTTCAAAGATAAAATAAAAAAAAGAGAAAAAATAGAAAACACATCAAAAAAAGAGAAAAAGTAGGGAACAAAAGAGAGGGAAGGAAAATAAAAGAAAGAAAGAGAAAAATTAAGCAAGGAAAAAAGAGTTGTTAGAATAATAAACTATTGTAAGTGAGTCCCATTTACTTTAGCAAAAATTACCTGCTTTTGTAGCTATTGAAGAGGTTTATTAGGAGGGATCAGGATCCTCTAGAGTTCCTAGGGTATCCTACCACATAGAGTTCTCTAAATTCTAACCTTTCTTTTATAATAAATGATTCAGATTATGCCACATCATCACGTGGCATAATCTGAACCATTTATTATAAAAAGAAAAGTTAGAATTTAGAAAACTCTATGTGGTAGAGTACCTTAGGAACTCTAGAGGATCTTAATCTTATTGGGAGCCCAAAAGATGCTTGATGTATTACATTATGACGATTAGATATTGAGTTAAAGGCTCATGCCTTTTCAGTGTTTACCTTTTGTTTAACTAATCTCATCCCTTGTCGCCTTTTCTCAATCTCGAATCTCATCTGTATTGATCGAATTGAAGACTTTCCAAATATAGGTCCCATAAGAGGAATATAACGACAAAACATAAAAGCATGTCTATGAATTGGGTGACAGGATTGTCGATGAGCCGAGCTAATGTTTAATTCTGAAAAAACAAATGTTTATGTTTGTTCTAAATCCAAATTAAATTTTAGACTAGATTATTAAATGAATCGAAGTCAAATATAATAATGAATTCAAGCAAAAACTCATGAATATGTGACTTGATTTGATCGAATATGCATATACAATGACAAAGTTAGAAATTTTTGTTTGGAGAGGTCAATTATCTATAATCTATTATATAAACTAAAAGCTGGAGCTGAGAGAATTTTTTTTTCCTTCTCCAAAGCCCACCACGTCAGATTTGCTGTTTCTACATGCTTCCATCTCCCCCTTCTCTCTATTTAATTCTCTCACACTCACATGTTCTCACATAGATGTCTCATATTTAATTCTCTGTCTCAACACATTCTCAAACGGTTGTTCCTCTTTGTCTGCCTCTCTGTCTCCCTCTCACCTCTTCAACTCCCTCACCTCCTCATCTCCCCAATTAATTGCGACCCCAATCTTCACATCCCACCTTTCATGTTCTCTTGCTATATATTCTACGCTTATTGTCTCTTCTCTTTCCAAGAAAATCCTCGGTCTGATTTGGAGAAATAGGCAATGGTGTGCTGGGCGATATGGAATGTAAGAAACCGGTTCCTTTTTTAGCAGTACCAAACTCATCCATCCAGGATTCTTAACGCAGCCACGACCCTGCTTATTGATCAACAACAACCTACACTGTGGCAATCGAACCAACTTACATCCACCGAATGAAGTCTCCTAAAATGACACGTTCATCCTAGGAACATTTTCTTTACTGTTGAATGGGTAATGGAAGTTAAGCTTATCCTTTGCTGTTTGTTTTATATTACATTTATACCTGTAATTGTTTGGTTTTCATTCAACACAATTCTATCTTTCAACTAAAAAAAAAAAAGTGGGACTAAATTTTTTTTTTTTTTTTATTCATTTTCATGGTGGGTTTGTGCATTGGGATTAAAATTTGGGAGTTTTCTTTGCAAATTTGAAATTTATGTGGGTATATAGATATTTGAAGAATTTAACCGGTTTGCAACGGGAAAAAAAAGGCCTGGAGTAAATGTGGAATAAATGTTGATTAACATTAAGATATTTTATTTTTCCCTGTTTGAATGATTTTACATTAAATGGAGAATTTAAATCTGAATAGAGCATTCCTAATTAGGCGTAGGACATTTAAATATTTGAAGAAAATATGAATGGAGTATTCTAATTTGACATAGAGCATTTAGATATTTTGAAAAAATTAACCGGTTTGCAAGGAGGAAAACTAGGAGTGGAGTACTAAATGTGGAATAAATGTTGATTGACATTTAGATATTTTATTTTTTTCCCTGTAAAAATGATTTACATTAAATGGAGAGTTAAATATGGATAAAGCATTCCTAATTAGAGGTACGGCATTTAAATATTTGAAGAATTAAAATATGAATGGAATATTCTAATTAGACATAGAACATGTAATATTTAAATGATTTAACCGGTTTGCAAAGAGGAAAAATAGGCGAGGAGTAAATGAGGAATAATGTTGGTTGATATTTAGATATTGTATTTTTTCGTTTAGAATGATTACATTAAATGGAGAATTTAAATCTGAATGGAGCATTCCTAATTAGTAGTTGGACATTTATATATTTGAAGATTAAATATTTGAAGAATAAAAATATGAATGGAGTATCTTAATTTCATTTTCATGAAAAATAATAACGACTTTAAAACTTCCAAATTAAATGTATAGAATGTAAGTCACTTCCTTTAATGCTCTAATAATTTTGGCATATTTTTATTTTCGGTTAAAATAATTTACATGTTGCTTTTTTTGTTTTTTCTTCTCTTTTTTTAATGGGAAACATTTACATGTATGATATCATTCCTAAATACAGGAAATGTGAATATTTGACATTTAGATATTTTATTTATCCGATATCATATTTAGAAAATGATTTATATTTTTTTCATAAAGTAAATATTGACCAAAGTAGAATAATATACGAAATGTTGTATCCTCTGGAATTCTTAGGTTACTCTACCATATAGTATTCTTTAAATCCTCATATTCCCTTTAAAATAAAAGGCTAAGATTACGTCACTTCTTTAATCAACTAACATAAATTTAAAATAATATTTTTCAAAACAAAATAATATATTTGAAGGAAAAATATATCCCCACAATGATAGTGTTTTGCTAAAAAACTTATTACGTAGACGTAGCAACTAAAAAACCCTTTCAACTACTACATTAAAATACATTAAATTCAATAGAATTGATAAACACGTTGATATAACTACTACCAAAAATACAATTCATGATGTTGAAAATTTGAAGAAAATACTATATTGAAGTGCTTATTTTTTCCATTATACACAATAACTCTTGATATTCTGATGTTTTATCTATATCGGTATGTTAAGGCAATATTGCTCATTAATTGGCAGTAAAATGTGATAGCAAACCTCATAGGTAACAATAATGCTATTAATTAATATTAGAGCAAAAAAAATGTATTTTGACAGAATAGTTTAAAACCTCTCAATTACCACGTTAAAATTAATTAAACTCAAAACAATTAAAATAACGCACTAACATGACTATACTACTATAAAAATGATATAGGATACACCTCATGACAAAAGCGTGTAAAAGTGAAATGGAGGTTTACATGCTAAAGGTTTGAAGAAATTTGTTCTGTATATACCAAGTATGTTTACTAATAAGAACTCTATATGGTAGAGTAATTATATATTTCGCGCATCGCGCGGGTATGCGACTAGTATAAATTAAAAGACGAAGCTAAGAGAAATTTTAAAGTCTCATTCAAACGCCGCCATGTCAGATTTGCTGCTCCCACACTATTCCACCTCAAGTGTCTCACATTCTCTCTCTCACACGTTTCCTTTCTCACACTCATTTAATTCTCTCTCTCTCTTTAATATGTTTCCTCTCAACTCTTCATCTCC
>OU015761.1:10444677-10476212 GCA_907173295.1 Fagus sylvatica
GGTCTGATTTGGAGAAATAGGCAATGGTGTGCTGGGCGATATGGAATGTAAGAAACCGGTTCCTTTTTTAGCAGTACCAAACTCATCCATCCAGGATTCTTAACGCAGCCACGACCCTGCTTATTGATCAACAACAACCTACACTGTGGCAATCGAACCAACTTACATCCACCGAATGAAGTCTCCTAAAATGACACGTTCATCCTAGGAACATTTTCTTTACTGTTGAATGGGTAATGGAAGTTAAGCTTATCCTTTGCTGTTTGTTTTATATTACATTTATACCTGTAATTGTTTGGTTTTCATTCAACACAATTCTATCTTTCAACTAAAAAAAAAAAAAAAAGTGGGACTAAATTTTTTTTTTTTTTATTCATTTTCGTGGTGGGTTTGTGCATTGGGATTAAAATTTGGGAGTTTTCTTTGCAAATTTGAAATTTATGTGGGTATATAGATATTTGAAGAATTTAACCGGTTTGCAACGGGAAAAAAAAGGCCTGGAGTAAATGTGGAATAAATGTTGATTGACATTAAGATATTTTATTTTTCCCTGTTTGAATGATTTTACATTAAATGGAGAATTTAAATCTGAATAGAGCATTCCTAATTAGGCGTAGGACATTTAAATATTTGAAGAAAATATGAATGGAGTATTCTAATTTGACATAGAGCATTTAGATATTTTGAAAAAATTAACCGGTTTGCAAGGAGGAAAAATAGGAGTGGAGTACTAAATGTGGAATAAATGTTGATTGACATTTAGATATTTTATTTTTTTCCCTGTAAAAATTGATTTACATTAAATGGAGAGTTAAATATGGATAAAGCATTCCTAATTAGAGGTACGGCATTTAAATATTTGAAGAATTAAAATATGAATGGAGTATTCTAATTAGACATAGAACATGTAATATTTAAATGATTTAACCGGTTTGCAAAGAGGAAAAATAGGCGAGGAGTAAATGAGGAATAATGTTGGTTGATATTTAGATATTGTATTTTTTCGTTTAGAATGATTACATTAAATGGAGAATTTAAATCTGAATGGAGCATTCCTAATTAGTAGTTGGACATTTATATATTTGAAGATTAAATATTTGAAGAATAAAAATATGAATGGAGTATCTTAATTTCATTTTCATGAAAAATAATAACGACTTTAAAACTTCCAAATTAAATGTATAGAATGTAAGTCACTTCCTTTAATGCTCTAATAATTTTGGCATATTTTTATTTTCGGTTAAAGTAATTTACATGTTGCTTTTTTTTTTTTTTTCTTTTCTTTTTTTAATGGGAAACATTTACATGTATGATATCATTCCTAAATACAGGAAATGTGAATATTTGACATTTAGAGATTTTATTTATCCGATATCATATTTAGAAAATGATTTATATTTTTTTCATAAAGTAAATATTGACCAAAGTAGAATAATATACGAAATGTTGTATCCTCTGGAATTCTTAGGTTACTCTACCATATAGTATTCTTTAAATCCTCATATTCCCTTTAAAATAAAAGGCTAAGATTACGTCACTTCTTTAATCGACTAACATAAATTTAAAATAATATTTTTCAAAACAAAATAATATATTTGAAGGAAAAATATATCCCCACAATGATAGTGTTTTGCTAAAAAACTTATTACGTAGACGTAGCAACTAAAAAACCCTTTCAACTACTACATTAAAATACATTAAATTCAATAGAATTGATAAACACGTTGATATAACTACTACCAAAAATACAATTCATGATGTTGAAAATTTGAAGAAAATACTATATTGAAGTGCTTATTTTTTCCATTATACACAATAACTCTTGATATTCTGATGTTTATCTATATCGGTATGTTAAGGCAATATTGCTCATTAATTGGCAGTAAAATGTGGTAGCAAACCTCATAGGTAACAATAATGCTATTAATTAATATTAGAGCAAAAAAAATGTACTTTGACAGAACAGTTTAAAACCTCTCAACTACCACGTTAAAATTAATTAAACTCAAAACAATTAAAATAACGCACTAACATGACTATACTACTATAAAAATGATATAGGATACACCTCATGACAAAAGCGTGTAAAAGTGAAATGGAGGTTTACATGCTGAAGGTTTGAAGAAATTTGTTCCGTATATACCAAGTATGTTTACTAATAAGAACTCTATATGGTAGAGTAATTATATATTTCGCGCATCGCGCGGGTATGCGACTAGTATAAATTAAAAGACGAAGCTAAGAGAAATTTTAAAGTCTCATTCAAACGCCGCCATGTCAGATTTGCTGCTCCCACACTATTCCACCTCAAGTGTCTCACATTCTCTCTCTCACACGTTTCCTTCTCTCACACTCATTTAATTCTCTCTCTCTCTTTAATATGTTTCCTCTCAACTCTTCATCTCCCTTGCCCCTTCCCTACTATTTTCTTTCTATTCCCTGACTCCTCATCTCCTCTTTTTTCTCTCTCCCCTTATTTCCTCCTTGCCTTCCCTAAAATAAAAAATGGGTTGCATTATGAGGGTGAGATAAATTCAGCCAATCAAATGGAGGATTCCTCAACCTCATTCACAATTACTTTTTAGTTTTCTTTGTATTAAATGGATGATTTCCCTACCTCACTCATAGTTACTCTATCTCCGGCTCTCTCTCTTCCTTTTATTTCTTTTACTCTTCTTCTACTTCAGTTACAATTGTTTTTTTGACTTTTCCTTTACTTCAGTTACAATTGTTTTTAATAAATTCTCTCTTTTTTTCCTCTTGCCATTAGTTTACTTGCAATTTTTTTTTCATTGATTCCCTCTCTCGCTCCATTGTTTCGCTAGCAGAAACTTGAAGGTGAGTTTTTCTTCTATTTATTTTCCACGATTTTTTATTTTTTGTTTTTTAGTCGATTTGTGATTGCTTGTAATGTTTGTTTTTTGTGCTATATGTGTTTTTGCTATGGACTATGGGTTGCTCATCAATTGTTTGATAGAATTCCTTAACTAGATGTTCATTGGTTTTTTACAGGTAAACCAAAATGTAAAACATGATTGCTGATTAATACATGATGACAGGGCCTAATGGTTGTTCTTCCACTTGTAGGTTTGATTTGGGTTTTCCTTAATGGTTGTGTATATTGCCAAACTCCTGCTGGTGTGAACATTGGTGCAATTTTCACTTTCAATTCGGTTATTGGTAGAGCCACCAGGGTAGCGAACTAGCGATGAAAGCAGCAGTCTCTGATGTCAATGCGGATCCAAAAATTCTCTAAGGGATAAAACTAAACTTGATGAAGGAGGATGAAAATTGTAGTGCCTTCATGGGGTCCGTTGGAGGTAACCATGGAATTGTCCATTTGGTATATTTTTTCTATTCTTTGAAACATAATTTAGTTTGTTCTGTGATATAAGTAATTTAGAGCTCTTTACATAAATAACATTTTCTCTTTATGGTTCTTAGGGATATTGATAAATATTTAAGATGATGCAAAGGTTGTCGACTATATTTTAGAATTTGTGTTGGGTGATGAGTTTTACCTTTTGGGAATTGAAATCAACATGTTTAAAAATATATATATATATTATTACTTATAGAAAAAATTTATTAGGAATTCAAAAAAGGGAGTGCACCTTTATTGATCAACATTTTGTACGAAACTTTTCGTGCATCGCACGGGTTTACGACTAGTGTTATTAATACACAAATAAATATAAACTTAGAACACAATAACACACATGTGAGAGAGACTGAAAAAAAGAATACAAATCTTAGTTTTGATGAAGTTGAAATATTACCTCTAACCCAATTCGATCCCTATAAGTTGGTTTTTAGAACTATCACAGATTGGGTTGAGAATTTGTCAAACCGAGGAGGTCGGGTTGGGCTAGCTAACAAACCCGACCCATGCACACCCTTAGTTACACGTCCATAAATCAAATTCATTAAAAAAGAAGAAGCATATTGTTTAAAACCATTTTTTTTAATAAAAAACAAAAGGTAGATATTTTGCTGAAAAAAAAAAAAAAGAGAAGGAAGATTGTGGGCCACCCCACGGGGCAACCAATTAATATTATTTTTTAGTTTTTAGGAAGGCCTTTTTTTTTTTCCTTCAAATTTTTGGATTGGGGAGAGAGAGATGCAATTACATGTGTAGTATGTAAGTTCATAATTAAATTGAAGTTTGAAGGCATAGGATTGAATAAATATTCACTTACATTACATAAGCCAGATTCAACACCTTTTTATTTTTCTTTGCTGACAAGCCAGATACATATATAAACAATCATAATAACATATTATAAATGAGACTTACAAGTCTCTAAATTTAATCCACTCCCCGGCTCCATATGAAGACCAGTTTTATCCGCCAAAACACGAAAGATTAATTATGTCCCTCCCAGAAATCACCAGGAAATAACAAATGACTCCCAATTTATTGAACAATTTTCTCCACTAATATAAAAAAAATAATGGGAATAATACTTTGCACTTATGATATGATCAAGCGCATCTTGCAGTGATTGCCATAGGTTCAACTATGGGACTTGTGGTAGTAATTTCATTGGTGCTCACAGATTTGTCACCTATTTTGACAAGAAAGTCATTGAAGCACTCATCCAAGGTTCGAAAAGTTTCATCTGGGTAGAGAGTACCCACTTCAACATCTTGAGGGCCATCGATTGTGAAATTAGTTTGACAACCCTTTATGAATATATCATGCGTGAATGATGCAACAATACTTTCAGGTATAAAATTTTCTGAAAATACAAAAGAATGAAATTAAGTATTAGACAAAGTTGGCATTGGTTATAAAATATTAAAAAAAATTAAAATGATTGATAACGATGTGATCTGAGAAAATATATAATAAAAGAAAATGGACCTACAAAATAAAGTGGACCTAATGAAAATGTTTATATATATAAAGAAGATACCTCTATTTGTTTGTTTTCATGTCTTTGTAACCTGAATTGGTTAATATAAATATACTTGGCAATCTCACTTACAACAGTTTTATTACTCCAACAACTCTTTTTATTAGAATGATTTTGGTTTCAAAATAAAATTTTCCTTTGGATTTGGCATGATAAACCTATAGTTGGAAATATTTTTACATACTACTCATGTAATTGCATCTCCCTCCCCAATCCAAAAATTTCATCTGAACCATGAAATAGATCCGCTTCAAATAGAGATGATCATTGTCACTAACCTCTGAGGAGAGAGAATATATCTGCAACAAACAATTTATGGTGTAATAATAAGTAGGAGTGCAGACATACACATGTCATCACCTGATTATAATTTTATCAAATGGTGGGAAACAGGGAATGGCTTGTCTTTGCAAACAGCTGGAGGCATTGGTGAAGATGGTAACTACCAAGGAACAAGAGGCTAAGTTTTATGGCTATGAAGGAGACATTAATGAACTGGAGACTGTAGAGAAGTTTGTCAAAGCAATTCTTAGGATACCATTCGCCTTTCTAAGAGTTGAAGTCATGCTTTACAGAGAAACTTTTGAAGATGATGTGGTTCAGCTCAGGAACTCTTTTTCAATGCTAGATGTAACCTTCATAATTTCAAACCATATAAACACATCGGTTTTCATCAAAACCTATATTTCCAATACAATGATCACTCTCACTGTTATTTATGTTGTTACTAGGAGGCCTGCAAGGAAATCATATCAAGCAGGCTTTTCTTAAAGCTACTTGAAGCTGTGCTCAAAACAGGCAACCGTATGAATGTTGGAACTAGCAGAGGAGGTGCTAGAGCATTTAAGCTTGATACCCTCCTTAAACTTGCACATGTGAAAGGAACTGATGGGAAAACTACCTTACTCCACTTTGTCATTCAAGAAATAATCCTGTCAGAGGGAATTAGAGTTTCAGATAGCCAGGAAAATACAAGTAAAACAGTTGAAGAGAGTGAAGAAGATTATAGAAGACTGGGCCTTGATCGTGTTTCTGCTCTAAGTACTGAACTTGATAATGTGAAAAAGACAGCTACAATTGACTTGAATGTTCTTGCAAGCTCTATCTCAAACCTATCAGGTGGATTGGCTAAACTGCAACATCTAGTACATAAGGACTTGTGTTTGGATGAACAATGATGAAGATCAAGGCACCACTTCAAAGGACCTCGTTCAAGTACCAATTGGGCCAGTTACGAGAGCACGAGCAAAGAAGTTCAAGGATGTACTCAACGGGCTCATTCAAAAGTTATGGGCTCAAGCAAATTCGTGGAGGCCCATTGAGCATGATCCACCTGGGCAACAAAGAATCATCACCTTGATTCAAGTTCTAGAAGGATCCAGTCAAGGCCAATAAATTGGCTGGATTACTTTCCTTTTCCAAGTCAATTAATTTGGCTGATTGACTTTTCTATTTCAGACTTTCCATAATTTTAGGCACCTTCCATTTTAGACTTTTCCATTTCAGACTTTCAATCTATTTCAGTCTATTTTGGCTGCTAATGTCAGACATTATTAGCCATAATTTTAGGCCCTTAATTTTAGATTCTTTTAGAACCAAATTCGTTTCTCTTTATTGTATGGGCATCTAGGGTTGAAAACAGGTTATAAATAGCCTGCACTCATTGTAATAGAGGATGATTGAATCTAAATACAAAGAAAAACATGAGGTTTGTTTCTTCTATTGGTTCTTTCAGTGAACTACTGTGAACTTATCAAGGATTCTTCCTTGTGGCGTTCAAATTCGACTTATACCTTCGGTTCATGATTCTTTCATAATCATTGGGTCGGGGTCTGTTATCTTTATACTTTCAAGGTTCGCGTTTCATTTATAAACGTTGGGTTGGGGTGTTCTATCAAAACTCTGATTTTAGAACTTTCTTGGGCAAGTAATCCAATATTGTTTGCTGGGTCTCAAAGCGTGTCTATTGAGGTTCGCATCATTTGGTATCAGAGCTTGGCTCTAAAATCAGGTTTACCTTTTGTTTCTTGTTATCATTCTATTTTTTTTCGTTTCTGTTCTTATTCCTTATTCTTTGTTTTTGTGTTGTGCACCAAGTTGAAAAAAAAAAAAAAAAAAAAAAAAAAGAAAAAAAAAAAAAAAAAAGAGGTGATATTGAAGCAACAGATACTATCATTCTATCTTCTCAAAGTTACTTTATTCTTGAATTGTGACTTTTGTAGTTTCAGTTCTCTCAAAAAAAAAAAAAAAATCTGATTTTTTTTTCTTTTTCCTCATTGATTAGTTGTTTCTGCCATATATTTCCTTGCTGTTGGTATTGGTTTAAATTATGCAAGTTGAAATTTCTTGAGTTAAGTTTATTAGTTTCAGGAAGAACTGAAAAAGGAGAAGCTTTGAGTGGTAAAAGGCGAAAGAGTGGTGAGAACATCGGAGGGTAAAAGCCATATTATTTTGAGTGAAACACGAGTGGAGAGTGATCCACATTCTTGAGTGTAAACACGTAAAGGGAGTGATTCGTGAGGTCCTTTCTTTTTTTGTTTCTTTTCTCTCTAACCTTTGTTTTGCAGCAATCATGACTTACGATAGTGGTAAGAGCATTGCCGAAGATGAAACAAAATTGGCTGATCCGAAAGTGTTTATGGAGGCCATGATGAGTGAGATGAGGCGTGTGATGAAGATAGAGATGGAGCAGGTTCACGAACGGATAGATCAAATGGAGAATAGACGTGAGGAGCAAAAACAAAACGGTCGTAATTTGCGTAGAAGGGAAAGAGTTCCAGCGAGGGAGGAGGAAGAAGAGCGTTATGGGTCTGGTTTTGATGAAGAAGAAGATCGGGATTCCATTGTTAACAATAGGAGACCCGGAGGAAGATTTGGAGGAGCTAGGAATCGCGAAGATAACAACTTGGAGTGGTATTAAGATGAAGATTCCGTCCTTTCAAGGTAGATCTGATCCTGAGGCATATCTTGAGTGGGAGAAGAAGATGGAGTTCGTGTTCGATTGCCACAACTACTCGGAGACAAAGAAGGTAAAATTAGCTGTGATTGAATTTTCTGAATATGCTGTTACTTGGTGGGATCAGCTTGTGATAAACAGGAGGCGGAATAGAGAACGACCAATAGACACATGGGAGGAGATGAAAGTAGTGATGAGAAAGCGGTTCATTCCAAGTTACTACTACAGAGAGTTGTACAAGAAGCTACAAGGTCTTAGACAAGGGAGTCGAAGCGTAGAAGATTACTACAAGGAGATGGAGATTGCTATGATCCGCGCTAATGTAGAGGAGGATCGGGAGGCCACAATGGCTAGATTTTTACTTGGCTTAAACCGGGAGATCCATGATAAGGTAGAGATGCAGCATTATGTGGAATTGGAAGATATGGTGCATATGGCTATCAAAGTGGAACAACAACTCAAGAGAGGGAGTGGGACACGTGCAGGCCATAACTCTAGTTCTACCTCTTGGAAATCGAGTCATGCCAAGCCGCTGGACAAGTCACAAACTCCCAAACCCGAGCCCAAGTCCGTGACCACCAGCCACGTTCCTCAAGGTAAAACCGAAGCCTCTACCTCTAGGAATCGTGATATTAAATGTTTTAGATGTCAAGGCAGGGGCCACATTGCAAGTCAATGTCCAAACAAGCAAGTCATGGTGTTGCAAGCCAATGGTGAGATTGTGACCGATTGTGAAGATTCTGACACCGACGACATGCCGCCATTGGAGGACGTTTTCGAGGAGGAGTATTTAGCCCCTGACGCATTGACATTGGTGGCAAGAAGAGCATTGAGCTTGCAAGCAAAAGGAGTCGATGAAATACAGCGGGAGAACATCTTTCACACTAGGTGCTACGTTAAAGACAAGGTATGTAGTGTGATTATTGATGGTGGTAGTTGTACTAATGTTGCAAGCACAATTATGGTGGAGAAATTGGGATTGCCCATGGCAAAGCACCCTAGACCGTACAAGTTGCAATGGCTAAATGATAGTGGTGAGATAAGGGTGAACAAGCAAGTGCTAGTTGCATTTCGAATCGGTAAATACGAAGATGAAGTGATGTGTGATGTAGTACCGATGCAAGCGGGACATTTATTGCTAGGGCGTCCATGGCAGTTCGATAGGCAAGTGAAGCATGATGGCTTTACGAACAAGTACTCTTTTGTACTTAATCAACGATTAATCACTCTTGTACCATTGACACCGCAGCAAGTATACGAGGATCAAGTGAGATTACAAAAGGAGAGTGATCAAAAGAAAGAGAGTGAGCAAAAGAAAAAGAGTGAAAATCAGAGAGGGGCCGAGAAAAATGAGAGAGAAAAAGAAAATCAAAGTTTGGCCCTTGAGAGAAAATCAGAGAGAACACAAAAGAATTTCTATGCAAAAGTGAGTGAGATCAAGCGAGCAATGTTTTCAAATCAGCCGATGATTGTACTTTTGTACAAAGAGGCACTTTTAAACACTAACGAACTAGACCTTGCTTTGCCTAGTTCTATTGTTTCTCTTTTGCAGGAGTACGAGGATGTCTTCCCCGAGGAAACACCACATGGGTTACCTCCAATCCGAGGGATTGAACATCAAATTGATTTTGTGCCCGGTGCAACCATTCCAAACCGACCAGCTTATAGGAGCAATCCCGAGGAGACAAAGGAGCTTCAACGGCAGGTAAGTGAATTGCTGGAGAAAGGGCATGTGAGGGAGAGCATGAGCCCATGTGCGGTTCCGGTCTTACTTGTACCTAAGAAGGATGGGACGTGGAGAATGTGCGTTGATTGCCGAGCCATCAACAACATAACGGTAAAGTATCGTCATCCTATCCCACGCTTAGATGATATGTTAGATGAGCTGCATGGTTCTTGCATATTTTCTAAAATTGATTTAAAGAGTGGTTATCATCAAATTAGGATAAAAGAAGGAGATGAATGGAAAACCGCCTTTAAAACAAAATATGGTTTGTATGAATGGTTAGTTATGCCTTTTGGTTTGACTAATGCTCCGAGCACCTTTATGAGACTTATGAACCATGTTTTGCGCACATTTATAGGCAGATTTGTTGTTGTCTATTTTGATGATATACTCATTTATAGCAAAAACCTAGATGACCATGTAGTACATGTGAAATCCGTTTTAGATGTGCTGAGGAAAGAAAGGTTGTTTGCTAATTTAAAGAAGTGCACTTTTTACACCGATAAGCTTGTATTTTTGGGATTTGTTGTTAGTGCACAAGGTATACAGGTTGATGAAGAGAAGGTACGTGCAATCCAAGATTGGCCGAGCCCCACAAGTGTAGGTAATGTTCGTAGTTTTCATGGACTTGCTAGTTTCTACCGGCGGTTCGTGAAGGACTTCAGTAGCTTAGCCGCACCGCTTACTGAAGTGATCAAGAAGAACGTTGGATTTCGGTGGGGAGAAGAACAAGAGAAGGCATTTCAATTGATCAAAGAGAAGCTGACTAACGCACCTTTGTTGTCTTTACCTAACTTTTCTAAAACGTTTGAAATTGAATGTGATGCTTCAGGTGTTGGTATAGGCGCCGTTCTTATGCAAGAAGGACGACCAATTGCTTACTTCAGCGAGAAACTCAGCGGGGCAGCCTTAAACTACCCAACTTATGACAAGGAGTTGTATGCATTGGTTCGGGCTTTAGAAACATGGCAGCACTACCTATGGCCTAAGGAGTTCGTGATTCACACCGATCATGAGTCCTTGAAACACTTGAAGGGCCAACACAAGCTAAACAAAAGGCATGCGCGATGGGTGGAGTTCATAGAGACGTTTCCATACGTCATTCGGTACAAGCAAGGTAAGGAGAATGTAGTCGCCGATGCACTTTCTCGCAGGTATGCCTTACTCTCCACACTTGATGCAAAATTGCTTGGTTTTGAACACATTAAAGAATTATATGCTGAAGACCACGAATTTTGTGAGGAATATCGAGCTTGTGAGAAAATCGCCTCTGGTAAGTTCTTTAGGCTTGATGGATTTCCTATTTCGAGAAAATAAGCTATGCGTGCCTAACTGTTCTATGAGGGAGTTATTAGTGCAGGAATCACATGGTGGGGGATTAATGGGACATTTTGGGAGTTGCAAAGACTTTAGCTATTTTGCAGGACCACTTCTATTGGCCTCGCATGAAACGAGATGTCGAACGGATTTGTGGTAGATGTGTCACATGCAGGCAAGCTAAATCCAAAGTGCAGCCCAACGGTTTGTATACTCCTTTACCAATTCCTAGTGAGCCTTGGATTGATATTTCAATGGATTTTGTGTTAGGTTTGCCTAGGACTAAACGTGGAAGAGATTCCATTTTTGTGGTCGTGGATAGATTTTCTAAAATGGCACATTTTATTCCATGTCACAAAACGGATGATGCTTCGCATGTTGCTGATTTGTTCTTTAGAGAGATTGTGAGATTACATGGCATGCCTAGGACAATTGTTTCGGATAGAGATGCTAAGTTCTTGAGCTATTTTTGGAAGACTTTGTGGTGTAAGCTAGGTACTAAGCTATTGTTTTCCACTACTTGTCATCCACAAACTGATGGTCAAACTGAAGTAGTAAATAGGACTTTGTCTACTCTATTGAGGGCAATCATTAGAAAGAACATCAAAACATGGGAGGAATGTTTACCACATGTTGAGTTTGCATATAATAGAGCTGTTCATTCTGCTACCAAATTTTCGCCATTTGAAATTGTATATGGGTTTAATCCTTTAACTCCATTGGATTTATCTCCTTTACCTTTGACGGAGCACGTTAATTTAGATGGCAAAAAGAAAGCTGACTTTGTGAAGCAGATTCATGAGAAAGCAAGACTCAACATTGAGCGAAGAACGGAGCAATATGCCACCACAAGCCAACAAGGGACGTCGCCAGCTGGTTTTTGAACCCGGAGATTGGGTTTGGCTGCATATGAGAAAAGAAAGATTCCCGGCGAAAAGACGTTCCAAATTGCTCCCAAGAGGAGATGGTCCTTTCCAAGTCCTCGAGCGTATCAATGACAACGCTTACAAGCTAGATTTACCTGGTGAGTACAATGTAAGTGCCACTTTTAATGTTACTGATTTGAGTCCTTTTGATGTAGGTGATGATTTGAGGGCAAATCCTTTTCAAGAGGAGGGGAATGATGGAGATCAAGGCACCACTTCAAAGGACCTCGTTCAAGTACCAATTGGGCCAGTTACGAGAGCACGAGCAAAGAAGTTCAAGGATGTACTCAACGGGCTCATTCAAGAGTTATGGGCTCAAGCAAATTCGTGGAGGCCCATTGGAGCATGATCCACCTGGGCAACAAAGAATCATCACTTTGATTCAAGTTCTAGAAGGATCCGGTCAAGGCCAATAAATTGGCTGGCTTACTTTCCTTTTCCAAGTCAATTAATTTGGCTGATTGACTTTTCCATTTCAGACTTTCCATAATTTTAGGCACCTTCCATTTTAGACTTTTCCATTTCAGACTTTCAATCTATTTCAGTCTATTTTGGCTGCTAATGTCAGACATTATTAGCCTTAATTTTAGGCCCTTAATTTTAGTCTTTTAGAACCAAATTCGTTTCTCTTTATTGTATGGGCATCTAGGGTTGAAAACAGGTTATAAATAGCCTGCACTCATTGTAATAGAGGATGATTGAATCTAAAGACAAAGAAAAACGTGAGGTTTGTTTCTTCTATTAGTTCTTCAGTGAACTTGTGAACTTATCAAGGATTCTTCCTTGTGGCGTTCAAATTTTATACCTTCGGTTCATGATTCTTTCATAATCATTGGGTCGGGGTCTGTTATCTTTATACTTTCAGTTCGCGTTTCATTTATAAACGTTGGGTTGGGGTGTTCTATCAAAACTCTGATTTTTTAGCTTTCTTGGGCAAGTAATCCAATATTGTTTGCTGGGTCTCAAAGCGTGTCTATTGAGGTTCGCATCAAACAAAATGGGAACTTTGTCAACTCAATGCAATCCTTCATAAATTATGCAGAGAAAAATTTAAAAGACTTGCAGGGAGATGAAGATAGGGTCCTAACACATGTCAAAGAAATTACTGAGTACTTTCATGGAGATGTGAACAAAGACGAAGCCAACCCACTTCGGATTTTTGTCATTGTGAGAGACTTTCTGGGCATGTTAGACCATGTTTGCGAAGAGCTTAGAATCTCTTAAGTCCTACACAGTCCAAATTCTCTGGCACCATTCTTGGTGTGTTTTAAGGATACAGCCCATCACCAATCAGGTTGTAACTTTTTATGTTGTTTCATGTAGAGCTTTGAAAACATATAGATTGAATTGCTTGCCCACTCTAAATGGTTAATCTTAAGGGGCTGCTGGTGCTGGGTTAAGTTGAGTAGACTAGACTAAAATGTTATTTGAGGGTATGTATTAACAAATAATAGCACATACAAACAGCTAAATGCAGATCCAAAGTAGAAATTGCCCCATATTACTGCTAGGAAAGTGGTCATTATCCTAGTCTCTAATCTCAGCTAGACAAATCCTAGTACTTAATGCCTCCACCCTATCCCTTCCTGACTTGTCCCATTCCTGCCTCACAGGTGCTTTTACCCACCCCAAAAAGGAGGCAGGACCAGGACAAGGTACCCATAATTGGACCCCGCCCTACCCCATTGCCATCCTAATCATATCATAGCTTGTGAACCTTAAACTAGAAGTTCTACTACCCAACCTAATAAACACTTTTTTCTCACAATTTGTGTGTGTGTGTGTGTTTAAAGCTTAAGAATAAGTGCTCAAGCATTCTTAAACGGGATGTATCAAATTAGAAGAGAAAAATACTTATCCTATGAACTTAACCCAAGAGACCATTAGACTTATAGGAAAGAGCTTGCTGATGCCGGGTTCAAATGAACAAGCAAATTTTACAAACATAGCAGTACTAAAAATGGTGTCTTGTCTTTGTATGATTGGTTGGCTCTAATCATGCTAGCTTGTGAGACAGACGACATGTGCCACAAGCACACAAAATACTTTCTAACAATTGATTGGGATAAAGAAGAAGAACATTGTAAGACTGTGTGGAAAGATCATGTTGACACTTACATTTATCAGGATACACATTAATCAAACTATTGCTACCAAGTCATGCAAGTTTTACTGATATATGCCATGAATATCTAGCTTTTTCATATCTCATCATCACCAACATCATCAACATATGGACTTGATAAATTATTGATTGTCCCAAAAGCTTAAACTTGAGCGGTTAGGAAATTATTAATTTAGTCATTTAGAAAAAAATCAAATTACAAAAGATTTTATGGATATATTCTTGAAATATTTAAACTCAAGGAATAACAACCAGTAATGTGTGTTTTGGCTAACTACTAACAAACTTTGAAGATAAAAATAGAAGGGACAAAAAAAAAACTAAACTAAACTAACCAATTCTACAACTCATCATTTGGTTCTTCATCCTCAGTTTCAGCTGAGCTTCCACCACTCTTCTCATTAACTTGTTTTATGACTGGATTGCATACTGCTTCTACCTCTTTCAACTTCTACCTCTTTCAACTTCTCATCAAAATCTTCTTTCTCTGCATTCGGGTTATCATCCAACCACTCGAGAGCTTCTTTCAATGTGCTCTCAATCTTCTCCTTATCGTCTGAATCAATCTTATCTGCAAGCTTGTCCTTGTCACCAATGGTGCTCCTCATGGTGTAGATATAAGTCTCCAGCTTGTTCCTGGCATCAATTCTCTCCTTCACCTTCTTATCCTCTTCTGCAAACTCCTCTGCCTCCTTCACCATCCGGTCAATTTCTTCCTGGCTCAGGCGCCCCTTCTCATTGGTGATGGTGATGGATTCTGACTTCTTAGCTGCCTTGTCTTCTGCTCTAACATGTAAGATACCATTGGCATCAACCTCAAAGGTAACCTCAATTTGGGGGACTCCCCTGCAATAAGAATCAGAACATTGGTTAGAATTTAGAAACCACAAGCTATTACTTATAAAAATCATTGCAAAGCTAGTGACAATGAACAAATATCTCAGTCAGCTTCTGTTTTAGCTTACCTTGGAGCAGGTGGAATGCCAGATAAATCAAACCTCCCAAGTTCACGACAATCCTTTGTCAAGCTTCTTTCACATTCCAAGACCTGAAAATTTTCAAAGACACATTAGTCTAACAACACCATATGCAGCATTGTTTATAACAGAGTAAGGTTTCTTATATGTATTCCTATATTATACCTTGATAGACACTGTGGTTTGCTGGTCTTGGTAAGTGGTGAAGATTTGAGACTTCTCAGTTGGGATAACAGTATTCCTTGGGATCAATTTTGTCATCACTCCACCAGCTGTTTCAATACCAAGACTCAAAGGAGCAACATCAAGCAAAACAATGTCTGCAAAAAACAAAGAGGGAAATCTTATTAATGCATTTGGATGTAGCTTTTTGCTGAAAATTTATTTACTTATTTGTTGAGTGAGACTTTAAAAAACAGTACATAAGTAAATAAACTAAAAAGCTAAAAAAAGGGTCAGTGCCCTAAATATCAAACAACAAATTAAAATTGAAACTGAATCATACCTCCGGCGCCTTCACCGCTGAGGATTGCACCTTGAACTGCCGCACCATAGGCAACAGCCTCATCAGGATTGAAACCTTTGTTTGGCTCCTTGCCATCAAAGAAGTCCTTCAACAGCTGTTGCACCTTGGGAATTCGGATGCTTCCTCCAACGAGGACAATCTCATGAATATCTGTTTTCTTCAGTCCTGCATCTTCCAAAGCCTTCTTCACTGGCCCCATCGTCTTCTTAAACAAGTCCATGTTCAACTCTTCAAAACTTGCCCTTGTCAAAGGCTCTGAGAAGTCAATACCATCAACAAGAGACTCAATCTCAACTCGGACTTGGTGCTGGCTACTCAATGCTCTCTTAGCTCTCTCACATTCCCTACGAAGCTTACCAAGAGCCTTGTTATCCTTGCTGATATCTTTGTTGTACTTCTTTTTAATCAACTTGATGAAGTAATCCATTACTCTGTGGTCAAAATCCTCTCCTCCCAAGTGGGTGTCTCCACTAGTAGCAAGAACCTCAAACAGACCATTGTCAATGGTCAAGATGCTAACATCAAATGTACCACCACCAAGATCATAAACCAAAATGTTCTTCTCCATTCCTTTCTTGTCTAGACCATAGGCAATAGCTGTGGCCGTAGGCTCATTGATTATCCGAGCCACATTCAGCCCAGCAATGACGCCTGCATCCTTTGTGGCCTGCCTCTGCGCATCATTGAAATAAGCTACAACAAACAACAAATTGAAAACCATTAGACCATGAAACATTGAAAGAGACATAACAATCACAACTCTAATAAATATCAACAAAAAATCTGTCTTCTTCACATTGGTTATGCAGTAATGTTTTGCTATACAAGATGAGCTAACAATTCAACAAACTTCACTAATCCTAATGTACAAAACATAGTCCTTGCTCAATTGTTCATTCATAAGTTAAAATTAAAACTCAAAAATCCTGTTCCTTTAAAAAAAAAATATTGATACTGTACTTTTTCAATAGATAACAAGCGATTTAGACACAAACTTTTTAAGAAAAAATTCTGAATATACCTGGAACAGTGACAACTGCATCTTTGATTTTCTTCCCCAAATACGCTTCAGCTGTCTCCTTCATCTTCCCCAATATCATAGCACTGATTTCCTCAGGGCTAAACACCTTTACCTCACCTTTCACCTTCACCTGAATATAAGGCTTCCCATCTTTGTTCACAACCTTGTAAGGGAAAAACTTTATATCTCTCTGAACCTCAGGATCATCAAACCTACCAACAATAAAACCAAACCAAAACAAACCCATTTTAATTCACCCTCCAAAACACAAAACCCATTAACTATATCAATCTAAATCTTAAACTGTCAAGAGCAATACTTAAATGATTAAATTCACTCTTTACTGTAACTTTAAACTTATGAATTAAGTGGTAATTTATCATAGTAGTAGAGCAAGTGATCCAATTCAAGTGGTATAATTCACTTACTTTATCATTGTTTTCAACAAAACCTCAAACAACATCAATCTAAAGTGTTGATGAATAAATTAACTATTTACTATCAATTTAAACTTTTGGAATAAACAATCATTTATCATAGTATCAGAATAGGTGATCTATTTCGCTTACTTTATCATTGTTCTCAACAAAATGCCAAAACCACAAACAACATCAATCTAAAATGTTGAAAAAATTTCACTTACTTCCTTCCAATAAGCCGTTTAACATCAAAAATTGTATGTTCAGCATTGAGAGCCGCTTGATTCTTCCCGGCCTCGCCGATTAAACGCTCGGTATCAGTGAATGCGACCCAGGAGGGTGTGATTCTGTTACCTTGATCATTGGCTATAATCTCTACATGACCGTTCTTGTACACACCCACACACGAGTAGGTTGTTCCAAGATCAATACCAATCACAGTCCCGAGCTTCGGTGAGCCATCATTGGCTGCCACTGCTATTCCTAACAAAAATTCTTTCAAAACACACACACACACAAAGTTTAATTAGTTTCAGCACAAACCCACTTCTCAAACAAAAAATTCAATGCAAATTCAAGTGCTCTCAGTCAGTTTTCAAATAAGCCAATACTTCAAAAAAAAATTCTGAAAATCATTTTAATGCAAACTAGAGTAACAAAAAAAGTAACATTTTTTTTAATGCATTTTCTAGTCTAAGGAATCAACCCAGACTCAGAGACATCTAACAATTAATCTTAAAAACAAAACTAAAACACAATTTCGAAACTTTTCTTCAAAATATAACACCCCAAATATCCAAAACTTCACGACATTTCTCGTCTCCTGTTTGGTTGCCCAGAAAAATATACTAAATCATTATCCAAAAAGAAAACAAAGCAAAACCCATCAAAAAATTTGAGTTATATTTGTTTTCCCAATAATTAAAATCTCAAACTAAACCAACCCAGTTGACAATTCACACTCGAATCTAAAACAAAAAAAAAAAAAAAATCAAAACTTTGGCTTTGTTTAGATGCTCTGTTTTCTAAAAACTAGAAAACAGTTTCAGAAAACTACATCCTATATTTCATTATAACACTTCTTTGTTTTAGAAACAATTTTATGCCTTTAAAAACACAAATCAATTTTTTTAGAAACATTTTTATGCATTTAAAAACACAAATCCCACCATTTCACACTAAAAAAAACAGAGCATTAAACACAGTAAACAACAAATGTTACCTGCAACAAAGAGAAGCAAAAACGCCACCGTTTTGTTCTGCACCCTCCTCATTGTTGATTTGTTACTCTTAACTTCACTCTTCTGAAAAAAAAAAAAAATCGTTCTTTCCGTGTTACTGTGACTCGGAAACGTTTCGGGTTTCGTGTTTTTAGCGTATCGGAATTCTGAACTCTGAAGTGGAGGGAAACAGAGGATTGCGAGGTGGGTTTTATAAAGGTTTGGGCTGGTGTTGGCGGTGCTACTTTGCTAGAGTATTCCCACGAATAGAAACGAGACACGTCAGCATTTTGTTCAGTTACAACGTACAAAGTCAAATAGAAAGGTGACACGTAGTGAGATGGTGGATTCACTTGTTCTCTCCCGGGAGTTCTTGATTTTGTGGGAAGAGCAACTATAGAAGTCTAGAAAGAGTGAAAGAGTAAAGAAGAGAGAAAAAAGTTTTCCAAATTAAATAAATAAATAAAACTATTTGATGTCTTTTACAATCCAAGATAAATAAAACATTAAATTAGAGGATTTGTAAAAAGAAAAATACAAATTTAATTTAATTAGAATTTGTTTAGATAATATCAAACTTAATTTAATGAGAATTTGTTTTTGTGTTTGAGTTGAGTTCCTTTATCCAAAAAATAATAAGTTTTAATTCGTTTGGAGTTTAAACTAACATTGTTTTAACACCATTTTAACACCATTTGTAACTTTAAAACCAAATTAAAATATATGTATTAGAATAATAGATTAGGATCCTCTAGAGTTCCTAAGGTACTCTACCACATAGAGTTCTTTAAATCCTAACATATATTTTTATAATAAATGGTTTAGATTATGCCACGTCATCATTCCATTAACAAAATCCCTAAAATATTAGTTTTTACTTTTTTTATCACTTAATGTGTTAATACTTATTCATTAACATTCAATATTTTAAGGGGTTTTGTTAGTGGAAAAATGATGTGGCATAATCTGAACCATTTATTATAAAAATAAAAGTTAGGATTTAGAGAACTCTATGTGGTAGAGTATCCTAGAAACTCTAGAGGATCTTGATCCTAGAATAATGATGTGGAAAAATATATATGTGAGCATTAACGGTATCTAAGAATGGCTCTTTTTTATTTATTTTTTCCTTATATATGCTATATTTATTTTTCAATTGTTTAGAGAAATGCTTTCATTTGTGAATAAATATAAACTTGCATGATTAAGCAATAAAAAGAATGCAAAAGCATTTTTATATGATATTTAAATATGTACTACACGAGTTAAATCTTGGGTTTAATATAATTTTTTTAAAGCCTTTTTATATCTCATATAGTTTTTTTTTTTTGGCATGGAAGGGGGAATAAATTAGATTAAAATAAACAAACAAAATAGTGCATAACAATAACAAAAATGACTAATAAATTATCACAAATGTGTTTAACCCATGCGATCTCAAAAGTAAGAAATAAGTAAAAAAACATGACAAGTATCATATAGGATTGATTGATTAGTTCTTGTGTGTGTCAGTTGGTGTGCACAACTGTTAGCTTCCTTGAGAGCATGTCTAGTGGATGCCTTCCATGGCTGGGCCATGAAGAATGTGCAATCATTGATTAAACATGTCAGTAAAGGAGGATGTGAAGTGGATAAGTTAGATATCCATGACCATTGAAAAATTAGAAGTGAGTCAGTTTCCAAAGTAGTTTTGTTTGGTATCAGAGTGAGACAAAAATAAAAATAACAAAAAAGCTTATTTTCAATAAGCTAATTTATTTGCTTATTTGTTAAAAATAAGAGATCTTTCTTCTTCTTCTTCTTCTTCTTCTTCTTCTTCTTTTCTTCGATAGCATTTAAACCTGTGACGTCCGCTCATGATGATTGCTCTTATCATCAGGTTAAGACATCAATCAGTTTTTGGTGTAGACGGGATTTGAACCCAGATCCCTTACTCGACGATAAAAAACTTTACCTTAATTGTGTAAGTGTGTAAAGTTTTTTGGACCTGAGCTTCCATCCCTCTATAGTTCACAATTTTTTACTTATTTTTTGGCGTTTAAGGTTCTTCAGATATCAATCCCAAATGAAACTCTTAGCTCAAGCAAAACAACTCTAAATGTCTCATTTTTAAGTGGAGTCTAATGGTCCTATTTCTTAAGGGACTAAGGATCTATTTTTTTCTCTTTATACCATTTTAATGCTCATTTTTCAGAGCTTACTGCATAACATCCACATTTTGTCATAAATGGGAAATAGTTTGTTAGTAGGTAGGAAGATAACGTGGTGCAATTGTGGGATATATGATAGAAAAATATAAGAAACTATTTATCGTGATAAAACTGTGATGGTGTGGGTTGAAGATCCATAATCTCTTAAGAAACTGTATGTGATTAATGTGTACGTCAATATTATTATTATTTTTGGATTAAATATAAGATATATGATTCTTTTCTATAGAGAAAGTTATTCACCAATTTTCTGTAAAAACTCAAGGACAAATAAAGTCAATTATACTCTATTACATATGGTTAAGAAAGGAAAACTTTAAACTCATATTTGTATCCTTAAAAATCAACTTTCTTTTCCCAATAGCATAGATGACTAAATATAAAATATGATTTTTCCAAAAAAAAAAAAAAAAATTTAAGGGCTAAACAACATACAATAAATTTAATGTGTGAAGTAATAAGCAAACTAGATAAAAAAGATTCAATTCATACACCTGCATGCATGTACTGCATGATTAAACACACACACTGCACACACACACACAAAATCATAAATAAAATTTACAATGTTTTATAAGATATAAAGAATCATTCCCATTTGCTCCGAATCTGATTAATGTGGTTGAATTGATAGCTTAACACCAAGCTGTGGTCCATTCGTTTCACCACAAACCTCTCTACCAACATATAACAACCAAATTTCCTCCATCTACCCATCCCTCCAAATTTCTCTTCTCTTTTCACATTCACTTGCTTATCATTTTCCTCATCAACCCATCCAACCCTTTCTTGCTCCCACTTCATTCTCTCAAAGACTAACAAGCTCAACCCAGCACTTATTGCTATTCCTTCATTATTGTAACTCTTAAACCACATCACTCCATTGTCCACTTTTACATCCACAAC
This sequence comes from Fagus sylvatica, assembly GCA_907173295.1. Lineage (NCBI taxonomy): Eukaryota > Viridiplantae > Streptophyta > Magnoliopsida > Fagales > Fagaceae > Fagus > Fagus sylvatica. Next base: position 10,465,926 of record OU015761.1, read on the forward strand.
TTCCCTTCCACCAACTAAAATCACTTTTCTTGGAAGAAATTCATCCACAAAGACAACATTGCCTTGGTTCTCATTATTTTCACATGCAAATATTTGTTCCCAATTTTGCTCAAGTGTCACCTTGTAATACATTGAAATACTCATTTGATCTTTCAATAATAATGTTCCTTCACTTATAAACATGAAAGGAGAATACCACTTTCCTACAATTATTGGTTGAGAACTCTTAGATGATAGTGGCAAATTGAATTCTGGAAGGTGAGAACGGAGGGCAGTGTCTAGGCCTTGCGCATCATCAACTAAATTGAAATCATGAGGAGTTGAGGTATTCACTCCCCACCCCTTTCTTTTAAGCAACATTGGAGGGATCCCATCTGGTGTTAAGGATTTGCCAACAAAATTACCCTGAAATGGAAGAAATGTTCCTTCCAATTTATGAATCTCAAATTGCTGGTTTATGTTGTTGGGATCCAAAGGTTTTGGTTTTACATCATCAATAACCGTGTTGCCATGGCAGCTTCTTATGTCCTCCTTAGAATTTGCATAAGCATGCCTGGAATAAAAGGACATTCAAAGTTGAACATGCATATATGCCATTAAGCCAACATTTCAGTAAAATCTTCCTTCATTGTGCATTTGGAACGAGTACAAATTTACCTTGAAAGATGATATTTCCAAAAGATATATATATATATATATATATATATATATATATGTTAATATGTATATATTATATACCATTTGTTATTGTACTAGTCTAGGGTTTCCTAGGGTTTCTACTATACCATACACTAGACTAGGCCTATATATATTCTTTTATTTGTACATGATTCAGCAGAATACACAATATAGTTTATTCTCTCTGTGCTTCTCTCTTCTCTGTCTATCTGTGTTTCTCTCTAAAGTTAACATGGTATCAGAGCCAAATTAATCTTTTGGCATTGTGATTCTTAAAACTAGTATAGATTCTTCTGAAAACAGTTTTTTCAAAAACAACAGCCGTGCCTCTCTTCTCCTGCAATTGCTTCCAGAGACCTCCGTTCCTCCTGTTCTGCCTACTTCTCTGATCGTCAGAGCTTGATTCCCAAAACCTGCAAAATCTCATCAGAGCTTGATCGTCAGAGCTTGATTTCCGTCACGCGTCTCATCTGTCTCGGCAAACCCGCAGGTTCTGATCTCCGCCGCCGCCTCTAGGCTGCTCCGTTTATCTTTTGAGAGACATCCACGGCTTCGTCTCGTCAAGACGAAGCTCCACCAGAAATCTCAAAGCCAGAAAACGCTCCACGCGCCGGTGAAGCTTCCGGCAAACCCGCAGGTTCTGATCTCCGCCGCCGCCTCTAGGCTGCTCCGTTTATCTTTCCAGAGACATCCACGGCTTCGTCTCGTCAAGACGAAGCTCCACCAGAAAAATCGAAGCCGGAAACTCTCCACGCGCCGCCACGCGCCGGTGAAGCTTCCGGCGTGTTTTTGCACCCAGATCCACGCGCGACCCGTACACGCGCCCCGACCCGCGCGTGACCCGCGCCCCGACCCGCGCCCCGACCCGCGCCCAGACCCGCGACGTCACCCGTCCTCACTGCTGACGTCAGCCCTCCTCACTGCTGACGTCAGCCCTAAAAAAAAAAAACTTACCCATTTTTTTTTTTTTTTTTTGTTTGTTTTTCTCATTTGTTATTTTCAGGTATTTCCGATGGATAAAAATGACCTTCCCAAGACTGTTACCACCATTCTCAATGGACACAATTATGTTCTGTGGTCCCAAGACATGCGCAGCTTCCTCAAAGGCCATCGTTTATGGCGTTATGTTACAGGTGAAATCCAAGTTCCTGTTCGTTCTAAGGATGAAGAAGACACGAAATTTGCTGATCGTCTTGAAGATTGGGATTGCAAGAATCACCAAATCATCACCTGGTTTCGCCACTCTACTGTACCTTCCATTCATCAGCAATTTGGTCGCTATGAAAATGCTAAGGATGTTTGGGATCTTCTGAGTCGTCATTATACTACTGCTGGCCTTTCTCACGAGTATCAACTTTGGGGTCTTCTTGTCAATATGAAGCAAACGCCTAGACAACCGATCAATGAGTTCCTTTCTGGTATGCAGTCTATTTGGGATCAAATGGAGCAGTCTACCCATATTGTCAAGGATCCTGAAGATGCAGCGATCTTAGCTACCAAACGAGATCAGTTTCATCTTATCCAGTTCCTGATGGCCTTGACTTCTGAGTTTGAACCAGTTCGTGCTACTTTGCTTCAGCAGGTCCCTCTCCCTACTCTGGCATTTGCTATGAGTCAGCTTCTCTCTCATGAGACCCGTCTTCGCACTCTTCAACCCCATCACCCTGATGCGGTCCTTGCTACTGCTACACGTCCTTCAAGCTCTTCCTCATCTAGGAATGGTCCGAAATATTGCAAGAACTGTCATAAGCAGGGACATCTTTTGGCTGAATGCCCGATCATCCAATGTCGGTACTGTCACAAGATTGGTCACATTATCTACAATTGCCCTACCAAGCCTCCCAAGCCAGGTCAATCAGGCATTCTTCCAAGGCCTGTTAATCACTCTGTCGCTGTTGCTGCTGAAGACTCACCCTCTGATCCCTCTCTCTCATCTATCCCGGTTAGTGAGTTAGGACCAATGGTCTTTACCATGGTCAAACAATTTTTGTCCTCCTCTGATAAGGTTTCCTCTGCTGTCTCAGGTAATACTTGGTATTTTGATTCTGCCTGTTGTAATCATATGTCTCCTGATTCTCAGCTATTTTCTTCTATTATTCCTACTACTCATGCTCCTCTTATTCAAACTGCTAATGGCTCGCACCTTGCTGCTAGTCATACTGGTTCTGTTTCCACCTCTACACTATCTCTATCTGACACATATCTTATTCCCAACCTCACTCTTAATCTCATCTCTGTTGGTCAATTATGTGAACTTGGTTTTGACTTGTGGTTTGGTTCTTCTGGTTGTCGTGTGCAGGATCCTCGGACGAATCAGGTTCTTGGGACCGGCCGTAGAGTGGGACGGATGTTCGAGCTCACTTCCCTTCACCTACCTACCACATCGACACCCCCTCCGTCTCATGTTGCTCCTACTGCTTCTGTTTTTCCTTTAAGTCTTTGGCATTTACGTTTAGGTCATGTGTCAGTTCAAAAACTTCGCACTTTAATTTCTAGTGGTTTTTTGGGTCAAGTCAAACATGATTCAGTTGATTGTGTATCTTGTCAGTTGGCCAAACAGCCCGCTTTATCTTTTAATAATAGTGACTCTTTTTCTCATGCCTCTTTTGACTTGATTCACTCTGATATTTGGGGACCTAGCCCCACTGCTACTGTAGGTGGATCTAAATACTTTGTCATATTTGTTGATGATTTCTCTCGGTATACATGGATTTACCTTATGCACAATCGCTCTGAATTATCTCAAATCTATCGCACTTTTGCCCAAATGATCTCCACCCAGTTTTCAAAAACCATTAAAATCTTTCGCACTGATAATGCCATGGAATATAGAGACTCTCAATTTCTTGATTTCATTCACACACAAGGCACTATTATTCAGCGTTCTTGTGCAGGAACCTCTCAGCAAAATGGTAGGGCTGAACGCAAACACCGCCACATTCTTGACTCTGTTAGGGCTTTCCTCATTTCTGCTTCATGTCCTGAACGTTTTTGGGGGGAAGCCGCTCTCACCGCTGTCTATACCATCAACCGTCTTCCATCCTCAGCTCTCCAAAATGTGACTCCCTTTGAACGTCTCTATGGTACTCCAGCTTCCTACTCTTCTCTTCGCGTCTTTGGTTGTGCATGTTTTGTTTTACTTCAGCCGCATGAACATTCCAAATTAGAACCTCGATCTCGTCTATGTTGTTTTCTTGGGTATGGGATTGAACACAAAGGTTATCGTTGTTGGGATCCTATCTCTCAACGTCTTCGCATTTCTCGTCATGTTGTTTTCTGGGAACATACCATGTTTAATTCCCTGTCCAAGTTTACAACTTGTTCCACCCCTTCATTTTTTACTAATCCATCACTACCTTTGTTTCCTATATCTCCTGCTGATTCTCCGACTTCTCCTCTAGCACCTCCACTAGCTGTGGATCCTGTCCTTGATCAGACTCCTGACCTCCCTCTTGCTGCTCCTCCTGCTGACTCTCCGGCTTCGCCCCAAGAATCTGCACCGCCTGTGGATCCTGTCACTGATCAGCCTCCTCTCCTCCCCCTTCGTCGTTCTGACCGGGTAAGAGCACCTCCTGCTCATTTGCGTGATTATTCTTGTTTTTCAGCTGTGCTTTCCCTTCATGAGCCTCACACCTATCGTGAGGCCTGTACTAACCCTCTTTGGCAGCAAGCAATGACAGAGGAACTTCAGGCTTTGGAGAAGACTCATACTTGGGACTTGGTTGATTTGCCTCATGGTAAATCTGCCATTGGCTGCAAATGGGTCTACAAGATCAAGACCAAATCTGATGGCTCTATTGAACGGTATAAGGCTCGTCTTGTTGCCAAAGGATATGCTCAGGAATATGGGATTAGACTATGAGGAGACTTTTGCCCCTGTTGCTCGTATTACCTCTGTTCGTAGTCTTCTTGCTATTGCTGCAGTTCATCAGTGGCCTCTTTTTCAGATGGATGTTAAGAATGCCTTTTTTAAATGGTGAACTCACTGAAGAAGTCTATATGCAGGCACCTCCAGGCTATTCAGACTGTCCTGACAAAGTTTGCCTCCTTCGTCGCGCTCTGTATGGTCTTAAGCAAGCTCCTCGAGCCTGGTTTGCCAAGTTTAGCAGTATTGTACATCAGTTTGGCTTCTCATCCAGTTCTCATGATACAGCATTATTTATCCGCCGATCTGATAAGGGTATGATTCTTCTTCTACTATATGTTGATGACATGATCATTACTGGGGATGATCACTCTGGCATTTCTGATTTCAAGCTATTTCTCCACCAACAATTTGAGATGAAGGATCTTGGTCATCTGAGCTACTTTCTAGGCCTTGAGGTCTCTTCTGATTCCACTGGTTATTATCTCTCTCAGGCTAAGTATGCCTCTGACTTGTTATCTCGTACTGGCCTGACTGACACTAAAGTTGTTTCTACACCCCTTGAGATGAATGCTCGCCTTACTCCCTTGGATGGCACACCTCTCAGTGATGCCACTCTCTATCGTCAGCTTGTTGGCAGCTTAGTTTATCTCACTGTAACCCGCCCTGATATTGCTCATGCTGTTCATTTGGTGAGTCAATTCTTATCTGCTCCCCATTCTACACACTATGCTGCAGTGCTTCACATTCTTCGCTATATCAAGGGTACTATGTTTCACGGACTTCACTTCTCTGCTCACTCCACCCTTGACCTCTGTGCTTATTCTGATGCTGATTGGGCCGGGGATCCTACTGACCGCCGCTCTACTACTGGATTTTGTTTCTTTTTGGGAGACTCTCTTATTTCTTGGCGCAGTAAGAAACAACATATTGTGTCTCGCTCTAGTACTGAGGCAGAGTATCGTGCTCTGGCTGATACTACTTCTGAACTTCTTGCTCTTCGTTGGCTGTTGGAAGATATGGGTGTTACACATTCTTCACCGACTGTTATACATTGTGACAACCGTAGTGCTATTCAGATTGCGCATAATGATGTTTTCCATGAGCGCACCAAGCATATTGAGATTGATTGTCATCTTGTGCGTCATCATCTGTCTGCTGGCATCCTACATCTTCTTCCAGTTAGCTCTTCTGATCAGACTGCTGACATCTTTACGAAGACTTTTCCTCCTGGTCGTTTTCGTGATCTTGTTTCCAAACTCAAGATGGCTTCTTTCAAACCACCTTGAGTTTGAGGGGGGATGTTAATATGTATATATTATATACCATTTGTTATTGTACTAGTCTAGGGTTTCCTAGGGTTTCTACTATACCATACACTAGACTAGGCCTATATATATTCTTTTATTTGTACATGATTCAGCAGAATACACAATATAGTTTATTCTCTCTGTGCTTCTCTCTTCTCTGTCTATCTGTGTTTCTCTCTAAAGTTAACAATTTTAATGAAAATACATCCATCCAAACCATGTATATAGACTAACACACCCTATATAAAATGTATCTATCTTCTTAAAAGAAAAGAAAAATATATCAACATCACTTCTATATGAAGCACCACTAACATCAGTTTTATTGTACAACAATTGTAATTTATCACTTCAATAATTATGAAAAATGTTATAAAATTTGTTGTGTCATTAAACTTAATATAAAAAAATTAAAAACAAGAAGAAGTAAAAATGCTTTATGAGGGCCCAAATCTTCTAGCCTATAACTGTTGGTCCTTAAGATAGTTTTGTTGTAAACCTTTCTCCTTCCTCTTTTGTATTGACCTAGGAGATAAAAATATCATCATTGGGTCCAAATAGATACATTAGGTTTCTGAGTTGAATTCAAAGCACATTGTTACATTAATCAATGTAACACAAAAAAAATAATTAAATTCAATACAGTTATGTGTTTGAATTCAGTTGAGGAATTACCTAACCTAAAGAATTGTACCTAAGTTTTATTTGAAAAAACAAAAAAGAAACCCCAAATTCGTAATTACAAAATATATGATAAGCATCCCATCCACGATGTTATATGAAAATATTAATACAAGAAATTGAATTCAGTTCGATAAAATATGCATACCCTTTACGGCGTCCATCTTGTTGTATAACATAGTACCGATTGGAAGACAATGGCTGATTAAGAACTGGGATGAAGTAAGCATCAAAGAAGTCGTGTGAATACTGAAGCACATGGTTCTTGTTCTGAGGGAAAGGCAGGTTCGTGACTTGATGGGTCTTAAACAATCCGAACCAACAAGTTTCCTCGGCCTTTTCATCTTGGATGACCAAAATACCAGAATTTGGACCTTCAGGGGGTGGCAGTGACAGTCTTGAGGGAAACTTTTTGTACATAGAAAGAGACCTTGTCACATACATTTCTCCCAAGATTTCTTGGCTCCACAATATTTCTTTTTTAATATATTATATATTTATTATTTTTTATCTGGTTTTTAACTTGTATATTGAATGTTACATATATGAACTTTCATGCATTTATATGAGGAAGGAAAAGGGAAGTAAACAAAGTGTCAAGCAAGTCATTGGAGACTATCCAACCATTTTCTTAGATGCACACTATATTGGACCTAAGTTTTACCCTACTATTATTAACTCAGAATTTGTAATTGCATAGAGTTCTAGATCAAAAACAATTGCATAGAGTTCAGAGTTGACACGCTAAATTATGATCATGGATCCATGTGGACGAGTCCACAATTGCTGGAGTCCACTGCTGCAGAATCTTATCAAAAGACCAAAGCTGATGATAAATTGATTAGTCTTCTACATCACCGAAATTAACTACAGCAACAAATAGATAAAGATAAAGTTATAGTTCTTCAAATTAAAATAGATGATTAGATTAGATTGGTCTTGTAACAAAGTAGTGTTATGAAATTACCTATTACTATTGATAGCTTTTCTAATCTCAAAATATATTTAGAAATTGGACTAATCTTTATTTATATTAATATGGAATTATACCTGACAAATGAAAGGCAACTATTCTTAAACTCTTAGAGATCATGTTGACACTTACATTTATCAGGATACACATTAATCAAACTATTGCTACCAAGTCATGCAAGTTTTACTGATATATGCCATGAATATCTAGCTTTTTCATATCTCATCATCACCAACATCATCAACATATGGACTTGATAAATTATTGATTGTCCCAAAAGCTTAAACTTGAGCGGTTAGGAAATGATTAATTTAATCATTTAGAAAAAAATCAAATTACAAAAGATTTTATGGATATATTCTTGAAATATTTAAACTCAAGGAATAACAACCAGTAATGTGCGTTTTGGCTAACTACTAACAAACTTTGAAGATTAAAGTAGAAGGGACAAAAAAAAAACTAAACTAAACTAACCAATTCTACAATTCATCATTTGGTTCTTCATCCTCAGTTTCAGCTGAGCTTCCACCACTCTTCTCATAAACTTGTTTTATGACTGGATTGCATACTGCTTCAACCTCTTTCAACTTCTCATCAAAATCTTCTTTCTCTGTGTTAGGGTTATCGTCCAACCACTCGAGAGCTTCTTTCAATGTGCTCTCAATCTTCTCCTTATCGTCTGAATCAATCTTATCTGCAAGCTTGTCCTTGTCACCAATGGTGCTCCTCATGGTGTAGATATAAGTCTCCAGCTTGTTCCTGGCATCAATTCTCTCCTTCACCTTCTGATCCTCTTCTGCAAACTCCTCAGCCTCCTTCACCATCCTGTCAATTTCTTCCTGGCTCAGACGCCCCTTCTCATTGGTGATGGTGATGGATTCTGACTTCTTAGCTGCCTTGTCTTCTGCTCTAACATGTAAGATACCATTGGCATCAACCTCAAAGGTAACCTCAATTTGGGGGACTCCCCTGCAATAAGAATCAGAACATTGGTTAGAATTTAGAAACCACAAGCTATTACTTATAAAAATCATTGCAAAGCTAGTGACAATGAACAAATATCTCAGTCAGCTTCTGTTTTAGCTTACCTTGGAGCAGGTGGAATGCCAGATAAATCAAACCTCCCAAGTTCACGACAATCCTTTGTCAAGCTTCTTTCACATTCCAAGACCTGAAAATTTTCAAAGACACATTAGTCTAACAACACCATATGCAGCATTGTTTATAACAGAGTAAGGTTTCTTATATGTATTCCTATATTATACCTTGATAGACACTGTGGTTTGCTGGTCTTGGTAAGTGGTGAAGATTTGAGACTTCTCAGTTGGGATAACAGTATTCCTTGGGATCAATTTTGTCATCACTCCACCAGCTGTTTCAATACCAAGACTCAAAGGAGCAACATCAAGCAAAACAATGTCTGCAAAAAACAAAGAGGGAAATCTTATTAATGCATTTGGATGTAGCTTTTTGCTGAAAAGTTATTTACTTATTTGTTGAGTGAGACTTTAAAAAACAGTACATAAGTAAATAAACTAAAAAGCTAAAAAAAGGGTCAGTGCCCTAAATATCAAACAACAAATTAAAATTGAAACTGAATCATACCTCCGGCGCCTTCACCGCTGAGGATTGCACCTTGAACTGCCGCACCATAGGCAACAGCCTCATCAGGATTGAAACCTTTGTTTGGCTCCTTGCCATCAAAGAAGTCCTTCAACAGCTGTTGCACCTTGGGAATTCGGATGCTTCCTCCAACGAGGACAATCTCATGAATATCTGTTTTCTTCAGTCCTGCATCTTCCAAAGCCTTCTTCACTGGCCCCATCGTCTTCTTAAACAAGTCCATGTTCAACTCTTCAAAACTTGCCCTTGTCAAAGGCTCTGAGAAGTCAATACCATCAACAAGAGACTCAATCTCAACTCGGACTTGGTGTTGGCTACTCAATGCTCTCTTAGCTCTCTCACATTCCCTACGAAGCTTACCAAGAGCCTTGTTATCCTTGCTGATATCTTTGTTGTACTTCTTTTTAATCAACTTGATGAAGTAATCCATTACTCTGTGGTCAAAATCCTCTCCTCCCAAGTGGGTGTCTCCACTAGTAGCAAGAACCTCAAACAGACCATTGTCAATGGTCAAGATGCTAACATCAAATGTACCACCACCAAGATCATAAACCAAAATGTTCTTCTCCATTCCTTTCTTGTCTAGACCATAGGCAATAGCTGTGGCCGTAGGCTCATTGATTATCCGAGCCACATTCAGCCCAGCAATGACGCCTGCATCCTTTGTGGCCTGCCTCTGCGCATCATTGAAATAAGCTACAACAAACAACAAATTGAAAACCATTAGACCATGAAACATTGAAAGAGACATAACAATCACAACTCTAATAAATATCAACAAAAAATCTGTCTTCTTCACATTGGTTATGCAGTAATGTTTTGCTATACAAGATGAGCTAACAATTCAACAAACTTCACTAATCCTAATGTACAAAACATAGTCCTTGCTCAATTGTTCATTCATAAGTTAAAATTAAAACTCAAAAATCCTGTTCCTTTAAAAAAAAAATATTGATACTGTACTTTTTCAATAGATAACAAGCGATTTAGACACAAACTTTTTAAGAAAAAATTCTGAATATACCTGGAACAGTGACAACTGCATCTTTGATTTTCTTCCCCAAATACGCTTCAGCTGTCTCCTTCATCTTCCCCAATATCATAGCACTGATTTCCTCAGGGCTAAACACCTTTACCTCACCTTTCACCTTCACCTG
>OU015761.1:10476312-10492881 GCA_907173295.1 Fagus sylvatica
TGTTTTATAAGATATAAAGAATCATTCCCATTTGCTCCGAATCTGATTAATGTGGTTGAATTGATAGCTTAACACCAAGCTGTGGTCCATTCGTTTCACCACAAACCTCTCTACCAACATATAACAACCAAATTTCCTCCATCTACCCATCCCTCCAAATTTCTCTTCTCTTTTCACATTCACTTGCTTATCATTTTCCTCATCAACCCATCCAACCCTTTCTTGCTCCCACTTCATTCTCTCAAAGACTAACAAGCTCAACCCAGCACTTATTGCTATTCCTTCATTATTGTAACTCTTAAACCACATCACTCCATTGTCCACTTTTACATCCACAACTTCCCTTCCAGCAACTAAAATCACTTTTCTTGGAAGAAATTCATCCACAAAGACAACATTGCCTTGGTTCTCATTATTTTCACATGCAAATATTTGTTCCCAATTTTGCTCAAGTGTCACCTTGTAATACATTGAAATACTCACTTGATCTTTCAATAATAATGTTCCTTCACTTATAAACATGAAAGGAGAATACCACTTTCCTACAATTATTGGTTGAGAACTCTTAGATGATAGTGGCACATTGAATTCTGGAAGGCGAGCACGAAGGGCAGTGTCTAGGCCTTGTGCATCATCAACTAAATTGAAATCATGAGGAGTTGAGGTATTCACTCCCCACCCCTTTCTTTTAAGCAACATTGGAGGGATCCCATCTGGTGTTAAGGATTTGCCAACAAAATTACCCTGAAATGGAAGAAATGTTCCTTCCAATTTATGAATCTCAAATTGCTGGTTTATGTTGTTGGGATCCAAAGGTTTTGGTTTTACATCATCAATAACCGTGTTGCCATGGCAGCTTCTTATGTCCTCCTTAGAATTTGCATAAGCATGCCTGGAATAAAAGGACATTCAAAGTTGAACATGCATATATGCCATTAAGCCAACATTTCAGTAAAATCTTCCTTCATTGTGCATTTGGAACTAGTACAAATTTACCTTGAAAGATGATATTTCCAAAAGATATATATATTTTAATGAAAATACATCCATCCAAACCATGTATATAGATTAACACACCCTATATAAAATGTATCTATCTTCTTAAAAGAAAAGAAAAATATATCAACATCACTTCTATATGAAGCACCACTAACATCAGTTTTATTGTACAACAATTGTAATTTATCACTTCAATAATTATGAAAAATGTTATAAAATTTGTTGTGTCATTAAACTTAATATAAAAAAATTAAAAACAAGAAGAAGTAAAAATGCTTTATGAGGGCCCAAATCTTCTAGCCTATAACTGTTGGTCCTTAAGATAGTTTTGTTGTAAACCTTTCTCCTTCCTCTTTTGTATTGACCTAGGAGATAAAAATATCATCATTGGGTCCAAATAGATACATTAGGTTTCTGAGTTGAATTCAAAGCACATTGTTACATTAATCAATGTAACACAAAAAAAATAATTAAATTCAATACAGTTATGTGTTTGAATTCAGTTGAGGAATTACCTAACCTAAAGAATTGTACCTAAGTTTTATTTGAAAAAACAAAAAAGAAACCCCAAATTCGTAATTACAAAATATATGATAAGCATCCCATCCACGATGTTATATGAAAATATTAATACAAGAAATTGAATTCAGTTCGATAAAATATGCATACCCTTTACGGCGTCCATCTTGTTGTATAACATAGTACCGATTGGAAGACAATGGCTGATTAAGAACTGGGATGAAGTAAGCATCAAAGAAGTCGTGTGAATACTGAAGCACATGGTTCTTGTTCTGAGGGAAAGGCAGGTTCGTGACTTGATGGGTCTTAAACAATCCGAACCAACAAGTTTCCTCGGCCTTTTCATCTTGGATGACCAAAATACCAGAATTTGGACCTTCAGGGGGTGGCAGTGACAGTCTTGAGGGAAACTTTTTGTACATAGAAAGAGACCTTGTCACATACATTTCTCCCAAGATTTCTTGGCTCCACAATATTTCTTTTTATCTGGTTTTTAACTTGTATATTGAATGTTACATATATGAACTTTCATGCATTTATATGAGGAAGGAAAAGGGAAGTAAACAAAGTGTCAAGCAAGTCATTGGAGACTATCCAACCATTTTCTTAGATGCACACTATATTGGACCTAAGTTTTACCCTACTATTATTAACTCAGAATTTGTAATTGCATAGAGTTCTAGATCAAAAACAATTGCATAGAGTTCAGAGTTGACACGCTAAATTATGATCATGGATCCATGTGGACGAGTCCACAATTGCTGGAGTCCACTGCTGCAGAATCTTATCAAAAGACCAAAGCTGATGATAAATTGATTAGTCTTCTACATCACCGAAATTAACTACAGCAACAAATAGATAAAGATAAAGTTATAGTTCTTCAAATTAAAATAGATGATTAGATTAGATTGGTCTTGTAACAAAGTAGTGTTATGAAATTACCTATTACTATTGATAGCTTTTCTAATCTCAAAATATATTTAGAAATTGGACTAATCTTTATTTATATTAATATGGAATTATACCTGTATACACAAATGAAAGGCAACTATTCTTAAACTCTTAGAGATCATGTTGACACTTACATTTATCAGGATACACATTAATCAAACTATTGCTACCAAGTCATGCAAGTTTTACTGATATATGCCATGAATATCTAGCTTTTTCATATCTCATCATCACCAACATCATCAACATATGGACTTGATAAATTATTGATTGTCCCAAAAGCTTAAACTTGAGCGGTTAGGAAATGATTAATTTAATCATTTAGAAAAAAATCAAATTACAAAAGATTTTATGGATATATTCTTGAAATATTTAAACTCAAGGAATAACAACCAGTAATGTGCGTTTTGGCTAACTACTTACAAACTTTGAAGATTAAAGTAGAAGGGACAAAAAAAAAACTAAACTAAACTAAACTAACCAATTCTACAACTCATCATTTGGTTCTTCATCCTCAGTTTCAGCTGAGCTTCCACCACTCTTCTCATAAACTTGTTTTATGACTGGATTGCATACTGCTTCAACCTCTTTCAACTTCTCATCAAAATCTTCTTTCTCTGTGTTAGGGTTATCGTCCAACCACTCGAGAGCTTCTTTCAATGTGCTCTCAATCTTCTCCTTATCGTCTGAATCAATCTTATCTGCAAGCTTGTCCTTGTCACCAATGGTGCTCCTCATGGTGTAGATATAAGTCTCCAGCTTGTTCCTGGCATCAATTCTCTCCTTCACCTTCTTGATCCTCTTCTGCAAACTCCTCAGCCTCCTTCACCATCCTGTCAATTTCTTCCTGGCTCAGACGCCCCTTCTCATTGGTGATGGTGATGGATTCTGACTTCTTAGCTGCCTTGTCTTCTGCTCTAACATGTAAGATACCATTGGCATCAACCTCAAAGGTAACCTCAATTTGGGGGACTCCCCTGCAATAAGAATCAGAACATTGGTTAGAATTTAGAAACCACAAGCTATTACTTATAAAAATCATTGCAAAGCTAGTGACAATGAACAAATATCTCAGTCAGCTTCTGTTTTAGCTTACCTTGGAGCAGGTGGAATGCCAGATAAATCAAACCTCCCAAGTTCACGACAATCCTTTGTCAAGCTTCTTTCACATTCCAAGACCTGAAAATTTTCAAAGACACATTAGTCTAACAACACCATATGCAGCATTGTTTATAACAGAGTAAGGTTTCTTATATGTATTCCTATATTATACCTTGATAGACACTGTGGTTTGCTGGTCTTGGTAAGTGGTGAAGATTTGAGACTTCTCAGTTGGGATAACAGTATTCCTTGGGATCAATTTTGTCATCACTCCACCAGCTGTTTCAATACCAAGACTCAAAGGAGCAACATCAAGCAAAACAATGTCTGCAAAAAACAAAGAGGGAAATCTTATTAATGCATTTGGATGTAGCTTTTTGCTGAAAAGTTATTTACTTATTTGTTGAGTGAGACTTTAAAAAACAGTACATAAGTAAATAAACTAAAAAGCTAAAAAAAGGGTCAGTGCCCTAAATATCAAACAACAAATTAAAATTGAAACTGAATCATACCTCCGGCGCCTTCACCGCTGAGGATTGCACCTTGAACTGCCGCACCATAGGCAACAGCCTCATCAGGATTGAAACCTTTGTTTGGCTCCTTGCCATCAAAGAAGTCCTTCAACAGCTGTTGCACCTTGGGAATTCGGATGCTTCCTCCAACGAGGACAATCTCATGAATATCTGTTTTCTTCAGTCCTGCATCTTCCAAAGCCTTCTTCACTGGCCCCATCGTCTTCTTAAACAAGTCCATGTTCAACTCTTCAAAACTTGCCCTTGTCAAAGGCTCTGAGAAGTCAATACCATCAACAAGAGACTCAATCTCAACTCGGACTTGGTGTTGGCTACTCAATGCTCTCTTAGCTCTCTCACATTCCCTACGAAGCTTACCAAGAGCCTTGTTATCCTTGCTGATATCTTTGTTGTACTTCTTTTTAATCAACTTGATGAAGTAATCCATTACTCTGTGGTCAAAATCCTCTCCTCCCAAGTGGGTGTCTCCACTAGTAGCAAGAACCTCAAACAGACCATTGTCAATGGTCAAGATGCTAACATCAAATGTACCACCACCAAGATCATAAACCAAAATGTTCTTCTCCATTCCTTTCTTGTCTAGACCATAGGCAATAGCTGTGGCCGTAGGCTCATTGATTATCCGAGCCACATTCAGCCCAGCAATGACGCCTGCATCCTTTGTGGCCTGCCTCTGCGCATCATTGAAATAAGCTACAACAAACAACAAATTGAAAACCATTAGACCATGAAACATTGAAAGAGACATAACAATCACAACTCTAATAAATATCAACAAAAAATCTGTCTTCTTCACATTGGTTATGCAGTAATGTTTTGCTATACAAGATGAGCTAACAATTCAACAAACTTCACTAATCCTAATGTACAAAACATAGTCCTTGCTCAATTGTTCATTCATAAGTTAAAATTAAAACTCAAAAATCCTGTTCCTTTAAAAAAAAAATATTGATACTGTACTTTTTCAATAGATAACAAGCGATTTAGACACAAACTTTTTAAGAAAAAATTCTGAATATACCTGGAACAGTGACAACTGCATCTTTGATTTTCTTCCCCAAATACGCTTCAGCTGTCTCCTTCATCTTCCCCAATATCATAGCACTGATTTCCTCAGGGCTAAACACCTTTACCTCACCTTTCACCTTCACCTGAATATAAGGCTTCCCATCTTTGTTCACAACCTTGTAAGGGAAAAACTTTATATCTCTCTGAACCTCAGGATCATCAAACCTACCAACAATAAAACCAAACCAAAACAAACCCATTTTAATTCACCCTCCAAAACACAAAACCCATTAACTATATCAATCTAAATCTTAAACTGTCAAGAGCAATACTTAAATGATTAAATTCACTCTTTACTGTAACTTTAAACTTATGAATTAAGTGGTAATTTATCATAGTAGTAGAGCAAGTGATCCAATTCAAGTGGTATAATTCACTTACTTTATCATTGTTTTCAACAAAACCTCAAACAACATCAATCTAAGTGTTGATGAATAAATTAACTATTTACTATCAATTTAAACTTTTGGAATAAACAACCATTTATCATAGTATCAGAATAGGTGATCTATTTCGCTTACTTTATCATTGTTCTCAACAAAATGCCAAAACCACAAACAACATCAATCTAAAATGTTGAAAAAATTTCACTTACTTCCTTCCAATAAGCCGTTTAACATCAAAAATTGTACGTTCAGCATTGAGAGCCGCTTGATTCTTCGCGGCCTCGCCGATTAAACGCTCGGTATCAGTGAATGCGACCCAGGAGGGTGTGATTCTGTTACCTTGATCATTGGCTATAATCTCTACATGACCGTTCTTGTACACACCCACACACGAGTAGGTTGTTCCAAGATCAATACCAATCACAGTCCCGAGCTTCGGTGAGCCATCATTGGCTGCCACTGCTATTCCTAACAAAAATTCTTTCAAAACACACACACAGACACAAAGTTTAATTAGTTTCAGCACAAACCCACTTCTCAAACAAAAAATTCAATGCAAATTCAAGTGCTCTCAGTCAGTTTTCAAATAAGCCAATACTTCAAAAAAAATTCTGAAAATCATTTTAATGCAAACTAGAGTAACAAAAAAAGTAACATTTTTTTTAATGCATTTTCTAGTCTAAGGAATCAACCCAGACTCAGAGACATCTAACAATTAATCTTAAAAACAAAACTAAAACACAATTTCGAAACTTTTCTTCAAAATATAACACCCCAAATATCCAAAACTTCACGACATTTCTCGTCTCCTGTTTGGTTGCCCAGAAAAATATACTAAATCATTATCCAAAAAGAAAACAAAGCAAAACCCATCAAAAAATTTGAGTTATATTTGTTTTCCCAAAAATTAAAATCTCAAACTAAACCAACCCAGTTGACAATTCACACTCGAATCTAAAACAAACAAAAAAAAAAAAATCAAAACTTTGGCTTTGTTTAGATGCTCTGTTTTCTAAAAACTAGAAAACAGTTTCAGAAAACTACATCCTATATTTCATTATAACACTTCTTTGTTTTAGAAACAATTTTATGCCTTTAAAAACACAAATCCTACCATTTCACACTAAAAAAAAAAACAGAGCATTAAACACAGTAAACAACAAATGTTACCTGCAACAAAGAGAAGCAAAAACGCCACCGTTTTGTTCTGCACCCTCCTCATTGTTGATTTGTTACTCTTAACTTCACTCTTCTGAAAAAAAAAAAAAATCGTTCTTTCCGTGTTACTGTGACTCGGAAACGTTTCGGGTTTCGTGTTTTTAGCGTATCGGAATTCTGAACTCTGAAGTGGAGGAAAGAAACAGAGGATTGCGAGGTGGGTTTTATAAACGGTTTGGGCTGGTGTTGGCGGTGCTACTTTGCTA
The DNA here is from genome assembly GCA_907173295.1 of Fagus sylvatica. Classification (NCBI taxonomy): domain Eukaryota; kingdom Viridiplantae; phylum Streptophyta; class Magnoliopsida; order Fagales; family Fagaceae; genus Fagus; species Fagus sylvatica. The sequence continues at coordinate 10,483,294 of OU015761.1, forward strand.
GAGTATTCCCACGAATAGAAACGAGACACGTCAGCATTTTGTTCAGTTACAACGTACAAAGTCAAATAGAAAGGTGACACGTAGTGAGATGGTGGATTCACTTGTTCTCTCCCGGGAGTTCTTGATTTTGTGGGAAGAGCAACTATAGAAGTCTAGAAAGAGTGAAAGAGTAAAGAAGAGAGAAAAAAGTTTTCCAAATTAAATAAATAAATAAAACTATTTGATGTCTTTTACAATCCAAGATAAATAAAACATTAAATTAGAGGATTTGTAAAAAGAAAAATACAAATTTAATTTAATTAGAATTTGTTTAGATAATATCAAACTTAATTAATGAGAATTTGTTTTTGTGTTTGAGTTGAGTTCCTTTATCCAAAAAATAATAAGTTTTAATTCGTTTGGAGTTTAAACTAACATTGTTTTAACACCATTTTAACACCATTTGTAACTTTAAAACCAAATTAAAATATATGTATTAGAATAATAGATTAGGATCCTCTAGAGTTCCTAGGGTACTCTACCACATAGAGTTCTTTAAATCCTAATATTTCTTTTTATAATAAATTATTTAGATTATATCACGTCATCATTCCATTAACAAAATCCCTAAAATATTAGTTTTTACTTTTTATTATTTAATGTGTTAATACTTATTCATTAACATTAATATTTTAAGGGTTTTGTTAGTGGAAAAATGATGTGGCATAATCTGAACCATTTATTATAAAAATAAAAGTTAGGATTTAGAGAACTCTATGTGGTAGAGTATCCTAGAAACTCTAGAGGATCTTGATCCTAGAATAATGATGTGGAAAAATATATATGTGAGCATTAACGGTATCTAAGAATGGCTCTTTTTTATTTATTTTTTCCTTATATATGCTATATTTATTTTTCAATTGTTTAGAGAAATGCTTAAATGCTTTCATTTGTGAATAAATATAAACTTGCATGATTAAGCAATAAAAAGAATGCAAAAGCATTTTTATATGATATTTAAATATGTACTACACGAGTTAAATCTTGGGTTTAATATAATTTTTTTAAAGCCTTTTTATATCTCATATAGTTTTTTTTTTTTTGGCATGGAAGGGGGAATAAATTAGATTAAAATAAACAAACAAAATAGTGCATAACAATAACAAAAATGACTAATAAATTATCACAAATGTGTTTAACCCATGCGATCTCAAAAGTAAGAAATAAGTAAAAAAACATGACAAGTATCATATAGGATTGATTGATTAGTTCTTGTGTGTGTCAGTTGGTGTGCACAACTGTTAGCTTCCTTGAGAGCATGTCTAGTGGATGCCTTCCATGGCTGGGCCATGAAGAATGTGCAATCATTGATTAAACATGTCAGTAAAGGAGGATGTGAAGTGGATAAGTTAGATATCCATGACCATTGAAAAATTAGAAGTGAGTCAGTTTCCAAAGTAGTTTTGTTTGGTATCAAACTGAGACAAAAATAAAAATAACAAAAAAGCTTATTTTCAATAAGCTAATTTATTTGCTTATTTGTTAAAAATAAGAGATCTTTCTTCTTCTTCTTCTTCTTCTTCTTCTTCTTCTTCTTCTTCGATAGCATTTAAACCTGTGACGTCCGCTCATGATGATTGCTCTTACCATCAGATTAAGACATCAATCAGTTTTTGGTGTAGACGGAATTTGAACCTAGGTCCCTTGCTCGATGACAAAAGACTTTACCAATTGAACTAACTAGAACCCACGAGATCTATCTATTAGGCATGAAACGTACAGATGTACTTGCCTTAATTGTGTAAGTGTGTAACAGTTTGCCTTAATTGTGTAAGTGTGTAACAGTTTTTTGGACCTGTAGGCTTCCATCCCTCTATAGTTCACAATTTTTTACTTATTTTTTGGCGTTTAAGGTTCTTCAGATATCAATCCCAAATGAAACTCTTAGCTCAAGCAAAACAACTCTAAATGTCTCATTTTTTAGTGGAGTCTAATGGTCCTATTTCTTAATGGACTAAGGATCTATTTTTTTCTTCCTACCATTTTCAAATACCATTTTAATGCTCATTTTTCAGAGTTTACTGCATAACATCCACATTTTGTCATAAATGGGAAATAGTTTGTTAGTAGGTAGGAAGATAACGTGGTGCAATTGTGGGATATATGATAGAAAAATATAAGAAACTATTTATCGTGATAAAACTGTGATGGTGTGGGTTGAAGATCCATAATCTCTTAAGAAACTGTATGTGATTAATGTGTACGTCAATATTATTATTATTTTTGGATTAAATATAAGATATATGATTCTTTTCTATAGAGAAAGTTATTCACCAATTTTCTGTAAAAACTCAAGGACAAATAAATCAATTATAAATCAATTATACTCTATTACATATGGTTAAGAAAGGAAAACTTTAAACTCATATTTATATCCTTCAAAATCGACTTTCTTTTCCCAATAGCATAGATGACTAAATATAAAATATGATTTTTCCAAAAAAAAAAAAAAGAATTTAAGGGCTAAACAACATACAATAAATTTAATGTGTGAAGTAATGAGCAAACTAGATAAAAAAGATTCAATTCATACACCTGCATGCATGTACTGCATGATTAAACACACACACTGCACACACACACACAAAATCATAAATAAAATTTACAATGTTTTATAAGATATAAAGAATCATTCCCATTTGCTCCGAATCTGATTAATGTGGTTGAATTGATAGCTTAACACCAAGCTGTGGTCCATTCGTTTCACCACAAACCTCTCTACCAACATATAACAACCAAATTTCCTCCATCTACCCATCCCTCCAAATTTCTCTTCTCTTTTCACATTCACTTGCTTATCATTTTCCTCATCAACCCATCCAACCCTTTCTTGCTCCCACTTCATTCTCTCAAAGACTAACAAGCTCAACCCAGCACTTATTGCTATTCCTTCATTATTGTAACTCTTAAACCACATCACTCCATTGTCCACTTTTACATCCACAACTTCCCTTCCACCAACTAAAATCACTTTTCTTGGAAGAAATTCATCCACAAAGACAACATTGCCTTGGTTCTCATTATTTTCACATGCAAATATTTGTTCCCAATTTTGCTCAAGTGTCACCTTGTAATACATTGAAATACTCACTTGATCTTTCAATAATAATGTTCCTTCACTTATAAACATGAAAGGAGAATACCACTTTCCTACAATTATTGGTTGAGAACTCTTAGATGATAGTGGCAAATTGAATTCTGGAAGGTGAGAACGGAGGGCAGTGTCTAGGCCTTGTGCATCATCAACTAAATTGAAATCATGAGGAGTTGAGGTATTCACTCTCCACCCCTTTCTTTTAAGCAACATTGGAGGGATCCCATCTGGTGTTAAGGATTTGCCAACAAAATTAAATAGTTGAATATTTGCTCTATCTCTCTCATTTTGTTAATAGACATTGTAGTTTTTTTTCTGTGTTCGATTACTGAGAAAGTTAGGGAAAATGAAGTGAAAAATGGAGTTCTCTCTTCCTTATTTTGATCGTGAGTAACAGATAAAAAGAAAATGTTATTTGAAATCATGTTTGGAAGCCGAGAATATCAAGGAAAAAAGAGTGAAACCAAACTGTTTGAATATCACATCCATAACAAACTTTTCAGTTTCAAAATTTTCCTTTCCTTCATTTTCTCGGCATCCAAACAGAGTCTAAATAAATTCCAAAGTTGAAGCTAAAAGTATTCTCTAATATATAGGTGCTGGAGCTAGCGGGGAATGCGGCACGTGACAACAAGAAGAACAGGATAAACCCAAGGCACGTGCTGTTAGCCGTGAGGAACGACGAGGAACTCGGGAAGCTTCTTCAAGGCGTGACCATAGCCAATGGTGGAGTCATTCCTAACATCAACCCTGTTTTGTTGCCAAAGAAGTCATCTTCTGAAGCTTCTGAGAAGAATCCCAAGTCCACCAAATCACCCAAAAAAGCCTAAAAAAAGCCTAAGCTTGAAAAATCATTGGCTTACTACTTTTAGTGCATAATGATCTTGAGCTTTGAGATCTTTTTTTTCTCCTCTTTTGTTTGGTAGTTAATGGTGAATAGTTGTAGTTGGTATATTATTAGCTATTTAATGGAAAAGTTTCTTTGTGTTCTTGTTCTAATAATGGGTTATGGAAATTTTTAGTTTGCTTTTATGGTAATGAGTGATTAATAATGATGGTTTATTTTTATTGTAACTATTCCAAATAAGGAAAAAAGGCTAAATTGAAGAAAACTAAAATGGGAATTTGAATTGTAAAGGATTTGAAGATTTATGTAGTTGAGCCGTTGAGGTATGTTGAGGTTTTTGTAATTTAAAGTGAGTGATTTTAGTCATTTAGAGGATGTGATTTAAAAAAAAAAATCTACATGTTATGCTTATAACTTTAGTTTATGAGTATAAAAGTGATTATTTTAAAATTGTTGGGGATTAAAAATGATTTAAAGTTTGTTAAGGATTATAAGAATTTACTTTGTATTTTAAGAATTAAAATAGTTGAGTTAAAATTTGGGAATTAATAGTTTATTTTGGCATAATATCAAATTCATGAGATAGGGAGTGAACAAAAAAAAACAAAAAAATTGGCATCCATGATCCATGCCTATGATTTTTTGGGTGAATAATCATAAAATATATTAGAAAGAAGAGGGACCAGAACTCGGGCTATTTTCCATCTTTGCCTGAAGGTTGGTAGGGAGGGTTCTAAAAATGTTATAAAGAGGAGTCTAGACAGCTAAATCATGGCTCAAACTATGAATTACATGTGAAAATGAGAAAAAAGGGAAGGACTTGGCAGCTAAATTGATATTCGAAATGATGGATGATATGGGACCCATGCCTTTTGTTATTGGCTTATTGCACTTGTTTTGAGATAAAATTGTATATTTGGAAAAAAAAAATTCAAACAAAAGTAGTTATTCTTGATTATTAATTTATTTACAAATCAATTTGTAATAATCTTTTATAAATCATTACATTTTAGAGTTCTAGTTTATTAAATAGGTTATCTAACTATTAAAAGTAAATGTTTTTTTTTTTTATTTATAATAAGTAATAACGAGATAATTACAAATTGGTTTATATATATTTTTTTCAAATGTTGGAGTTGGACTATTGGGCTTGGCCTAGAACTAGTATAATTTTTGGCCCTTCCTAGTCCCTGGACAGAAAAAAGAAAAGAAAAGAAAGGGGAACAGAATGGTTTTTTTAAGTTATATAACCAAATAGGGTACTTTTAAAGTTATATCAAAAGGTAGGGTACTTTTGAAAATCGTCTCTGCCAAAGACGATTTCCGTGCATATTTTATATATATTTTTATTTTAACGCCTTTTAAATATTTGTTTAAAAATTAAAAAAAAAAAAAAGGACCAAAATCGTCTCTACAAGAGACGATTTTGGTCCTTTTTTAATTTTTGCACCTTTTTAACATATTTCATTTAAAATTAAAAAAAAAAAAAAATTGAAAATCGTCTCTTCCAAAGACGATTTTCTTGAATTTTTTATATTTATTTTAATTTTTACGCCATTTTAAATATTGTTTAAAAATTTTTAAAAAAAAAAATTTGTGAAAATCGTCTCTACAAGAGACGATTTTTGTCCTTTTAAAAAAAAAAAATTTGAAAATCGTCTCTTCCAAAGACGATTTTCTTGAATTTTTTTATTTTTATTTTAATTTTTACGCCATTTTAAATATCTATTTAAAAATTTAAAAAAAAAAAAAATTTGTGAAAATCGTCTCTTGTAGAGACGATTTTTGTCCTTTTTTAATTTTTACCTTTTAACATATTTCATTTAAAATTAAAAAAAAAATTGAAAATCGTCTCTTCCAGAGACGATTTTCTTGAATTTTTTTATTTTATTTTAATTTTTACGCCATTTTAAATATCTATTTAAAAATTAAAAAAAAAAAAATTGAAATCGTCTCTAGAGACGATTTTTTCCTTTTTTAATTTTTACGCTTTACAACATATTTCATTTAAAATTAAAAAAAAAAAAATTGAAAATCGTTTCTTCCAGAGACGATTTTCACAAATTTTTTTATTTTTATGCCACTTTAAATATCTCTTTAAAAATTAAAAAAAAAAAAAAAATTTCAAAAATCGTCTCTTGTAAAGACGATTTTGGGCCTTTTTTAATTTTTTTTGTCTTTTGAACATATTTGATTTAAAAAAATTGTGAAATCGTCTCTACAAGAGACGATTTTTGAAATTTTTTTTTTTTTTTAATTTTTTATTTTTACATCTTTTTCCCAAACTTACTTTCCCAAGTTTTCTCAAGTCGTCTTTCACAAAGGCACTTGGATTTGAAATTTTAGAATATCACCCGAACAAACTTTGTCTTTTGTCTTTCTCTCACTCTCTATCTCCTTAGCCTCATCTCTCTCTTGCTCACTCCATCACAGACGACGTCTCTCTCTGGCTCACTCTCCATCTCAGATCGCATCTCACTCTCCATCTCAGGCCACTCCATCGCCACTTTCACCGGTAAATTCCAAAACCCGAACCCCATTATTACTGGTACCGATTTAGGATTTATAATTTTTATTTTGGGTCTTTTTAATTCAGTTGTTACTAAAGTTGGGGTTTATCTTTAATTCAGTTGCTCAATATCTTGTTGCTCTCCATGTTTTCAATAGCTATTACTTAGTAAAACTGCAAAAGGCAGCAGAAGAAAAAAGAGAGTAAAAAGAAGAACAGTAGTCTACTCTTTAGTTTTTACCAAAGTTTAAACCATAAAGCACTTTTTACTTTTTAGTCCTTGCCATGTGCTGATCTGATGCCATATTGAGATAGGAACTTGTGCATTGTTTTTTTCTCCATAACTGTTGATTTTCGTGTGGTCTTGTAAACTTTTTTTTTTTTGGTTCTGTATACTTGCTGGCAGCTGTGAGATTTGATGCCATATTGACATAGGGACTTGTGCATTGTTTTTTTTCTCTATAACTGTTGATTTTCGTGTGGTCTTGTAAACTTTTTTTTTTTTTGGTTCTATATACTTGCTGGCAGCTGTGATCCCAACTTTTGACCATATAATTTTTAGTCCACATTGCATAGTTTCCTCAGAGCCTAGGGGCATATAATTAGTTTAGAAAATGAACTTTTGTTCCAAACAAGAAAAGAACATATAGATTTTCCTAAACTTAGGTGATGGCATGCTTTGTATAGAATATAACATGTCAGTAGACTTTGTTTTTTCTAACTTGGTTTTGGTTTTGTTTTTCATACAATTAATTAATTTAGTAACATCAAACACGTAACCTATAAAACATGTAGCTATCTAAAACTCCCATTTGCAACCAAATTAACGGATCAAATTTGATAACCACTGAGTTGACTCAGTGAGTTGACTCAGCAACATGCACTACTGAAACAGATTTTATTGCAGAAAACTTCATTTATAAATGATGATCACATATTGTTGCTCTCTTAAAAGTTGTCTCTCAAGTCCTAATCCTTTTGGTGTAACATAGTCATTTAGTTATTCATCACACTTGCATTAGAAACTTTTATATGTGAGAGATTTTGCCACTTCTAGTATGGAGACGTAACTAGCTGATGGTAAGAGAAAGATACAGTATCATCCAATATTTTTGTTTTGAAATCAAGGGATAAAAGTGTTTTTTCTTTGTGAACTAAAAATACTCTATAGTCAATATGCTATATGCTTTGTTCCCTATAGTAAACTAACTAGGACTCAGACTGTGAAGGGTTTCATAGTTCAATGTATAAGTTGTGCCTATCATTGCATGTTATTTTTGGACACTATGCACAAGGATCCTTGTAGAAAACCATGCCATTTTGTTGTTTATTTTAGTAATCTGTTATTAAGAGGATTGCAACCACGTTGCATGTAGTGCATGTTGCTGAGTCAACTCACTGAGTCAACTCAGTGGTTATCAAATTTGATCCGTTAACTTGGTTGCAAATGGGAGTTTTAGATAGCTACATGTTTTATAGGTTACGTGTTTGATGTTACTAAATGGTTTAGGATTGCTTAGGATGGTTTAGGATTGCTTAGGATTGTTGGCAATAGATTGTTGGCAATCAAATAAAACTCTGTTTTGGGTGCTGTCCAACAGAGCAATTGTTTAGGGATAATCTTTAGGAATTTTTGTTAGTTTAGGAGTTGTAATGAACTCGACCACGATGGCTTTGATGAAGTCAAGCTGTGTGGCCTCACGGGTGCTTCCCATGCAATTTTTACTAATGCCATGATATTGTGTCAGGGCCTTAAACTTGCCAATGCCTTTGGCTTGGCTTTGTTCGTATAGTGACAAAGCTATATATAGATATATAACTATATAAGCACTAACTATGGAGTATTGACAAGTAGTGGGCACAAAGAAGAAAGGGAAGCTCCAAATTTATAAGCTTGAAAAGGTGATGAAAGACTTGGATGACTTTTATTTATGAGTTTTATTATTATTATTTTGGAGTGCTGCAAAATAATCAGATAAGGCCAAATCTAAATTGTTTCGACATGAATTCAAGTGCTGATTCGTTGAAACTTTGGGCACGGTTTATCATTGAAGGGAAACGTGTTGTTTGATACCACTCAGCTCTTGACATGTTGCTTGAACATTTGATGGTCGGTGAGGGAGTTTTAGAGGAAGAAGAAGGAAAGAAGAAAGATAAAAAAAGTGGATGAGGGCATTTTCGGGTTTTCAAAGGTAATTATGGGTGATAGCTGTCTGGGTGGGCCCGTATGTCACGTGCGTGTCACGTGTTACACTGTTCCGTCAATTCTAACGCGATTTTGGCCACAGGGGGTAACGGCCGTGCAATTTGATTAGTTTAGGGGGTCAATTGATACTTTTTAAAGTTTAGGGGGTGAAATGAAAAATGGGTGATAGTTGAGGGTGGTAAAGTGTAATTTACCCATATTTTATTGGATATAAAAAGAAACAATTTCAATATATCCTTAAACATACATGAATCTCCTCTAGGATTTTGTGCTGTCATAAACATGCTTGACTTGTCATATCATTGAGTCACGTGACAATTCTCAAGATAATCTGTGTTCTACAATTATGTCATTACACCGTAATACGACTTCTCATACTAATGTAGGTTGGTTACCATCCAATATCAATTATGAATTACACTCCCGGTGATATCTTCAGAGCAATGGGACGTCATTGGGCAGGTGAAGATGAGTTCCGATATCCCATGGATCCGAACTTGCGAGATAGTGGACAAGTGTTAAATACAATGACGCAAGAATGGTCATTTATGGTAACTCAATCAGAAGACTTGTACAATCAAATGATTAGACATGGATTAGCGGTGCCTCATCGAGTTGCAACTAACATGCAAAGAGATAGTATACATAGACTTCGCATGGCATTAAATCGTATTCGAGAGGAGAATAACCGAATGTTGATACGTTTAAACTGTTACGGCTTACAAGTTCGAATTCGTGAATTACGCATGTATGGTGATTATCAAGAAGCACGAAACATGGAATGGTGTCTTTCCCAAAAAGAGAATCTTTCTGACGTGGATATGTCAGATGAAGAATGACAAAATATAATGCATATTTAATGACATTATGATAGTTCATGTAATATCATTTGT
>OU015761.1:10492981-10527413 GCA_907173295.1 Fagus sylvatica
TAGTCCTTGACCATTAGACGACTTTGCTATTGGGGGAATATGATTCAATTATAAGCAAAATTTTGTTGTTACAGTTGATTAATTGGAAACTGAAACAATTTTTATTTCATAGGACAGAATTTGTCATTACAATCAAGGATTTTTCTCCCTATACAACGTGCCTTCTATTGATCAAGGATTTCACGGGCTCTAGAGTATTCCAAGATGGTAATGCTGTCAAAATCATATTTCTGTTTATTGTAACTGATTGCCTTATTTGAAAATTTTACTTTCTAAAATAATATAATGATAAGAGTGGCAGCTGATTGTCTAATTATGTATGTTGCATATTAACTTTATTCAATACAGAAAATTGGATTTTGAAGAATTTTGTGTGGCTGCCATTTGAGTTCATCAGCTGGAAGGAATGGAGAGCTCTGAACAACATCAAGGCTTGCCCATGAGCTGTTTGAGAAGGTTGGAAACAAACTGATTATGCTTGAAGGAGCTTCCCTTTGTTTTTTCCCTCATCAGTTTCAAAAGGAAAATTTTGATTTAACTGCTAAGGCACGCATCCACTCTTAACTAAATGGTTTTATGATTATGTATTCCTCTCTGCCTCGTTTCTGAAGTTTGCAGGCTTTGTTAACCACTCAACTGTTATCCCACATATGGAAAGAACAGAAAGATTTTAGAACAAAGATTCTTAGTCCTTGGCCATTAGACGGCTTTGCTATTGGGGGTACGTGATTTAATTATAAGGAAAATTTTGCTGTTACATTTGATTATTTGGAAACTGACACAATTTTTATTTCATGGGACAGAATTTGTCACCTGGAATAGAATTTCTCATTACAATCAAGGATTTTTCTCTCTATCCAACGAGCCTTCCATTGATCAAGGATTCATGGGCTCTAGTGTATTCCAACATGGTAATGCTGTCAAAAATCAGATTTTCTGTCTGTTGTAACTGATTTGAAAATTTTACTTCCTAAAATAAAATAGTGGTAAGAGTGGCAGCTAATCGTCTACTTTTGTATGTTGCTTGTTTTATTCAGTACATAAAATTGGATTTTGAAGAATTTTGTGTGGCTGCCATAAGTGTGCATCAGCTGGAAGGAATAGAGAGCTGGGAACAACATCAAGGCATGCCTATGAGCTGTTTGAGAAGGTTGGCAAACTGATTATGTTTGGAGGAACTTGCCTTTGTTTTCTCATCAGTTTCAAATGGAAAATTTTGTTTCAATTGATTAGACACGCATCCACTATTAACTAAATGGTTTTATGATTATGTATTCCTCATGGCATCTCATGATTACTTGGTTGCTATATTGATAATTGGAAATATTTTTGCTAGGATTTTGGGTTAGTTTTCAATTAAGATCCTTGAAGAGCTTTTAATTTCCCTGGCTTCAAGAGGTATGAACAAAAACGAAGAATCTTTTGTGATGTCAGTATGTACTGCAATTTCAGATAATACCGTTGGAAACAATTTGAAAAACTTACACTGAATAATAGAAATTTCAAGCTGATATTGTAAACACAGTATTTTATAATACACGAATTGTGATAATTGTCGCATACCCACTACTGGCAAGTTAGAAAAATTGGGTTATTGCACTGTTTTTTTTTTGGCTAATTTGGGTCTCTCTTTTTTTTTTTTTTTTTTTAATTAATCCCGTGCATAGCATGGGTCCATGGCAAGTTAAGCATAGTCCCAAATCTGCCACAGAAATGGAATTTTAATTAAGAAATCAATTGTTAAAGTACACATCTCTCTCCCTATATTATTGTAGTGTTAAACATATAGCTTAACATATTACCATTTCCTTAAATATATTTTGTTTCTATTTTCTTTTGTTTTTCAATGTCTATAGATAATTGTTTAATGATAGGTACATGTTTAAACATTAATTATTTTCAGTGGAGATTAAGGATTAAACTCTTGTACAGCAATCAATATGCTTCCGCTTCTTTGGGCAGGTACGTCAACGTGCACTTTCTATGCAAACAATTTCTTTTTTTCCTTTTACGCCAACTTCTTGTCTTCTTCAACAAGCTGATGTTTTGGGAAATTTATTTGCAATTAAATATGCAGAAAATTTTCAAAGGAGTAAATAAATGGGTGCCAGGAAAAAGGGGAGGACTGCCTCAAATTGCTTTTCAGGTATGTGTAATCCCAATTTTGTCGTAGACACTTTTTCTCTTCCTTGGGTCTTGTACTGAAAAAAAAAAATTGAATATATCTCACATGCAGTGAAAGGGGTATAAGCAATTGAATCATAGAGAAAGCCTTAAATGTCATGCAATTGTGGGAAAAGTCAACAATTAGGTGGTAAACCCATCATTTGAATATATCTCACAAGTAGACACTTTTTCTCTTCTGTTTCTTTTAGTTTCTTGTTTTTTCTTAAAAATTGTTATTCAAGATAAGATTTCTTCACATACCAACAGGGGATAAACCCATCATTGGATTCTTCATCCAAATAATTTATATCTCAAAATCCAATGATACACTTGGCTTGTTTATTGATTTAGGTGCGTAAACAGATTGGATAGTTCCACTTGAAGAGATTGGAGTGGCATTCTGATGGAAGATAAATTCAGGTAACTAATTAGGTATTCAGTTGCTGAAATTCTTTTTTGTTCAATTTGTAGGATATTTTAAAGCAAAAATCTCTATGCTTTCTTAAATGATTGTTTTGTAGCTTAATTGGGTTAAAAGCACAGCTTGAAATTTATTAGAGTTTAGAAATGCACTAAATTTTTGGTGGATTCCACTTTCTGCATTCCATCACAAAATAAAAAATAAAAAAAAGATGAATTGAAATATTAAATATTAAGTAATTTATTCTTTGTAATTGGCGAAACCAAAATTAAAAACGATTTTTTTTTTTTTTGTAGACCAGCATAAAACAGAGCATTGGAAAACTTTGTAGTATGCTGTTTTTAGTTAATGAGATTGAAGACCAGAGTTTGAAATGTTGAAACTCTTTTGGGTGAGTTCTTCCTCTTTTGTTAAAGTTCTATTTGATGTGATTTTAGTGTTGCCTTGAGTCCTTGTTTCTTTCTTTTACATGCCTATGTAGTCCATTTGCCAAGCACACCTCCATTATTCTGATATGAGACTTTGACATCATTTTCTTCTCTTTTGGGTTGTAGTTTGTCCCCACTTTTGAAGTATGTATGGTTTCCACTGTATTCCTCCTTTTTCTAAATCATTTATTTATGTCAATACTCGTATTATAAAGATACATGGTTTTAATTCCAATGAGTCTGCCTGCCGCTAGTCCTCTATATTAAGATAGACATCCGTGCAAAATTCATTACTCTCCTTTCTCTCTGCCTCATTCTCAAGTTTGCAGGCTCTGTTAACCACTCAACTGTTATCCCACATATGGAAAGAACAGAAAGATTTTAGAGGAAAGATTCTTAGTCCTTGGCCATTAGAAGACTTTGCTATTGGGGGTACATGATTCAATTATATGCAAAATTTTGCTGTTACAATTGATTATTTGGAAACTGACAATTTTTAGTTCATGGGACAGAATTTCTCACCTTTGTCATTACAATGAAGGATTTTTCTCCCTATGCAACGAGCATTCCATTGATCAAGGATTCACGGGCTCTAGAGTATTCCGACATGGTAATGCTGTCAAAAATCAGATTTCTGTCTGTTGTAACTGATTTGAAAATTTTACTTCCTAAAACAAAATAATGATAAGAGTGGCAGCTAATTGTCTACTTGTGTGTATGTTGCTTATTAGTTTTATTCAATACAGCAAATTGGATTTTGAAGAATTTTGTGTGGCTGCCATAAGTGTGCATTATCTGGAAGGAATGGAGAGCTGGGAACAACATCAAAGCATGCCTATGAGCTGTTTGAGAAGGTTGGCAACCAACCGATTATGTAAGGAACTTGCCTTTGTTTTCTCATCAGTTTCAAATGGCAAATTTTGATTCAATTGATTAGGCACACATCCACTATTAACTAAATGGTTTTATGATTATGTATTCCTCATGGCATCTCATGATTACGTTGCTATATTGATAATTGGAAATTCTTTTGCTAGGAGTTTGGGTTAGTTTCCAATGAAGATCCTTGAAGTGCTTTTAATTTCCCTGGATTTAAGAGATATGAACAAAAACGAAGAATCTTTTGTGATGTCAGTATGTGCTGCAATTTCAGATAATACTGTTGGCAAAGAATTTGAAAATCTTACACTGAATGATAGGAATTTCAAGCTGATATTGTAAATACAGTACTTCATAATACACAAATTGTGATAATTGTCGCATACCCGCTAATGGCAAGTTAGAAAAGTTGGGTTATTGCACTGGATTTTTTTTCTTTTTTGTGGGCTAATCTCCTTTTTTTTTTATTATTATTAAGCCCATGAATAGCATTGGTCTAGGCTAGTTTTATAGTCCCAAATCTGCCACAGAAATGGAATTTTAATTAAGAAATCAATTGTTAAAGTGCACATCTCTCTCCCTGTATTATTGTAGTGTTAATCATATAGCTTAACATATTACCATTTCTTTAAATATATTTTGTTTCTATTTTCATTTGTTTTTCAATGTCTATAGATAATTGTTTAATGATAGGTACATGTTTAAACATTAATTATTTTCATGTTATTGTTATATGTGTTCTATTTCATAGTATCAGGTCAGTCATACTACAAATTCAACAAAAACTCATCCAAAAGAAGGATTTGTCTTCTTTAACTCCGCCCTCTTGTGCTACACTTCAACTAGCCCACCCCTTGAAAAACTCCTCTGCCTATACTAATTTATGTAGAACTTCAACTTCTCAACTCTATTTTATTCCCTAACTGGAAATACTTGGTTTGTTTATTGATTTAGGTGCATAAACAGATTGGAAAGTCACACTTGCTGATATTGGAGTAACATTGTGGTGGAAGATCATTTCAGATAATTAATCAGGTATTTTGTTGCTTAAATTCTTCTTTATGTATAAGCTTCTACCATGTTTTGTTCAATTTGTAGGATCGTTTAATGCAGAAATCTCTATGCTTTCTTAAATGATTGTTCTGTAGCTTCATTGGATTAAAAGCACAGCTAGAAATTTAGAAATATAAATGCATTAAATTTTGGATGGATTCCACATTATGCATTTAATTATAAAAATGGATTAATTGAAATGTAAACTAGCATAAAACATGGCATTGGAAAGTTTGTAGTATGTTCTTTTCCTAACTCATCAACATGAAGCCAGGTGGAAATAGGTGGGGACTGCTCTAAGACTACTTAATTATCCTTGAGATTTGAATTGATTTTTGAACGATCATACACTCCAGTACTTCTAAAGGTTTGTACAACTCCTTTAAGATTCAATCCTTTTGGGTTAATCAAATACCCAACTTTCTCTTCTCTTTTTTTCTTTTTTTGGTTTAAACTCGGCTAATTTTCTCAATTTTTTGATTTTGTATGCAGATATGAGACAATATCAGAATACTAAACCAGACAAGAGTTGGTGTTTCTTCAAAAAAAAAACTGGTATTACTTGTGCATTTATAAGTGAAAAAAAATGAGTCTTAATTATCTCAATCCTTATCATGTAATAGCTTTCCTAAAAGTCAGATTAAGAATCCTCTTTGTTATCTCTCCATTGGCAGATTTTGAAATCAAAATACAAGAAATCTTTAATTTGCATTTGAGATGCTACAAATGTGACAAGTTTCATCTTCTACCAGCACCTTTTTGAGGATAGCTTCAGTTTTAAGGCAACTGCTACTTGGGACGTTCTGCCACTACCGTATGGTGCATCGGTTCTTTATTCTTATCAGAATATTGCAAGGTAGTCACTTCATTTAGAGATTTCTCTTCTTCATTTTGGATAAGCAGATTATTTGTTAGAGATTAACTTCCTATTAATTATGGCAGCATAAGGTAACATCATTTGCAGTGTGATTTTCTGCAGTCCTAAATGTCACTTTTTTTTTTCTTTTTTTAATATAATCAAAAGAACTTTTTATTCAAACAAGCTATAGAGTAGCAACTAAATGTGTGATTTAGCATTCCACCTTTTGACAAACTCCATCCACCTATACTAATTTATGAAGAACTGGACTTCTCAACTCTATTTTATTCCCTAACCAAAAACAAATCTTTCACTTACTCCTCTCATCTTAGTTAACTCTCCTTCTTATAATTCTAAATCTCTAATCATCATTGCATAGCATGTATGTATTATCGTCCTATTGACATCGATGTTATATATTTGGCAGGCCTCAAATTCATGCATGTTTTCTTTAGAATGTGCATATATTGCAATCTCCATCATAGGCAATTCGCCCTCAAAGCAACAAACTCTAGTTGTAGAATATTTTAATGTCAATCCCACATCAAATTTTCCCATGTGGTTCTACATTGAAGCAAAGTTCCATAAGAACCATTTGGTTCATCATAAGAACCATTTGGTGCTCATCATTCAACTCTGGTCCAGTCAAATCCTAGGAGGGGATAAACTCATAAAGGAGCTTTTTGACAATTGTGGTGATACACGGGATATTCAATTTGGTGATCATAAGATTGTGTGACATCGTCCAAGAAGCCTAAAGGCTATCTGTATTCTGTATTTTTCGTATGAGTTTGCCAGAAGATTAGAGCAGCAGTTAAGAATGTTGATGGTGTAACGGCAAGGCCATGTGTTCACACCATCAACACATATTTAGGATATATTGGAGCTATTATGTGATAGCTTTGCTTTCTGATGACTGTAATCTTTTATTGTTTTGTTGTTACCATTATGTTTTTATTTTCACCAATTAATCTCTGAATTTGAATATGAATCAATATCATTGGAGTTTGGTTGGATTTAAAGTTCTTTCTATAACATTATTAGAACTTTTCTTTCGTTCTTTGCTTCTTTTATTTTATTTTTTGCTATTTACTTGGTTATATTTTCCCCTGGACATAGAGTTGCTATATGCATAAAGTTTAGAAACTATCCAATTCAAACTATTTATCCCAATCGGCTGAATTGGTCATCTTTTCCAATGCAAGGCAAGTCATTAGCAAGAATTAGAACAAGATATATTTAATTTTCTCTAAACTTTTACATGAACAATTAGGGGTGATTGGAGCTCGGTCAAGCTTGGATTGAGGGTCAATTCATCACTCGACCCAAACATAATTCTAACTGGCATGGGTGGGGAAGTCGTCCTTGGATGGGGAGCATGTTCATGGTCCCGTCATGATGATCACATTGTTGCCCTATTGCGCACATGTTTGTGATAGAGGATTTGTATTCATGATAGAGGACTTGCCAAAGAGAACATCACAACAACGATGACAATGAGAAATTGTGCAAAAGGGTCGAACACAATGTACAATAGTGGATATGTGTCAACAAAGGGGAGGAGAGGAAATCCATGCAACCAATGCATTCTTCACATGTACAAGTGAGAAGTAATAATTGGTAGGGTCGGGTCAGGTCTATTCGGGTTAATTCCGAAAACCTAATACCCAATCCAACTGTAAGTAGGGTTTTTTTTAAGTGTGTGCACGTGTTCGTGTGATACACAGTTCCTTACATGTTGGTGCAAGTGCTAAGATGCTTAAGTAAAACAAAAGATAACTGGTATAGAATGCATTTCCCACTAATATCAACAATATTTTTGCCGCAATTGTCTTTCACAAAATGCTAAGTTGACATTGAAGGAATAAGCCAAAAAGGGACCAAAACCTAGAAACCTAAAGATTAAAAAATGAAACTCTCCTGCTAATGTACATTTGTTTTCTCCACACTCACCAGAATACAAAAGATATAACCAACATATATGTCTTGAAAAGGAGAGTTGCAGCCTTTCACATATCTGGTTTGGATTCCTCTGGAATTACTGTCAAAGTCACAAGATTATCATTAGCTCTTTTCACAACCGCTTTCATGGGTACTCCAACTCTGTCCCCCATTATTTCAATAATCTGCCACAACAAAAACATAATCATGGAAATAGTAAGCAACAAACTCAATTAGACAAAAGCTTGAGTTTTTTTAACCCAAACTCGATTAAATTGTAAATTGTATTAAATTATATTTTCTTTTAATATCCTTTAGTTTAGCATCTCAATCTTAAAATATTCTGACAATTAACACATTCAGTCAAATCCGTTATGAGGCCCTCAGGACCAGGATTCCTGCTAGAAGCCACTAAATTGCAATTTAATGAAAGGATAATGCATTAATAATATAAGATTAAGGATTATTTCTCCATTAATCATGAACTACTCAAATTCAAGCCATTAAATATTTTAGTGCGTTTTCACTTTTCATTGCTAACTACATAATTTCCAACTACTGACATCCACTGAGAAAATAGTAACTGATAATGATGAGGTCCCAAATACCTCCTTGATGCTTTCAACAGGTTTCCCATCAAATTCAATAACAACATCACCAGGACGGAATCCAGCACGATCAGTAGGGGATCCAGGAGTCACCTAGTCAAACAATGGGAAAAACGTAAAAAATGAGAATATGCATTTTTTGTTATTTTTTATTAAAAACGTCACATCATCGCTAAATCCTAGCATTCCTTCAACGCACACTATTAGTTTTATTGCTTCTTTAGATCCTCATCATAACATTTCCTCATGATTGTAATTATTTGACCCTATTGTGTTTATACTTTATGCACACAGAGGTGTTTATTTTTAAATAAAATTCTCTATTACCTATAAAAAAAAAATAAACTATTACCGCAGTACACTATATCCATAAGTTGATCCATCCTAGTTTCTACAAACCAGTGATCGTAATCCCTACATGTAGCCATCACAAATCCGTTACGATAAGAATATGAAAAAGTAAGTCTGCAAACTACTAAAGAAATTTATAATACATGCATCACTCAAAAAGAACAAATTATTGTGATCCTGAATATATTTCACATATATACATATATATCTCTTAGTACATACAATAAGATTGAGGGAAGAAACAATTAGAAGACATACCATAGGTACAAGAACACCCTTATTGACATTTGGGAATGTGGCATCTCTTTCTTTAAGCTGTGCAATGATCATCTCATTAAGATCAATCATTTTCAGTCCAAGCCAAGGTCGAACAACCCTTCTGCACATGATTACCATCTATTACATGTGCTCTTACAGTCGTGATGCTTTCAAATGAATCTTAAAAGTCTTTTGGAATCATACAAGAAGCCTAGAATAAAATTCTTCCTTTCATGCACCCAGTCTCACCCTCCACTCATTCTTGTGGAAGGAGGAAGTGGCAATTAAGCAAGAGCTCTTTGGCAAAGTAAGTGAATAACCAACACATAGCTCATAGGCCAATGCTCTAATAACCATCAGGAAAAAGAGAGAGATTTCCATGTATAGACATTTCATTCATACCTCTTGTGATAGAAGAAGCATCTATGAAAATTTGAGCACAAGTACCTCCTATTGGTAGGGGGAGAACCTGGGTTGTATGTTGTTTACTCTTCAATGCTACTTAATCAACACTTTTTCTTTTTGCTTCATAAATTTAATCACACAAAGGTCAAAGAATGCACAAACCCCAACCTCACCCATCCCAAACTTATGGGAGGTGAAGGTGCCAATGATCCAAAGGACATTGGAAAAACTTAATCCAAAGATTTTAAAGTGGCAATATCTTGACACACAATTAGCAATGAGGATTTGACATAATGTGGACATTATTTAATCAAACAAACTTTTGGATGCACACTCACTCACTCACTTCTAGAGTTGAATGATTATAATTATCTGATAATAGGTGGCTTTCAAGATTTGAAATCTGACAATAAATGAAACATTCCACATGAACACTATACAAACTAAATTTCCAATTAAGTAGCTGATTTAATGCTTAAAATAAGTACTCCCATGCAAAACTATAAGAACATACCCACTTTTCTTGAAGTGCAGTATAATTTTAGAGACCGAATCGATTGGTACAGCAAAACTCAGTCCATCAGCAGCAAGCACTTTCATAATATTTACACCAACAATTTCTCCATCAATATTGACAAGGGGGCCCCCAGAATTTCCCTACACCATAATAAGTCAAAAAACCAATATCAAGTATGTAATCAAGAGAGGGCTAAAACTGTTTTTTTATATATATAAGTAGGTTTTGGTCTCATTTCATGAGGCATGATCCGTAACTAATTGTGCAGCCCCTCGTGGTCATAAATATAAATGACAACAACTTCAACCATCTCAACTTTAAGACACACACAGTCTTACCACATTAATTGCACAATCCGTCTGTAAATACTCTCTCCGTATTCCACCAAGGCCCAAGTCACTGCTTTTACGGTCAACACAACTACATCCAGAGGGATCAATATGAGGGAAGGCATTTTTTTTTTATAAGTAATATGAGGGAAGGCATTAAGAATCAGTAATTTTTAGTTTCATTAATCTAAGCCCCAACATGAGATCTATCATATTCTACCACAATAAAGTACATGATACATGAAGCAACTTGAGTGCTGGTCCAAGAACGTTTGACTTTGACAGGTAGACTTTCTCTTTATATATGGCATATGTTTTTTTCTATATATATATAATGGGTAAAAGTAAATATAAATTTTGTAATGTTTGAATTTATTCTGAATACCTTACAATACCAGCTGTGATGGTATTCTGAAGGGAAAGTGGACATCCCAAGGCAACAACCCAGTCTCCAGGACGAAGCTTACTCGAAGAGCCAAGTGTTGCTGTCGGAAGCGGGGTTTTTGAATGAATCTTTACAATCGCAATATCAGAATGTAAATCAGCATTCACTACTGTACCCTCGAATGTCCGGCCATCTTGTAAAGTCACATCAACCTGCAACAATTGTTAATATTTCAATATGATATACGCTTAAATGTGTATACCTAAGTTCTAGAACTGTTTAATGATGCCTTAAAATTCTAAAATATAAATAGATAAATAGACCAATGATGAGACCACTATTTACTGGTTCACTTAGCGCTACTGCATTTATAAAGAAACTGATAGAGAAACAGCATGCATTGTGCCAAAAATTCAAAGATCAACTTTTCTCCTACTTATACTGTACATATACATGCGTAAGGGATACCATAGGCAAAGACAGAACAATCAAGGCATGCAATCTGCACATCTACAAATCCATTGGATTTCAACTCTATTATTTGTAATGCTGAATGCTGAATTGAAAGTTTGAAACTACTAGAGAAAATCATTTTTACTTATTAAGTGAGACATGACATACAAAACACCAAAACCACTAACCTTCCCTTTGGCCGAACCCCTCATGCCTGGAAAATCAACCACAACATGAGCACATGTTAATATTGTACCATCCTCATCAATTATAGTTCCTGACCCTATGCTCTTTCCATTAGTAATCCCATAAGAACCTACCAAACACAAATGTCACAAACAACTCAGGTCCTATTTCTCACCAAATAAAGTTAAATCTCAAACATATAAAACAACCTGAAATATATACCCTGTGGAACCGATAAATTGACAACAGCAGGACCGACCCTAGCAGCCGCATTGGCAATAGTATCTCTTCCCAAACAATTGCAACATGGTTTGGGGTCGCCTCCAACCACCCCAGAAGTATCTTTCTTTATATCCGATGATGGAACCGAACCAACTCTAGAAGAAAATAACGGAAGTATTCCTACAATTTCAAGCTCGAATTGAACCTAAAATACATATATACATATAATAGACACAATCTATTGCCAAAAAAAATGATAAAGAACAAACCAGATTGCCCCTGATCCGATGAAAGAAACGAAGGGTGGGGAAATACGTCTAGTGTAATTCGCCTTGGAAGCAATAGTGATTCCTGCAGCACTGCAGGAACCTTCACTGCTACATTTACTCCTAAAATTTATCATAACAAAAGCATATAAGATTTTTATACAGAACTAATTTGAATTATTGCCACTATTGTATTGGTTTTCAAAACAGACTATTTTTTTTATTTCAAGAAAGACCCACAAAGAAAGACTCAAAATTTTCAACTTTCAATTTCTCTATTTTATAAATAACCAAAGAAATGGTAAAATAAATCAAAACCCAGAAAGGAAAAATGAATGATTAATGAACTAATTGGATGCATACTGGAATTTGAGCTTGTGGTAGCATACAAAAGACCCGACCCGGCAGTAGCGATTGCTACAATCCGGAGGAGAGAGCTTCTTCTATTGAAAACTAAGAGCTTTCTCTGCCACAAAATTGTTTCTGAAAAAATTAGATACAAAAAATTGAAACTCCGTGACAGTGAGAATAATGCGGTTTGGGAATTAAAATGGGAACAAGATTAAAGAGAAAATGGGTACCAGAAAATTGGACATAACTTCGATGAATGTAGAGGCCTTCACAAGAGCTTACTTGTGATTGGTTCAAAACCCTAGTTAAAACCCGCGTTTTGTAAACTGAAGGAACATCTAATTCTGTTCCCTTTTCTTTTTTTTTTCTGTCCAGGGACTAGGAAGGGCCAAAAAATTATACTAGTTCTAGGCCAAGCCCAATAGTCCAACTCCAACATTTGAAAAAAATATATATATAAACCAATTTGTAATTATCTCGTTATTACTTATTATAAATAAAAAATAAAATAAAAAACATTTACTTTTAATAGTTAGATAACCTATTTAATAAACTAGAACTCTAAAATGTAATGATTTATAAAAGATTATTACAAATTGATTTGTAAATAAATTAATAATCAAGAATAACTACTTTTGTTTGAATTTTTTTTTTCCAAATATACAATTTTATCTCAAAACAAGTGCAATAAGTCAATAACAAAAGGTATGGATCCCCTATCATCCATCATATCTGATATCAATTTAACTGTCAAGTCCTTCCCTTTTTGCTCATTTTCACATGTAATTCATGAATCTAATAGTTTGACCCATGATTTAGTCGTCTAGACTCCTCTTTATAACATTTTTAAAACCCTCCCTACCCACCTTCAGGCAGAGATGGAAAATAGTCCAAGTTCTGGTCCCTCTTCTTTCTAATATATTTTATGATTATTCACTCAAAAAATCATAAGGCATGGATCATGGATGCCAATTTTTTTGTTTTTTTTTGTTCACTCCCTATCTCATGAATTTGATATTATGCCAAAATAAACTATTAATTCCCAAATTTTAACTCAACTATTTTAATTCTTAAAATACAAAGTAAATTCTTATAATCCTTAACAAACTTTAAATCATTTTTAATCCCCAACAATTTTAAAATAATCACTTTTATACTCATAAACTAAAGTTATAAGCATAACATGTAGATTTTTTTTTTTAAATCACATCCTCTAAATGACTAAAATCACTCACTTTAAATTACAAAAACCTCAACATACCTCAACGGCTCAACTACATAAATCTTCAAATCCTTTACAATTCAAATTCCCATTTTAGCTTTCTTCAATTTAGCTTTTTTTTCCTTATTTGGAATAGTTACAATAAAAATAAACCATCATTAATCACTCATTACCATAAAAGCAAACTAAAAATTTCCACAACCCATTATTTGAACAAGAACACAAAGAAACTTTTCCATTAAATAGCTAATAATATACCAACTACAACTATTCACCATTAACTACCAAACAAAAGAGGAGAAAAAAAAGATCTCAAAGCTCAAGATCATTATGCACTAAAAGTAGTAAGCCAATGATTTTTCAAGCTTAGGCTTTTTTTAGGCTTTTTTGGGTGATTTGGTGGACTTGGGATTCTTCTCAGAAGCTTCAGAAGATGACTTCTTTGGCAACAAAACAGGGTTGATGTTAGGAATGACTCCACCATTGGCTATGGTCACGCCCTGAAGAAGCTTCCCGAGTTCCTCGTCGTTCCTCACGGCTAACAGCACGTGCCTTGGGTTTATCCTGTTCTTCTTGTTGTCACGTGCCGCGTTCCCCGCTAGCTCCAGCACCTATATTAGCGAAATCTTTTTAGCTTCAACTTTGGAATTTATTTACACTCTGTTTGGATGCCGAGAAAATGAAGGAAAGGAAAATTTTGAAATTTTTTAAAATGAAAAGTTTGTTATGGATGTGATATTCGAACAGTTTGGTTTCACTCTTTTTTCCTTGATATTCTCGGCTTCCAAACATGATTTCAAATAACATTTTCTTTTTATCTGTTACTCACGATCAAAATAAGGAAGAGAGAACTCCATTTTTCACTTCATTTTCCGTCTAACTTTCTCAGTAATCGAACACAGAAAAAAACTACAATGTCTATTATCAAAATGAGAGAGATAGAGCAAATATTCAACTATTTTCTTCACTTTCTGTTAGTTTCTCATCAAGAAAATCATTCAAAATACAAAAAATGAAAAAGCCAAAATATCGTGATAAAATCGAAAACTAAATTTTTCACTTCATTTTCCCTAACTTTCTCAGTAACCAAACACAGAAGAAGAAGAAAAATCCACGATGTATATCAAAATGTGTGTGTGAGAGAGAGCAGATTCAATGTTCAACCATTTTTCTTCACTTTCAGTCAGTTTTTCATCAACCAAACACAAAATCAAAATCAAAGCATATAAGTTTCTCACTTCATTTCCCCGAACTTTCTCAGCAACCAAACACAGAAAAAGCCAAAACAGAGAGAGAGAGAGAACAGATTCCATATTCAAAAAATTTCTTCGCTTTCAGTCAATCTCCCATCAAACAAACACAAAAT
Source organism: Fagus sylvatica (assembly GCA_907173295.1). NCBI lineage: Eukaryota > Viridiplantae > Streptophyta > Magnoliopsida > Fagales > Fagaceae > Fagus > Fagus sylvatica. The sequence goes on from OU015761.1 coordinate 10,507,648, forward strand.
CACAATCAAAGCATATCAGTTTTTCACTTCATTTTCCCTAATTTTCTCAGCAACCAAACACAGAAAAAGCCAAAATATATATATAGAGAGAGAAAACAGATTCAATATTCAAATATCATGAATGTAATCAGAGAACAAAAACAAAAACAAAAAATTCCTATCTTCTTCACTTTCCGTTAGTTTCTCATCATCCAAACACAAACAGAGAGAGAGATTTTGGATCTGAAAATATACCGTCTGTAAATACTCTCTCCGTATTCCACCAAGGCCCAAGTCACTGCTTTTACAGTCAACACAACTACATCCAGAGGGATCAATATGAGGGAAGACTTCTTCTTTTTTATAAGTAATATGAGGGAAGGCATTAAGAATCAGTAATTTTTAGCTTCATTAATTAAAGCCCCAACATGAGATCTATCATATTCTACCACAACATGAGCACATGTTAAAATTGTACCATCCTCATCAATTATAGTTCATGACCCTATGCTGTTTCCATTAGTAATCCCATAAGAACCTACCAAACACAAATGTCACAAACAATTCTCTAGCAAGAGTAATCTTATTTTGAGACCAAAATTCTTTAATTGTTTAATTTCCCAAATATTAATGTGTCTTTCAATCTTGAAATCCACAAGAAACAAAATGCAGAATAGATATGAGATGCAATTGTCATTCCTTCATTCTCATATGAATTAGCAATGACTTTTGACTTGTAAATGATCACCTGACAACTAACAATATTGCTAGAGTAATCACTGCCATTTTCCTTCTCTAGTTGTTTTGCTAGTGAAACAGGGTTGCCTATGAAAGTCTAGTTTGATGTAGCTCATTTACCTACAAAAGTAACAATATTCATGAAGCCTATCTATATTTGAAATTTCTTATTCACAACAACTATTAAGATAAATGTTTCATCCAGGTTAAACAGTTGACTTAATATATTAACTGGTTGTAAAGTTAATTTATATTTTCTGTAGCTTTGTCTTGTTGTATATTCCAGAAAAAAGCATATATATATGTGTGTTAGTTTGTAAACAAAACCATCAGGTTGATGGATTAAAAGCATGAGTAGTTGATTCAAATTACTAAAAAGAATAAATGGATTATTAACAATTTTTTTATTCATAGACTGAGTTGCTGTTGTCCTGGACAAATTTTTTGATTATTCCCTTAAGATGTATCTTACGGGTTAAGACATCATAAAAGTCTTGTTTGGAAAATAGTTTTGTGCTAACAAAACATGAATTTCCTTTCATCTTTGATGTAATCTTGATTTCTTAAGGCTGTTAAAATACCATGCATAAAGGCATATAGTTATAATCCAACCATTGTTTGACATCTATAAAATCATATAAATTTGGAATCTTGTATGCTCTGGTCTAGGAAATAAGTTTAAATTGAATGCTTTATGGCAACAAATAAAATAACAATAGCTAGCATTGGGAAAAAAAGGGGGAGTGGGTTGCAATATAAAATTTTAAACAATTTTATTCTTTGGAATTGGAGAAACCAAAACCCAAGTGAATTCAGACAAAAAATAAGGAGTGTAACTTTGTAGCATGTTCTTTTCCTTACTTGACAGCATGATGCCAGGTGGAAATGGGTGGGACTGCTCTAAGACTGCTTACTTATCCCTCAGATTTAAATTGATTTTTGAAGGATCATACAGTCCACAACTTTCTCTTGTTTTCCTTCGTTTAAATTCGGCTAGGTTTCTTAATTATTTGATTCTATATGCAGATATGAGACAAGTTTAGAATACTAAATCAGACAAGAGTTGGTGTTTCTTCAAAAAAAGCTGGTACTACTTGTGCATTTACAATCATTTTTTTTTAGTGTTAATCATCTTAATCCTTTTCTTGTCATAGCTTTCCTAAAAGTCATATTAAGATTAATTCTTAACTTTTTATCTCTCCATCGGTAGATATAGTTAACAAAAAACCAACAAATAATCAATTTGTATGCAAGATGTATCAATGGTACAAGTTTTATCTTCTACCAGTGCCTTCTGAGTAGTACAGACTCCTTCCCATTCTCAATTTTGTTTTAAAAGGATGGAAAATAAAACCCATAAATGATAATGAAAATTAATCCCTTGAGATTTCCAAGCAGAACAGAACAAATTTAAGAGAACAGAGTTTTTTTTAAAAATTGATAGTTAAGAGAACAAAGTAAAATTGAGTAGAAATCATCCGAAATTTGTCATTAAAACTCTATACTTAACTCTGGAGTCATGAATAGAGATCATATTGGTTATACAACATCCTTGATGTGAACATTGGTTTTATTGGGAGGAGTAAATATGTGAAGTTTTGCCATCATGACAAGCTATTGCAAAGACATTAATTGTAGCTCAGTTAGCTTATATGCAGGAACAATTCACACAATTAAGGCCAAGCATGAGTGGATTCATCCCTTTGCAAAAATTCAAGATGGTTGGTTGTTTTTCTAATCTTGTCTTCTCATATTTTAATACTCTTGAGCCTTTATTAATAGTGGTGGAAATATATAGCAGGGTGTGATAAAGAACTCCATCAATACAACGAAGGATTCATGTGCCCAAGACTTACAACATGGTAATGCTGTCAAACTTTGTATTTCTGTTTGTTAAAACTGATTGCCTTATTTAAAAATTTACTTCCTAAAATAATATAATGGTAAGATTGCCAGTTGATTGTCTACTTGTGTATGTTTCATATTAGCTCTATTCCATACAAAATAGTGGATTCTGAAGAATTTGTGTGGCTGCCATAAGTCCGAATCAGACGAAAGGAATGGAGAGTTGCGAACAACATGCAAGGTGTGCCTATAAACTGATTGAGAGGGATGGAAACAAACCAATTATGAAGAGGAACTTGCCATTGTATTCTCATCACTTTCAAATGGCAAATTTCGATGCCCTTGCTTAGGTAGGCAACCACAATGATGGTTCTATGATTATTTGTTATAGATTTCATTCTATGAAGTATCGTAGCATCCGGTTACATCATCTGCAGTGTGATTTTCTGCAATCCTAATTGTTGCATTCTGTTATGTTTGATCCTTTATTTTATATTGCAAATTGTTGAAAAGGGTGGTAGCTGATTGTCTTCTTGTGTATGTTGCAGATTAGTTCTATCCCATACAGAAATTGGCTTTTGAATAATTTTTTGTGGCTGCCATAAGTGTGCATTAGCTGGAAGGAATGGTGAATGGTGGAAAAAAAATGACAAATTTTGATTAAATTGCTTAGGCATGCATCCACTATTAACTGATACTGGTTTTATGATTATGTTTTTCTCATGGCATCTCATGATTACTTGGTTGCTATATTGGTATTTGGAAATTCTTTTGCTTGGATTTTAGGTTAGTTTCCAGTTGATCATGAGATTCTTTTGTGATGTTTATATGTGCTGCAAATTTTGGATAATTTTGTTGACAGAGAATTTGGAAAGTTTATATTGAAGAAAGAGAATTACAAGCTGATAGTAAATACAATACTTATGATACATTAAATGTGATAATTGTGTTACACCCACTAATGGCAAGATAGTGAAGTTGGGTCATTGCTCTGAATTTTCCTTTTGGCTAATTTGTATATTTGTGTGTGTGTTTATTTTTTTTATTTATTTTTTATTAATCCCATGGATAGCAGGGGTTTACCACTAAATAAGAATAATCCTAACCCACCACAAAAATAGTATTTTTATTAAGAAAATAATTGTCCTAAAGGTTAACATATTACCATTCCCTTAACATATTCTTCTTATTTTTCAGTTATTATTTAATTTCTGAAGATAAATGTTTAACAATAATTATGGGTTCTAGTTCCTACTTTCTAGGATCATATCGGTCATTCTACAAATTCAACGTAAAACTCCACAAAAAGAAGAGTTTGTCTTATACCAAGGTTTTGACTCTAAAATGATTCTAAAAGTCGTACTAGAAAGTGTTATAAATTGATGTAATAATGAATGTGATTAGTATCATATCAACATCATAATAAATAATTTTCTTAATAACTTTTTTGTTTTGAATTTAAAAATTCACAAGTTTTCTTTCTGATTTTATGATGCAGGCAGTTAGTTTCAAGCTAAAGTGGATTTGTACTTCACAATAAGTGTTGGGTTTGGAAGCCTGCAAGAACAGATGACCTAGTTAGCATCCAAGGCCAGCTTAGTCTTCTTGAGCTCAAAATGAAGACAAAGTATTGTGGCTTGCTTCTGCTTCAAGCAATTATTCTTGTGTTGTTGCCTTTGAAGAAATCTGAGAAAAAATCAAGAAGTTGACTGTTGGAAGCTCCTCTGGTTCTCTCTCACCATCCCCAAGCATGCTTTTACAGGATGGTTAGCCATCAAAAACAGGTTATCAGCAAGGGATAGATTTGCTCAATGGGGCTACAATGGAGACTGCCTCTGTGTGTTTTGGAGGAACTGTCTTGAAGATAGGAACCATCTATTCTCTGAGTGTCCTTTTACTTGAAGTCTTTGGTGATCTGTCATGAAACTCTGCCTTCCTAATTCTGTATTTAGATGGGAAGACTAAGTTGCAAGGGGAATAGATCATTTGAAAGGGAAGAGTAAGAGAGTTTTCTTCTTTAAAATTGCTTGGTAGTCTTCTATTTACAATGTTTGGATACAAAGGAATTTTATTGTGCATAATGGATCAGTTTCGACTGAGGAGCAGTTACTAAAGTACATCAAAGAGATGTCAGAGCTTCATTGAATATCACTACTAAGTTCCCACAAATCTGCTCTCAATTGCTCCCTTTGTTGTAATTGGGGGCTGCTTCCTGCTAATATCCTTATAACTTAGTTAGTTGTGTGGTGTGACTAATACACTCTTTGACGCTCTCTGGTAATACACTCTTTGACCTTTGTTTTTTTGTTTGTTCTCAATAAAAATTACTAAATTACCAAAAAAAGAAAAAAGAAAAATTATAGGTAGTATTCATAGTATCACTCTTTAACTCTTTCATGTTGTCGTACACTTCTCCATCCCATCTCTTGACAAACTCCATTTGTTACTACCAATTTATGTACGACTTCTTAACTTCAACTTTTATTTATCTGAAAACCAATCTTTCACTTCCTCCCATCTCATTAGCTCTTCTCCTTATAATTCTAATCATAATTGCATAGCATGTATATATGTATTATCCTTTTGACATCGATGTGGCATGCTTAAAAGTTGGAACTTGGAAGGCCTCAAATCCGTCCACCTTTTTCTTCAAAATGCGCCTACATGCTGTGGTCAACATTGTAGGCAATTCTTCCTCAAGGCAACAAAACTCCTGTTGGAAACTATGTTGAAGACAACCCCACATGAAATTTTCCAATAAGATTTTGTGTTGAAGAAGCAAAGTTGCATAACAACCATTTAGTACTCATTATTGATCAACTCCAGTCATTATTACATATGGAATCTGGTGCCATTATGTTTGATGTGGCTCTTGTGGAAGGAGCAAAATAGCCATGGGGCTTTACTCATAGCAATTTTTTCCTAGATTTTAGACTTTCTATCAATTCAGCTCATATTTCTTTGTAATTCTTAGGCTATTTCATGTTCATAATCATGAACATGGCTTAACCTGCTTTCAATAAAATATAATTACTTATTAAAATAAATAAAATAAAGATCAAAAGACGATAATTTTTGGCAAATTAACAATTAAAGAATTAGTCTCAAAATGAGGTTTTTTAATTACTCCAACATTAGTAAGAGCAATAGAAAAATATGCTTCAAAACCGCAAGCTGTTATGGAGAAACAGAAGTTTAAGTCTTAGATTTTGGTGCATCAGCCTAAACCTTCTGCATTGCGCCCCCTTGGAAGTAACTATACTGCATCTTTGCGCCCCCTTGGAATTAACTATACCGCATCTTTATCTATATTCATTTTTTTATATTTTCTTATATTTAACCAGAGAGGGAGGAAGGTTTCTCCATCCACCCACCTCCATTATTCATGTACGAGAATTTGGCATTGTTTTCCTCTCTTTTGAGTTATATTTTGTCCCCATTTTTTAACTTTTGTATAGTTTCCACTGTATGCCTCCATTCCGAATCATTCATTTATGTCAATACTCATAGTATAGATATACAAAGTTTTAATTCCAATGAATGTGCCTACCGCTAGTCCTCTATAATGAGATAGACATGCATGCAAAATTCATTACTCTCCTTTCTCTCTGCCTTGTTCTCAAGTTTGCAGGCTTTATTAACTACTCAGATGTCTCCAACATATGGAAAGAAAGAACAATTTTAGAAGAAAGATTCTTGGTCCTTGGCCAATAGCAAACTTTACTATTGGTAACAAATGAATCAATCATAAGCACAATTTGGCTTTTACAATTGATTCTTTGGAAACTAACAAAATTAATTTTATTACCATAGGCAATGATGTGGAGCAACAATAAGGGATAAAAAGCTCGTAGTAATTTTATCTAAGTCTGTTTGTAATGACAACTTCTATTCCAGGTGATCAATGGTTGGCTGCATTCCAGAATTACTTATTCACAAAGACATTAATTGTAGCTCAGTTAGCTTTTCTGCTTGAATACTTCACACCAGTAAGGCCTAGCATAAGTGGATTCATCTCTATGCAGAAATGGAACTCCCCTGATTCAATGAAGGATGCACAAGCCACAGACTATCCCTACATGGTAATACTGTCAAAATCACATTTTTGTTTGTTTTAACTGATTGCCTTATTTGAAAATATTACTTCCTAAAAATATATATAATGATAAGAATGGCAACGGATTTTCTACTTGTATGTGTTTATTAGTTCTATTCAATATAGAAAATTGGATTTTTAAGAATTTAGTGCAGCTGCCATAAGTATGGATCATCTGAAGGAATGGAGAGCTTGGAACACATGCAAGGCATGCTTGTGAGCTGTTTGAGGGAACTTGTCATTGTTTTCTCATCAGTTTCAAATGGAAAATTCTGATTCAATTGCTTAGGCACGCATCCACTGTTAACTAATAATGGTTCTATGATTATGTATTCCTCATGGCATCTTATGATTTCTTGATTGCTATATTGGTATTTGGAATTCCTTTTGCTAGGATTTTGGGATAGTTTCCAATTGAGATAGTTGAAGTGCTTTTAGTTTTTCCTTGCTTCAAGAGATGAACAGAAACGATGAATCTTTTGTGATGTTGGTATGTGCTGCTATTTCAAATAATGTTGTTGGCAAAGAATTTTCTGTGGCTGCTATAAGTGTGCATCAGCTAGAAGGAATGGAGAGCTTGGGACAACATGCAAGGCATGCCTATGAGTTGAATAAGGATGTAAACAAACAGAATATGATAGAGGAACTTGCCTTTGTATAGTCATCTCTTTCAAATGGAAAATTTTGATTCCAATGCTAAGGTACAGATCTGCTATTAATTAACGATGATTCTATGATTATGTTTTTCCTCATGGCATCTCATGATTACTTGGTTGCTACATTGGTATTTGGAAATTCTTTTGCTTGGATATTGAGTTAGTTTCCAACTAGGATACTTGAAGTGCTTTTAGTTTTTCCTGTCTTCAAGGCATGTGAACAAAGACCAAGAGTCTTTTGTGATATCGGTTTGTATTGCAATTTTGGATAATGTTGCTGGCAGATAATTTGCAAAGATTATACTAAAGAAGAGGAATTACAAGTTCATATTGTAGATACCCCACCTTTTGACAAACTCCATTTGCCTATACTAATTTATGAAGAACTTCAACTTGTCAACTCTCTCTTACTTTCACTCATCTCATTTAGCTCTCCTTTTTATAATTCTAATCATCATTGCACAGCATGTTTGTTCGTCCTTTTGACATCAATGTGACATATTTGGTAGGCTTCAAATTCATGCATGTTCTCTTCAGAAAGCGTACATACGTTGCAGTCTCCATCATAGACAATTCGCCCTCAAAGCAACAAAGTCTGGTTGGAGAATACTTTTGTGACAATCCCACATCGAATTTTCCCATAAAGTTTTACATTGAAGAAGCAAGGTTCCATAAGAAACTTTTGGTGCTCATGATTCAACTCCAGTGCAATCGAATCTTAGGAGGGGGCTCATAAGATTGTGATGCCATCCAATAAGCTTGAAGGGTATGTGTATTTTTTGTTGAAGTTTCGCCAAAATACTTGGCCAATAGTTTAGAATGTTGATAGTGTACTGGCATGGCCATGTGTTACCCCATCAACACCATATTTAGGATATCTTGGAGCTATTATGTGAAGGCTTTTCTTTTTTATGCCTGTAATCTTTTATTGTTTTGTAGTTATCATTATGTTTGTATTTTTCTCAAATTAATCCTTAAATTTGAATCAAAATCATTGGAGTTTGATTGGATTTAATGTTCTTCCTATATGTCATTATTAGAACTCTCAGATCTATATGTCATTATTAAATTTGACGAAATTTGATGAATTTCGAATTGCACCCTTTATGAAATTATTGGTAAAGCCAAACCTTCCTTCGGAGACACTTCAAAACTTAATTCTTTTTTTCTTTTTAAACCAGACTTGTCACTTGTATATTTTCATAGAAAAGAAGAAGAAGAAAAATGTGTTCACACTTGACACTGCTGGAATCCAAAGCTAGATTCATAAGAAAAATGGTCATTCAACTTTGGTCCAGTCAAATCCTAGGAGAGGATAAACTCATAAAAGAGCTTCTTGACAGCTGTGGTGATATGTGGGATACTCAATTCGTAAGGTTGTGACATCGTCCAAGAAAACAAATTATAGAACATACAATAAGATTGGGGTTGTAGTGTTGCCTTGAGTCCTTGTTTCACATGGATGTTTAAGAATATTTACGGTCACCTATCTGTATTTGAAATGTATCGATCTTAAGTAAATTATGGTGAAAATTCTGCTAAAGTTTTATTTGATGTGGTTTTAGTGTTGCCTTGAGTCCTTGTTTCAATTTTTTTTTAGGTGCATGTGTAGTCCCTTTGCCCACCATTTCGTTCTACAAAATGTGAAGGCAATATTAAGATAACTGTTAGGGATTTTTTTTTTCGCAAAATCTCTGGTAGTACACCAAATGGTTGGTTATGGATTTCAATAGGTCTGAGTTAGGACAAAGCCAAGTCTTTAGTTTCACAACTTGAATTCCTCTTGTTTCACTAGGATTCAGTGTTTGGAGCAGATGGCAGGATAATATGCCACTAAAAATGAAAAAGATTTTGTAGGAAACCCAATTTGTTAGGTAAATGTTCTTTGCTGTATGGAATTTAGCTCCCTTGTGTCTGATATGGATTTTGTGGAGGGAGCAGAACTTCTGCACCTTTGAAGATGTGGAAGTCTCGGAATCTCAGTTGAAGATTTCCTTTCTTAGATCACTCAGTAGTACTATTACAGAATTCACTGAATTGCTTTCTTTTGCTTGTAATTCTTTAGGCTATCTTGTGTTATTTATTGTTCATGAGGTAGTTTTTTTCGTAATAAAATCTCTTACCAATGTAAAAAAATATTTGTTAGGTGATCATTTACAAGTCAAAATTTATTGCTAATTCATATGAGAATGATGGCAGGATAATATGCCACTAAAAGTGAAAAAGATGTTGTAGGTAAATGTTCTTCTGCTTTGTGGAATTTATCTCCGTTGTGTCTGATGTGGATTTTGTGGAGGGAATGGAATTTCTTCACCATTGAAGACGTGCAAGTCTTGGAATCTCAGCTGAAGAGTTTCCTTTCTTAGATTACTCTATGAATGGCTCTGACTGCCATGGGTCTTAGTGACAGTAGAAATATTACAGAGTTTACTGAATTGCTTTCTTTTGCTTGTAATTCTTTGGTAGAAATTCTTTAGGCTATCTTGTGTAATTAATTGTTCTTGAGGTAGTTTTTTCATAATAAAATCTCTCACTAATAAAAAAGAAAATTTATTTGTTAGGTGATCATTTACAAGTCAAAAGTTATGGTGGCTAATTCATATGAAAATGATGGAATGAGTGAATGACAATTGTGTCTCATTTCTACTTCATTATGTTTGATGTGGCTCTTGTGGAAGGAGCAAAATATCCCTACTTCTGAAGATACAGCTATGACAGAGGTTGATTTAGAATCCTTGTTTTTTCTCACTTTGTTTTCTTGGTCTCAAGCATGGAGCTTTACTTTAGACTTTCTATCAATTCAGCTCATATTTCTTTGTAATGCTTAGGCTATTTCATGTTCATAATCATGAACATGGCTTAACCTCCTTTCAATAAAATATAATTACTTATAAAAATAAAATAAAATATATCAAAAGACGATAATTTTAGGCAAATTAACAACTAAAGAATTTTAGTCTCAAAATGAGGGTTTTTTTTTTTTTTTAAATTACTCCAACATCAATAAGAGCAGTAGAAAAATATGCTTTAAAAGGACAAGCATCTATGGGAAAATAGAAGCTCAAGTCTTAATTTTTTCCCTAGCAACGTGGCTTGTTTGATGGGTGATTTAATTTTTTTCCCTACTAACTATTCTGCATATTTATCTTTTGGGTAAAACTTAGGTACAGTTTCTTAGGTCAAATATATTAGGTTTCTAGTTGAATTCAAATACATTGAATTTAAATATTTTTAGAAAAGATAACATAGTTTGTGTTTCATTGGTTAATAAAACCATGTGTTTGAATTCAATTAGAGAACATAATGTACTTAACCTAAGAAACTGTATCTAAGTTTTACCCTTTATCTTTATTCGTTCTTCTTTTTTATATTCAATGAGATACTGTGTACGTAATCCAACAGGGGATCCAGGAATCACCTAGTCAAACAATGGAAAAACCGTGAGAAATGAGAATATGCATTTTTTCCTTATTATTTTTTTATATATATATTAAAAACGTCACATCATCGCAAGAACACCCTTATTGAAATCTTGGAACGTGGTGAAAAAAAAAAGCACTAAGAGTCTAAGACTCCAATTTAATTGCATTGCATTTGATTTTTTGGAAATCAGATTAATTTGAGTAGAATTATTTTCTATCGTAGTGTTACAATGAGTGAAAGTAACTTTTTGTGTGTGTGTGTGTGGATCAAGCTGAACATTTTAGTTTGAAGACTCCTATAACAAAAATTGCATATTTGTCTCAAATTTATTTAATAATAATCCAATGGTCACTTGCTCGCATGATGACATCATTGCTTACTCAAATTAAAATTGGAGATTACAAGTTCTCTTCTTCGAGAAGAAACTAGTGGAACTAATTGCATGCCTTATCTCTTAAGGAGAGCCCCCTCTATCTTATACTTAATAGTCTTCAAGAAAGGCGGCTAGAATATATCAACGTGGCTTGTTTGATGGGTGATTTAATTTTTTTTCCTTACTAACTATTCTGCATATTTATCTTTTGGGTAAAACTTAGCTTGAGATTCTTAAGTTAAGTACATTAAGTTCCTAGTTGAATTTAAATACATTGAATTTAAATATTCTTGAAAAAGATAACATGGTTTGTGTTTCATTGGTTAATGAAATCATGTGTTTGAATTCAATTGTGTAACATAATGTACCTAACCTAAAGAACTGTACCTAAGTTTTACCCTTTATCTTTATTTGTTCGTTTTTATATTCAATGAGAAACTGCGTACGTAATCCAACACGATAAGTAGGGGATCCAGGAATCACCTAATCAAACAATGGGAAAATCATGAAAAATGAGAATATGCATTTTTTCCTTATTGTTTTTTTTATATATATTAAAAATGTCACATCATCACAAGAACACCCTAATTGAAATCTTGGAACGTGGTGAAAAAAGAAAGCTCTAAGAGTCTAAGACTCCAATTTAGTTGCATTGCATTTGATTTTTTGGAAATCAGATTAATTTGAGTAGAATTATTTTTTATCGTAGTGTTACAATGAGTGAAAGTAACTTTTTGTGTGTGTGTGATGAAGCTGAACTTTTTAACTTTTCTATAACAAAAATTACATATTTGTCTCAAATTTATTTAATAATAATCCATTGGTCACTTGCTCGCATGATGACATCATTGCTTACTCAAATTAAAACTGGAGATTACAAGTTCTCTTCTTCCAGAAGAAACTAGCGGAACTAATTGCATGCCTTATCTCTTTAGGAGAGTCCACTCTTATACTTAATACGCTTCAAGAAAGGCGGCTAGAATATATCAACCACTCAAATTAATTTGATTATAGCTGCCTAATGATCAGGAAAATTAGTGGGGACCCTCTACGAAATTATTGGCAAAGCCAAACCTTCTTGCGGAGCAACTTCAGACTTTATCGGATTTCCCACATTGGCATTTTCAACCACTGCTTTTAGCTCTCTTGTGATCTGTCTTCCAGTGTTTTCTTTCAACCATCAAGAAGAAATGGCTGAAGCAATCCCGTTTGGCCTTGCGCAGAAGATCATTGAAAGGTTGAGCTCTATGGCTGTTGAAGAAATTGGATCTATCTGGGGTGTCAAACGTGAGCTCGAAAATTTGAAGAACACTTTTTCCACTATTCAAGCTGTACTCCATGATGCAGAGGAGAAGCAGGACACGAACAATCAAGTCAGGGACTGGCTCATGAAGCTCAAAGACGTAGCTTATGATGCGGATGACGTGATGAGCGCTTTCTCCACTGAAGATTTGCGGCAAAGTGTAATGGATGGTGGTAAAATGACAAAGAAGGTACATACTTTCTTTTCAAGTTCAAACCAACTTGCTTTTCGTCTTAAGATGGCTCATAAGATAAAAGCTATAAGGGAGAAACTTGATGCAATAGCAAATGATAAGACCAAATTACAATTGGTAGAACGTCCTTTTCAAGAAGGGGTTGTGACTAGGAAAAGGGACCAAACTCATTCATTTATATGTGAGGAAGAAGTTATTGGGAGAGAAAATGAAAAGAAGACCATCATAGATATGTTATCGAACAGTGATGAGGAGGAGAATGTCTCGTTCATATCCATAGTGGGATTTGGGGGGTTAGGGAAGACCACCCTTGCTCAATATGTATTCAATGATGAGAAAGTGAAGACTTGTTTTGACTTGAAGATGTGGGTGTGTGTCTCTGATGTCTTTGATGTGAAAGCAATTGCTGAAAATATAATTAGATGTACAACTGATAAGAAAGTTGAAAACCTTGATACAATGGAGCAAGTGCAAAAACAACTTCGTGAACGCCTCCAACAAAAGAAGTATCTACTTGTGTTGGATGATGTGTGGAACGAAGATAAGGAACACTGGTGTGATTTGAAAAAACTCTTGATGGGTGGCTCAAAGGGAAGTAAGGTGGTGATAACTACGCGAAACAAATTGGTTGCAAAGATTACCAGCAAAATCTCACCAATTTCTCTAAAAGGCCTATCAGAAGACCAATCTTGGTCTTTATTGAAGCAAATGGCATTTGAAACAGGGCAAGAGACCATCGATCCCAAACTTCAAGCAATTGGAATGGATATTTTAAAAAAATGTTATGGAGTGCCTCTTGCCATAAAGACAATAGGGAGAATGTTATTGTTTAAAGAGACTGAGGAAGAATGGTTATATATCAAGAATAAAGAACTTAGAAGTGTAACTCAAGGAGGTAAAAATATTGGCATTTTACCAATTCTAAAATTGAGTTACGATCATCTCCCATCACATTTAAAGTGTTGTTTTGCTTATTGTTCATTATTTCCCAAGGATTACGAGATTCGAAAGTCGATGTTGATACAACTATGGATAGCACAAGGGTTTATCCAACCACCAAATGAAAAGCTACAATTAGAAGATGTTGCTAACGAGTATTGCATGGATCTACTTTGGAGGTCCTTCTTCCAAGAAGCTAAAGAAGATAAATTTGGGAATATAATTAGTTTCAAAATGCATGATTTAATCCATGATATTGCACAATTAGTTTCAAGGATTGAGTGCACATATGTTGATTCTAATGAAAAAGTTGTCAATGAAACAGTTCGTCACCTATCAGTTCAAATTTACAGTGGTTTTGAGGATGATTTAAGCTCATTAGCCAAAGCAAAGAAGATACGTACATTTTTCAGATTTGGCTACAGGTTCCTACGCAAAGAATTTAGTCTCAAAAAATTTATTTCCAGTTTTAGATGCTTGCGTGTGTTAGACCTACATAGTCTAAAAATTGTGACATTGCCGAATTCTATAAACAAGTTGACATATTTGAAGTACCTAGATCTTAGTCGGAATGACATTGAAGTTCTCCCTAATTCTTTTATTAGATTGGTGAATTTGCAAACATTAAAGCTCTCTTACTGTAGAAAGCTTAAAGCATTATCGAGAGACATTCAAAAATTAGTTAGCCTCCAGCATCTTGAGATAGATGGTTGCAAGAGTTTGACTCACATGCCATGTGGAATAGTGCAATTGACTTCTCTTCGGACATTAAACCTCTCTAAATGTGAAAAGTTTAAAGAATTGCCAAGAGACATTCAGAAATTGGTCAACCTCAAGCATCTCGAAATAGATTATTGTGAGAGTTTGACTCACATGTCATGTGGATTATGGCAGTTGACATCACTTCAGACATTAAAGCTTTTTGGATGCATGCAGCTTAAAGAATTACCCAGAGAAATTAAAAAATTGGTCGCCCTCAAGCATCTTGAGATAGATAGATGGAAGAGTTTGACTCATATGCCATATGGTATAGGGCAGTTGAATTCTCTTCAGACGTTACCGCTATTTGTTGTGAGCAAGGACCTTGCAGCTTCCTCTTCCAAGCATTGTGGTGGACTAGGTGAACTGAACAAGCTAAACAACTTGAGAGGTGAACTATGTATTAAAAATTTGGCGTGGGTGACAGATGCTACCTTAGAAGCCAAGACTGCAAATTTGAAGGAGAAGCGACATCTTAAAAGTTTGGAATTAAGTTGGGATTCAGAGGATAACAATAACACATACGTCTCTGATGATGAAAATGTATTGGAAGGCCTCCAGCCACACCATACTTTAAAAGAGTTGAAGGTGAAAGGATATCGAGGCGTGAGTTTTCCGAGTTGGCTTCCTTTAGTGACTAGTCTTGTTGAATTAAAAATATCAAATTCAATGTGCCAACATCTATCACCATTGTATCAACTTCCGTCTCTCCGAGAACTCTTTCTTTACAGAATAATTGGTCTGGAATACATAACAGACCGAGAAATCACTGATGAATTCTCTGCTTCAACAACATTTTTCCCATCCCTAAAGACACTCAGACTTGAGAATTGCCCTAATCTAAAGGGATGGTGGAGGAGGGATATCGTGGACGCGGCAACAACGACATCAATATCAAGCAATCAATATCAGCAGCATATATCATTGCCTTCCTTTCCTTGTCTTTCTTACTTGTATATCAGGGATTGCAATAACCTAACTTGCATGCCGCTATTTCCATATCTTGAAGAAGAGCTATATCTGGATAATACCAGCTTGAAGCCTTTGCAAGAGACAATGGCGATGACGATGAATATGTCAGCAACTTCTTCACTTCCCTCCTCTTCGTCCTCCTCCCCTCCTCTCTCCAAATTAAAGTCTCTGGCTTTGGAGGGTATACAAGACGTTGAGTCTCTTCCAGAGGAGTTGTTGCAGAACCTGGCTTCTCTAGAGGATCTAACGATTTGGTCGTGCCCTAGACTAAAATCTCTGCCTCGATTTATGCAACATCTCACCTCCCTTAAAAAGCTGCATATTGGGAAGTGCAAAGAGCTTGATTTGTTCAGTGAGGAGAGTGATGATAGCACACAATGTGTTACCACTCTACAAGAGCTCGAGATTTCAGTGTATCACCGCTTGATTACTTTACCCAAATGGATCGGCAATGTCACTTCACTTCAGAGACTTGATATTTCCAAATGCCCCAATCTGACCTCACTTCCTGAAGGAATCGGCAACCTCACTTCACTTCAGAGACTTGATATTTCCAAATGCCCCAAGCTGACCTCACTTCCTGAAGGAATCGGCAACCTCACTTCACTTCAGAGACTTGATATTTCCAAATGCCCCAAGCTGACCTCACTTCCTGAAGAAATCGTCAATCTCACTTCAATTCAGAGCCTTGCAATTTTGGATTGCCCAAATCTGAACTCACTTCCTCAAGGAATCGGCAAACTCACATCATTTCAGAGCCTTCAAATTTCCAAATGCCCCGATCTGAACTCACTTCTTGAAGGAATCGGCAATCTCACATCACTTCATATTGGCGATTGCCCCCATCTGACCTCACTTCCTGAGGGCATCAGCAACCTCACCTCTTTACAAACTCTGATAATCCGCAAATGTCCCCACTTGAAGGAAAGATGCCGGGAGAGAATTGGCGAGGATTGGCATAAGATTGCACACATCCCATATTTTGAATATATTGATTATTGATTAAACTCTTGTTCAGCAATCAATATGTTTTCCGCTTCTTTGGGCAGGTACGTCAACGTGCACTTTCTATGCAAACAATTTCTTTTTTTCCTTTTACGCCAACTTCTTGTCTTCTTCAACAAGCTGATGTTTTGGGAAATTTATTTGCAATTTAATATGCAGAAAATTTTCAAAGCACTAAATAAATGGGTGGCAGGGAAACAGGGGAGGATTGCCTCAAATGGCTCCATCGTCAAATTTCCAGGTATGTGTAATCCCAATTTCTTCGTAGGCACTTATTTCTCTTCCTTGGGTCTTGTACTGAAAAAAATTAGAATATATCTCACATGCAGTGAAAGGGTGTAAGCAATTGAAGCATAGAAAAAGCCTTCTATGTCATGCAATTGTGGGAAAAGTGAACAACTAGGTGGTAAGTAGCTTCCTTTTCTTTTAATTTCTTGTTTTTTCTTAAAAATTGTCATTCAAGATAAGATTTCTTCACATACCATCGTTTGATTCTTCATCCAAATAATTTCTATCTCAAAATCCAATGATATACTTGGCTTGGTTATTGATTTAGGTGCGTAAACAGATTGGATAGTTCCACTTGATGAGATTGGAGTGGCATGGTGGATAAATTCAGGTAACTAATTAGGTATTAGTTGCTGAAATTCTTTTTTGTTCAATTTGTAGGATATTTTAAAGCAAAAATCTCAATGCTTTCTTAAATGATTGTTTCGTAGCTTAATTGGATTAAAAGCGCAGCTTGAAATTTATTAGAGTTTAAATGGGTGGCAGGAAACAAGGGAGGATTGCCTAAAATTGCTCCATCTTCAACTTTTCAGGTATTTGTAATCCCAATTTTTATTTCTCTTCCTTGGGTCTTGTACTGAAAAACATTTGAGATAAAGAATTTATCTCACATGCAGTGAAAGAGTAAAAGCAATTGAACCCCACGGGAAGCAATTGAAGCATAGAAAGAGCCCCATATGTCATGCAATTGTGGGAAAAGTTAACAACTACGTGGTAACTGGTAAGTACCTTCATTGTTCTTTTATTTTCTCCTTTTTCATAAAAATCATCTTTCAAGATACCAACAGCGGATTTACCCATCATTTGATTCTTCCTCAAAATCATTTCTATCTATGTATCTCAAAATCCAATGATATACTTGGCTTGTTTATTGATTTAGGTGCATAAATAGATTGGATAGTTCCACTTACTAAGATTGGAGTGACATTGTGGTGGAAGATAAATTCAGGTAACTAATTAGGTACTCAGTTGCTGCTGAAATTCTGTTTTGTTCAATTTGCAAAAATCTCTATGCTTTCTTAGAGTTTAGAAATTCCCTAAATTTTTTGTGGATTCCACTTTCTGCATTCAATCAGAAAGAGAAAAAAAAAAAAATTCAAGATGAATGGAAATATTAAATTTTAAATAATATATTCTTTGGAATTGGAGAAACCCAAATTAAAAAGGAGTGTTTTTTGGTAAATCAGCATAAAACAGAGCATTGGAAAACATTGTAGTATGCTCTTTTCCTTAATGAGATTGAAGACCAGAGTTTGAAATCATGAAACTTACATTTGGTAGATTGATTGAATTGAAGACCAGAGTTTGGGGTTTAACCGACACCAAGGCATTTCATAATGTCCGCAGCCAATAGAGGAGATCACAGCCGCAGCCAAGCTCTGATTTCTCTGTTGCTCATCCATGGTTTTCTCACTCTTTCTCTCCAGGTACATGTTACTACTTTTTCTTAAAGTTTCATCACTTATTTCAGTGAAAAACAAACCAAATCTGAAGAAAAGTCATTGCCATTTCGCCTTTCGCCTTCATAGATACTCCAAATCTCTGATTGTTGGGTTAGTTTGTGAAATTCTGAGCTACCCATTCAAAATAGTATTGAAAAGATCAAAACTTTCAACCCGTGTAAGCAAAAAGCTACAATCTTTGTTCAAAACCCTTTATTTTGCAATTTGCTCAAGTGGGGTTAGTGGTAGATGTTTAGTGATGATATAGTCTTGAATGATTATAATGGGTCACACAATAATCTTCTACTAAAAAAACATGTGAATTTATCTCACATGCAGTAAAAAGGTATAAGGAATTGAACCCCATGGGAAGCAATTGAAGCATAGAAAATTGTTGGGCTCTGCAATTGTGGGAAAAGACAACAACTAAGTAGTAAGATATGATTTTCTTGTTTTCCATTAAAATTGTCATTCAAGATATGATTTCTTGACATACCAGGAGGGGAAAAGAAGAAAAAAAGACAGATACATAAACCCATCATTTGATTCTTGATCCAAATAATTTCTATCTTTGTATCTCAAAATCCAATTGGTAAAGTGATATACTTGATTTTGTTTATTGATTTAGGTTCATAAATAGATTGGAAAATCGCACTTGCTGATGTTGGAGTGACATTGTTGTGGAAGATCAATTCAGATAACTAATCAGGTATTTAGTTGCTTCTAGCCTTACACCGTACCATGTTTTATTCAATTTGTAAGATATTTTAAAGTAGAAATATCTATGCTTTCTTAAATGATTGTTCAATACCTTAATTGGATCGAAAGTACATCTTGAAATTTAGTGTTCGGAAATACACTAGGTTTCGTATGGATTCCACTTTATGCATTTAATTACAAAATAAAAAATAAAATAAAAAAGAACTGAAATAAAAACTTTCAAGTAATTTATTCTTTGGAATTGGAGAAACCAAAACCCAAGTGAATTCAAACAAATAATGTGTTCTGTAAACCAGCATAAAAAATAGCATTGGAACTTTTGAAGTTATGTTGTTTTCCTTACTTTTCAGCATGATTCGAGGTGGAAATATGTGGGGACTGCTCAATTATCCTTGAGATTTGAATTGATTTTTGAAGGATCATACACTCCACTAAAGGTTCATACTTCTCCTTTAAGATTCAGTCCTTTTGTGTTAATAAAATACCTCCCTTTCTCTTGTTTTCTTTTCTTTAAATTCGGTTAAGTTTCTCAATTATATGATTCTGTATGCAGATATGAGACAAAGTTAGAATAATAATCCAGCTAGAGTTGGTGTTTCTTCAAAAAAGCTCGTACTACTTATGCATCTATAAGCAAAAAATTGAGTCTTAATTATTTTAATCTTTATCATGTAATAGCTTTCCTAAAATTCAGATTAAGAATCCTTATCTTGTTCTTTTTCCATTGCCCAGGAGAGTCAATTTGATGCATTTTTCTCTATAACTCTTTTACCTTCAAAAATAACACTATTCATAAAGCCTATGTTTGAAATTTCTTATTCACAACAACTATTGAGAAAAATATTTTATCCAGATTAAGCGGGTGAATTATTATATTAACAGGTTGTAAAGTTAATTTATATTTTCTGTAGCGTTGGCTTTTTTTTTTTGATAAGTAGTAATGCACTTTATTGAAGAAAACCACTTTGTGTGCATAAAGCATGAACACAAGAGTGGGAAATAATTACAATGAAATCATGGATGAGAAAAGTGCAA
>OU015761.1:10527513-10559782 GCA_907173295.1 Fagus sylvatica
ACCATGTGGTGCACCTCGGGCTCGTCCACCACCACGCGGTGCACCTCGGGCACGTCCACCACCACGCGGTGCACCTCGGGCACGTCCACCACCACGCGATGCACCTCGACCACGCGGTGCACATCGCATACGTCCACCAGGAAACGGGTAGCCATATACTGTGTCATCATCATCATCTGCTGGATCGACTGGGGCAGATGTAGAAGCACCATCCAATGTTGCAGGGGCTAATCTATTCAACGAGTTCAAAATTTCAAGGCCCCGATGTAATCCACTTCCCGGGGTTTCAGATGGACACGTAGTGATATGGCTAACCAAAATATCAGCCTGTCACATAAAAAGTACATGTCAGTATACAACTTCATAATATTTATGGATAACTCTAAAGAAAATAACGTAATACTCATTTTAGAAACCTTACCAACTCATCGTATTGGCTGCTGTCCTTACTGATACAACGTCGGGTAATACGACGATACCACCTCATATACGGATGACTATATGAAATGGGCTGCTCCAATAAGGGACGGGTCACAACAGTCTCAGCCCGTGTGTTCCACTTCTGAATATAATCAGCCCATTCAATAGTCCAATCTGTGTCAGACTTCCCCCTCAGATCGACATCGTGTAATCGAGTTTCTGTATCAAATGGCCCTGGAATGTCTTGTTCCATGCCAAACTGCCGCAGAACCCGATTGGGTAGATGCCACTCTATCAAATGACCACATACTAGGGGTGACTTGGT
Organism: Fagus sylvatica; assembly: GCA_907173295.1. NCBI lineage: Eukaryota > Viridiplantae > Streptophyta > Magnoliopsida > Fagales > Fagaceae > Fagus > Fagus sylvatica. The sequence continues at coordinate 10,528,259 of OU015761.1, forward strand.
ACGCCAAATATCTTGTCCAGCTTTGCAATACGCTGGAAGCCCATCTAAAATCTCTTTGTATGGCTCCCAGATAATCTACAAAAGAAAAAATAAAAAAAAACAACAACAACACCAGCATTAGATGACGATAATTTCTCAAAAATCATGAATAATCCATCACACATTAATATTAGATGACGATAATTTTTCAGAAATCATGAACAACCCATCACACATTAACATTTTATTAAAAAGATCAAGATAAAGAAATAAAATAAACTACAAACGCTACCTGACTGGCAAGTATAGTGGAAAACGAACGACGATAGGACTCTAGTACATGTGTCGGGACCTTTTTCTTACATTTAATCCCTCGCCACCTATATACATGAACACAAAAACATTCTCATTAGTTATCATCAACACATGCAATTGTAAAATATTTTATATGAAAAATAACATATAAAGTTTTGTATGAAGTTTCTCTTTTCTAATTGACTATTAATATTAGATGCTTTTGATTTTTAATTCCATTGTCTTTCCAAAAGACGACTTTCATATAATTTTTTTAAAAAAATTTAATGAAAGTCGTCTTTTGTAAAGACATCTTTCATATATATCTTTCAAAAAAATTTATATGAAAGTCGTCTTTTGTAAAGACAACTTTCATATAATTTTTTTAAAAAAATTTATATGAAAGTCGTCTTTTGTAAAGACATCTTTCATATATATCTTTCAAAAAAATTTATATGAAAGTCGTCTTTTGTAAAGACAACTTTCATATAAATCTTTCAAAAAAATTTATATGAAAGTCGTCTTTACAAAAGACAACTTTCATATATATCTTTCAAAAAAATTTATATGAAAGTTGTCTTTACAAAAGACAACTTTCATATAAATCTTTCAAAAAAAATTTATATGAAAGTCGTCTTTTGTAAAGACAACTTTCATATAAATCTTTCAAAAAAATTTATATGAAAGTCGTCTTTACAAAAGACGACTTTCATATAAATCTTTCAAAAAAACTAAGTCTGAAGTGTAGGTTCAGATTTAAAAAAGGCAACAAGTATAGATTAGACAAGTCGTCACAGTCTCTTGATAACAAATGGTTCATCTATCAAGGAGAGAATGTTCCAAATGTCTAAACTACCATACAAAGATAAATAGACTGCAAAAACAAGAATAACAAAATGAATTTAAGGTTGCCAGTGGGCTGTATACCAAATGGGATTCAACACCTGATGGTGGTCAGAGGTTACAGGGTTTGTGAGAACTTTTTTACAATAAATGGATAAACAAGCAATCATCTCAAAATGAATATTGAGGGGCATGCATATCAAAGTGGCATGGAGGAATGAATTGTAAATCCATAGTTAGTGTCAAGTAATCCTCATCACTAATGACTTATTAATCCTATATTTATCCTCATAATCAGAATGCCAAAATATAAAAATAAGACAAATATAAACTAAGACAAAAAATCAACAACTCTATATTTATCCTCATAATCAAAATACCAAATAAAGTGATTAGTAATGAATATAGCCTACATAATGTTTTTCATTCTAGCTAGGTAATGAATATAATCTACATAATTGAATATACCCTAAGTTTCACTTAACAATTTACTGTAATAGTCCAATTGGTACGTACCTAACGCCATGGGGACCTCGGGGTAATGGCTGACCATCAACATCCTCACCATAGTCAATCTCTGGTGGTGCTACAAGTTCAGGCACCATATGTGGAAACCTTTCCCAAGCCCACATCTGGACCAGGATTAATGGGCCAGCAATGTCCTTCGCAGGCATCTCACAGGCGCGGCATAACTCTCTGTACATCCATGCAAGTGCTGCACCGCCCCAACTGTACTCTCTAGCCCGATCAAAATCCTCTAAGAACTGCAGCCACACTACATGGACCTTATTATTCGACTTGTCCACAAAAATGTTCCCGCCCAACAGACTTAACATATAAAATCGAGCATATTGTTGCACAGTCTGCTCATTAGTCTCAGCAGTAATAGGGGCCTGAAATTGCCTACTAAGCCATGGCAATGAAATGCGCGACCCGTCCAATGCCCTTTCAGTTATAGTGACGCCAAGTAATTGTTGACAAAGCTCAGCAGGGTCTACAATAGGTGAGGCCACTAGTGGACGACCATCAACTGGCAGTCCTAGCAGCACCTCCACATCCTGTAACGTGATCGTCATCTCACCATGTGGCATATGAAATGTGTGGGTCTCTCGCCGCCATCGCTCCACTAAAGCTGTAATTAATGCCCAGTCAATCCTTATAAAACCCAAGGCATATAGCCCATACAACCCAGCCCGTTGGATGTATGAGACGACACGAGGATGCGGTTGCGGACCTCGTAATAACACTTTCGAACGGCGACGACAATGGAGAAGTTGTTCAACCTGCAAAATAACAAAAAAATTTTAGTTATCTTTTATTATTCATATATTAAAATGACTAAAATACCAAACTTCAAATTTTGTTTACACACACAAACATTAGTTCGTTAAAATCTGTTATGCCAAACATGACTACTCATAATCAATGAACAGTGGATGATCAAAGCAATACATGTATGAATTGTGTATTAAACAGTTGCTAACTAAAATACGTACCAACGACCCATTCCAAATGGCAGTAGATCGATGACAATACTGCCTCGTCAAGACTGACGGAACAAGAGGACCCGGATGCATCGAATCAATATACTGCAAAAATGAAGAAAATGATATGTCAAATCAATACACGTGCAAATCTGCTTCAATTCAAAACAAGAAATCTCCAAGCATATACATTGTCTCAAAAATACAACCAAACTAAAAGATTAAACGAAAAACACACACACACTATTCAAAGCACCAACTACATAGGTACAAGGAAACTAAATATGAACAGCCACAGAAAGAAAAAGAAAAAAAAGAGAAGATAAATAAAAAGAATAAATTAGAAAAAAAGGAACAAAACCCACAAAGAAAAAACAGAAAGATTTAAGGAACTAAAATATAAGCAGACAAAAATGGAAACTAGTTGTAACAGCTTACCAAAACCTATATAAATGGAAACTAGTATAAATGTAAAGCCAGACAAATGCAGCCTACACACAATGCAAGCACCAATTTTTATTTAGTAAGTGAATTTTAAATTTTTAAACACATAATAACTAGACAGCCAACAATAAGGGACATAAAAGTTCACATATTTCTACTCCTAAAACAAAGAACTAAATCTAATATCATTTAAAATTTTCGACTATACATTTATACTATATAATTATAGCAATGAGAAAAAAAAAATAAAAAAAATCAAGCATAGAGAAATAAAACCTGATTTATAGAAAGTAGTATTGTAGCTTCACTTAACAATAACAATAAAATATTAAATGTATTCGCTATGGCAAACCCCACTACAATTTTAGTATCTACACTAACTTTTAGTGCACCAATAGAATATGGATATCCTGGATCTATTTTCAGTCTTATTGTTTGGTTGAAATTTTATCTGGGCCATCATATCATAATGTGAAATAGGCCCCTCACGAACCACACAACAAGAGTCAACAGTCATGTCCCTTCTAATCAATTCCATCCTTACTGGTAGACGATTATGGTATACTTTCCAAAGAAACACTACCAATTTACAAGGAAGTTTAATCTTCCAAAGGGTAGCCCACATTTCCTCTATTCCCAAGTATCATCAGTTCTTAGTTCCTGCTCACTAACATTCCTCAACTTAAAATCCCTTAACAATTTATATTTAATTTTAACACTAGGAACACAGTTGCCTCCCTTACACAGGTACTCAACATCCCCCTCAACAAAAATTTGGCAAATACCTAGGTGTTTTTCTTCTCACAAGTCGCAGTTCCAGTAACACCAATCAATATCAGGTTGAAAGTTGTTGCTTGACAATTTAGGGTAATGACTAGGTGGCTTTTCCATTCAATTGGTCCACACAACCAACCCAAAAGCTTAATTTTGAACAACACGTGAAGGACTAGCACTTACATGGGATAAGGGTAATAGGAATATTATCTCAAACGTTTGACTCTTATACTATCTTCCTATATTTACACCCTTTTTTTTTTTATAAGTGTCTTCATATATTTACATGATAAGCTAACAACTCCACCGTGGATATTTGCACTTATTTCTGATTGCAAGAATCGACTTGCTAAAGCCTGGAGGGTGGAGGTACAACATGTGTACTGAAAAAAAAAAAAGATTTGTGCAAACCAACTAACATCCAAGGGAGGACAGACTAAAACATCCATGCAGTTTCATTAAACCTTTATTGTATTTTTATTTTTATTTCTTGTCTGTTTGGGCTATATTTCTTGTGTACAAGGGTTATGCCCCTTTCACTATTTTTTCTATAGCAATCATTTTCGATCCAAATAAAACAAATCAATCGTATGCATATTTGGTTTTGAACTCAAGCGTGATTAAATGTCATTTTACAAAATCTTAATCAAGCAGGAACAGTTTTTCAACAGCTCCAAATGCCTGAGAATAAGGAAAACGGTTTACACCAAAACAAACGACACCTAAAAAAGCATAAAATGTTGACAGAGAATGCATTCTGGAGGAGCTAAGTAATTAAATTATTAGTTTCTTTTTTGGTCACATGATATTTGGAATAATTACATTTCAATGGTTTTCTTACAATAAAAATACCTACATAGCAAGTGTTTAGTACTAAAGGTTCAAAAAAAACATTTGTAATGGTTTTCTTATGATAAAATACATACTTAGAAAGTGTTTAGTACGAAAGGTTCAACAAAACATTTTTAACAGTTTTCTTACAATAAAATACATACTTAAAAATGCCAACAAATTGCCATTGTCAAACATTTGCTCATCCTACAATGACCACTGAGCTCCTTAAGTCTCAGTCTGATGAGATCAATATTATACATCCAAGAATCGATGGAACTCCCAGATTTCAAACCAAAAACAGGCCAACTAAACCACTCTGTCTCAGGTACCATCACACTTAGTCTTCTATAACATATCCTATTCTTTATGTGAAATTGGAAATTGCTGAATCAATAGGTTTTCATGTCAAGGTCCTTCTAGGTGCACTCCAATACTTCTGAATCAAAGCATTGCACAGCTTGACCACAGCTTGACCATAATATATCCCACATAACAAGAGTAGATTGTGCCAAGGAGAAAACCATGAATACAGCTCAAACCAGCATACTTAGATGAGTTCTATAATCATAAACCACCGAATCATTTAACTTACAGCTCTGTACAGTTTAGAGCACAAATAGACTACTATGCTTTGTCTAGATAAATCCCAGGTAGCTCAAGTGATCTAATAGAGATAACTAGAAGTACAAATCAAAGCTGCACCACCACAGTATGTCACTAATCTTTTCCCAAATTAATTGAAATTGGAGAAACATAGTAGCCCTACTCCTACTTCAACCCGAAATACTAAAACTCCCATAAAAATGACATCTTTCTACTTTCAACAAAAGCCTGAGTTTCTTTACAGCTTAACCCCAAGAAAACAAAAGACCCCACTACGACTATTACACTAATAGGTTACTTTAAGTTGAGTAATTCAGCCCTTGGAAACCAATATAATATACCACATACTCACAGACTAGTAGTCTCTATTTCCTTTGTTTTTTCTTGTCTCTCTACCCAATCAAACTATAAAAACACAAAATTTTGCACCACAAAATTCAAATATTGGGAACAAGTCAACAAAGAGATTCAAAAACAAAATGCGAATTAAACCCTAATTCAACCAAATTCTCCTCGAACTTCCACCAAAAAACGAATTTACCAACTCTAAAATTCACAAAAACACTTCCTTTAACCTAAACATATAAAAACAAATTCAAAATCTCAAATTCGTAGCTGAATTAGCCCTAACCATAACTAATTCCCTCACTTGAGCTAGCTAATTCGGTTTTTTTGCACGAGAGTCAAATTTGAAACTTTCTTTCGTTCCGCTCTTTCCTTAAGCTTTCTCGGGAACCAAAGCAACAAATTTCTGAACAACACAAAATCTAAGATTCACAAACCACTCTGTTTAACCTAAACATACAAAAACAAACTAAAAATCTCAAATTTGTCACCAAATTAGCCCTAACCATAACTACCTCCCTCACTTGAGCTAGCTAATTAACTTATATTTTCAAAAACAAAGCTCCGCATGAGAGTCAAATTCGTAACTTTCTTTCCTGAAACTTTCTCAGCAACCAAACAGAGCACAACCTAAGTTCAAAAAAAAAAAAAGAGAAATGTAGGTAAAGGACCTTCAAAAGCTTGACGAGAGCGTCTTTGGTAGAAGGAGGTGTCTCGAGCTTGGATCCGACCTCCTTGAGCTGCTGCTCAAGCTTCTTTGATGACAGCCGGAGCAGAGAACGGCAGATAGTGTCGCCGGAACAGAGAAAGCAGAGAGCGTCGCCGGAGAGAGAGAGTCGCCGATGAGAGCCGGCGCAGAGAACTGAGAGAGAGAGTGTCGCCGGAGAGAGAGAGAGACGGGAAAGTAAGTTTGGGAAAGTAGATTTGGGAAAAAAATTTAACAATAAGAATAAGATAAGAAGGGCTGTAAACAAAATTAGGGGCTTTTTTTTTACGTTTAAAAAAATGAGAGTTTTAAAAAAAATAAAACCACCAAAATCGTCTCTTGTAGAGACGATTTTGGTCCTTTTTTTTTTTTTTTTAAATATTTTTAAACAAATATTTAAAAGGCGTTAAAATAAAAATATATATAAAATATGCACGGAAATCGTCTTTGGCAGAGACGATTTTCAAAAGTACCCTACCTTTTGATATAACTTTAAAAGTACCTTATTTGGTTATATAATTTAAAAAAAGGGCTTATTGGGCAAGAAAACTCCAGAATTAGATGTTCCTTCAGTTGACAAAACGCGGGTTTTAACTAGGGTTTTGAACCAATCACAAGTAAGCTCTTGTGAAGGCCTCTACATTCATCGATGTCCAATTTTCTGGTACCCATTTTCTCTTTAATCTTGTTCCCATTTTAATTCCCAAACCACATTATTCTCTCACTGTCACGGAGTTTCAATTTTTGTATCTAATTTTTTTCAGAAACAATTTTGTGGCAGAGAAAGCTCAGTTTTCAATAGAAGAAGCTCTCTCCTCCGGATTGTAGCAATCGCTACTGCCGGGTCGGGTCTTTTGTATGCTACCACAAGCTCAAATTCCAGTATGCATCCAATTAGTTCATTAATCATTCATTTTTCCTTTCTGGGTTTTGATTTATTTTACCATTTCTTTGGTTATTTATAAAATAGAGAAATTGAAAGTTGAAAATTTTGAGTCTTTCTTTGTGGGTCTTTCTTGAAATAAAAAAAATAGTCTGTTTTGAAAACCAATACAATAGTGGCAATAATTCAAATTAGTTCTGTATAAAAATCTTATATGCTTTTGTTATGATAAATTTTAGGAGTAAATGTAGCAGTGAAGGTTCCTGCAGTGCTGCAGGAATCACTATTGCTTCCAAGGCGAATTACACTAGACGTATTTCCCCACCCTTCGTTTCTTTCATCGGATCAGGGGCAATCTGGTTTGTTCTTTATCATTTTTTTTGGCAATAGATTGTGTCTATTATATGTATATATGTATTTTAGGTTCAATTCGAGCTTGAAATTGTAGGAATACTTCCGTTATTTTCTTCTAGAGTTGGTTCGGTTCCATCATCGGATATAAAGAAAGATACTTCTGGGGTGGTTGGAGGCGACCCCAAACCATGTTGCAATTGTTTGGGAAGAGATACTATTGCCAATGCGGCTGCTAGGGTCGGTCCTGCTGTTGTCAATTTATCGGTTCCACAGGGTATATATTTCAGGTTGTTTTATATGTTTGAGATTTAACTTTATTTGGTGAGAAATAGGACCTGAGTTGTTTGTGACATTTGTGTTTGGTAGGTTCTTATGGGATTACTAATGGAAAGAGCATAGGGTCAGGAACTATAATTGATGAGGATGGTACAATATTAACATGTGCTCATGTTGTGGTTGATTTTCCAGGCATGAGGGGTTCGGCCAAAGGGAAGGTTAGTGGTTTTGGTGTTTTGTATGTCATGTCTCACTTAATAAGTAAAAATGATTTTCTCTAGTAGTTTCAAACTTTCAATTCAGCATTCAGCATTACAAATAATAGAGTTGAAATCCAATGGATTTGTAGATGTGCAGATTGCATGCCTTGATTGTTCTGTCTTTGCCTATGGTATCCCTTACGCATGTATATGTACAGTATAAGTAGGAGAAAAGTTGATCTTTGAATTTTTGGCACAATGCATGCTGTTTCTCTATCAGTTTCTTTATAAATGCAGTAGCGCTAAGTGAACCAGTAAATAGTGGTCTCATCATTGGTCTATTTATCTATTTATATTTTAGAATTTTAGAATTTTAAGGCATCATTAAACAGTTCTAGAACTTAGGTATACACATTTAAGCAGTTCATATCATCCGTATATCATATTGAAATATTAACAATTGTTGCAGGTTGATGTGACTTTACAAGATGGCCGGACATTCGAGGGTACAGTAGTGAATGCTGATTTACATTCTGATATTGCGATTGTAAAGATTCATTCAAAAACCCCGCTTCCGACAGCAACACTTGGCTCTTCGAGTAAGCTTCGTCCTGGAGACTGGGTTGTTGCCTTGGGATGTCCACTTTCCCTTCAGAATACCATCACAGCTGGTATTGTAAGGTATTCAGAATAAATTCAAACATTACAAAATTTATATTTACTTTTACCCATTATATATATATAGAAAAAAACATATGCCATATATAAAGAGAAAGTCTACCTGTCAAAGTCAAACGTTCTTGGACCAGCACTCAAGTTGCTTCATGTATCATGTACTTTATTGTGGTAGAATATGATAGATCTCATGTTGGGGCTTAGATTAATGAAACTAAAAATTACTGATTCTTAATGCCTTCCCTCATATTACTTATAAAAAAAAAATGCCTTCCCTCATATTGATCCCTCTGGATGTAGTTGTGTTGACCGTAAAAGCAGTGACTTGGGCCTTGGTGGAATACGGAGAGAGTATTTACAGACGGATTGTGCAATTAATGTGGTAAGACTGTGTGTGTCTTAAAGTTGAGATGGTTGAAGTTGTTGTCATTTATATTTATGACCACGAGGGGCTGCACAATTAGTTACGGATCATGCCTCATGAAATGAGACCAAAACCTACTTATATATATAAAAAAACAGTTTTAGCCCTCTCTTGATTACATACTTGATATTGGTTTTTTGACTTATTATGGTGTAGGGAAATTCTGGGGGCCCCCTTGTCAATATTGATGGAGAAATTGTTGGTGTAAATATTATGAAAGTGCTTGCTGCTGATGGACTGAGTTTTGCTGTACCAATCGATTCGGTCTCTAAAATTATACTGCACTTCAAGAAAAGTGGGTATGTTCTTATAGTTTTGCATGGGAGTACTTATTTTAAGCATTAAATCAGCTACTTAATTGGAAATTTAGTTTGTATAGTGTTCATGTGGAATGTTTCATTTATTGTCAGATTTCAAATCTTGAAAGCCACCTATTATCAGATAATTATAATCATTCAACTCTAGAAGTGAGTGAGTGAGTGTGCATCCAAAAGTTTGTTTGATTAAATAATGTCCACATTATGTCAAATCCTCATTGCTAATTGTGTGTCAAGATATTGCCACTTTAAAATCTTTGGATTAAGTTTTTCCAATGTCCTTTGGATCAATTGGCACCTTCACCTCCCATAAGTTTGGGATGGGTGAGGTTGGGGTTTGTGCATTCTTTGACCTTTGTGTGATTAAATTTATGAAGCAAAAAGAAAAAGTGTTGATTAAGTAGCATTGAAGAGTAAACAACATACAACCCAGGTTCTCCCCCTACCAATAGGAGGTACTTGTGCTCAAATTTTCATAGATGCTTCTTCTATCACAAGAGGTATGAATGAAATGTCTATACATGGAAATCTCTCTCTTTTTCCTGATGGTTATTAGAGCATTGGCCTATGAGCTATGTGTTGGTTATTCACTTACTTTGCCAAAGAGCTCTTGCTTAATTGCCACTTCCTCCTTCCACAAGAATGAGTGGAGGGTGAGACTGGGTGCATGAAAGGAAGAATTTTATTCTAGGCTTCTTGTATGATTCCAAAAGACTTTTAAGATTCATTTGAAAGCATCACGACTGTAAGAGCACATGTAATAGATGGTAATCATGTGCAGAAGGGTTGTTCGACCTTGGCTTGGACTGAAAATGATTGATCTTAATGAGATGATCATTGCACAGCTTAAAGAAAGAGATGCCACATTCCCAAATGTCAATAAGGGTGTTCTTGTACCTATGGTATGTCTTCTAATTGTTTCTTCCCTCAATCTTATTGTATGTACTAAGAGATATATATGTATATATGTGAAATATATTCAGGATCACAATAATTTGTTCTTTTTGAGTGATGCATGTATTATAAATTTCTTTAGTAGTTTGCAGACTTACTTTTTCATATTCTTATCGTAACGGATTTGTGATGGCTACATGTAGGGATTACGATCACTGGTTTGTAGAAACTAGGATGGATCAACTTATGGATATAGTGTACTGCGGTAATAGTTTATTTTTTTTTATAGGTAATAGAGAATTTTATTTAAAAATAAACACCTCTGTGTGCATAAAGTATAAACACAATAGGGTCAAATAATTACAATCATGAGGAAATGTTATGATGAGGATCTAAAGAAGCAATAAAACTAATAGTGTGCGTTGAAGGAATGCTAGGATTTAGCGATGATGTGACGTTTTTAATAAAAAATAACAAAAAATGCATATTCTCATTTTTTACGTTTTTCCCATTGTTTGACTAGGTGACTCCTGGATCCCCTACTGATCGTGCTGGATTCCGTCCTGGTGATGTTGTTATTGAATTTGATGGGAAACCTGTTGAAAGCATCAAGGAGGTATTTGGGACCTCATCATTATCAGTTACTATTTTCTCAGTGGATGTCAGTAGTTGGAAATTATGTAGTTAGCAATGAAAAGTGAAAACGCACTAAAATATTTAATGGCTTGAATTTGAGTAGTTCATGATTAATGGAGAAATAATCCTTAATCTTATATTATTAATGCATTATCCTTTCATTAAATTGCAATTTAGTGGCTTCTAGCAGGAATCCTGGTCCTGAGGGCCTCATAACGGATTTGACTGAATGTGTTAATTGTCAGAATATTTTAAGATTGAGATGCTAAACTAAAGGATATTAAAAGAAAATATAATTTAATACAATTTACAATTTAATCGAGTTTGGGTTAAAAAAACTCAAGCTTTTGTCTAATTGAGTTTGTTGCTTACTATTTCCATGATTATGTTTTTATTGTGGCAGATTATTGAAATAATGGGGGATAGAGTTGGAGTACCCATGAAAGCGGTTGTGAAAAGAGCTAATGATAATCTTGTGACTTTGACAGTAATTCCAGAGGAATCCAAACCAGATATGTGAAAGGCTGCAACTCTCCTTTTCAAGACATATATGTTGGTTATATCTTTTGTATTCTGGTGAGTGTGGAGAAAACAAATGTACATTAGCAGGAGAGTTTCATTTTTTAATCTTTAGGTTTCTAGGTTTTGGTCCCTTTTTGGCTTATTCCTTCAATGTCAACTTAGCATTTTGTGAAAGACAATTGCGGCAAAAATATTGTTGATATTAGTGGGAAATGCATTCTATACCAGTTATCTTTTGTTTTACTTAAGCATCTTAGCACTTGCACCAACATGTAAGGAACTGTGTATCACACGAACACGTGCACACACTTAAAAAAAACCCTACTTACAGTTGGATTGGGTATTAGGTTTTCGGAATTAACCCGAATAGACCCGACCCGACCCTACCAATTATTACTTCTCACTTGTACATGTGAAGAATGCATTGGTTGCATGGATTTCCTCTCCTCCCCTTTGTTGACACATATCCACTATTGTACATTGTGTTCGACCCTTTTGCACAATTTCTCATTGTCATCGTTGTTGTGATGTTCTCTTTGGCAAGTCCTCTATCATGAATACAAATCCTCTATCACAAACATGTGCGCAATAGGGCAACAATGTGATCATCATGACGGGACCATGAACATGCTCCCCATCCAAGGACGACTTCCCCACCCATGCCAGTTAGAATTATGTTTGGGTCGAGTGATGAATTGACCCTCAATCCAAGCTTGACCGAGCTCCAATCACCCCTAATTGTTCATGTAAAAGTTTAGAGAAAATTAAATATATCTTGTTCTAATTCTTGCTAATGACTTGCCTTGCATTGGAAAAGATGACCAATTCAGCCGATTGGGATAAATAGTTTGAATTGGATAGTTTCTAAACTTTATGCATATAGCAACTCTATGTCCAGGGGAAAATATAACCAAGTAAATAGCAAAAAATAAAATGAAAAAGAAGCAAAGAACGAAAGAAAAGTTCTAATAATGTTATAGAAAGAACTTTAAATCCAACCAAACTCCAATGATATTGATTCATATTCAAATTCAGAGATTAATTGGTGAAAATAAAAACATAATGGTAACAACAAAACAATAAAAGATTACAGTCATCAGAAAGCAAAGCTATCACATAATAGCTCCAATATATCCTAAATATGTGTTGATGGTGTGAACACATGGCCTTGCCGTTACACCATCAACATTCTTAACTGCTGCTCTAATCTTCTGGCAAACTCATACGAAAAATACAGAATACAGATAGCCTTTAGGCTTCTTGGACGATGTCACACAATCTTATGATCACCAAATTGAATATCCCGTGTATCACCACAATTGTCAAAAAGCTCCTTTATGAGTTTATCCCCTCCTAGGATTTGACTGGACCAGAGTTGAATGATGAGCACCAAATGGTTCTTATGGAACTTTGCTTCTTCAATGTAGAACCACATGGGAAAATTTGATGTGGGATTGACATTAAAATATTCTACAACTAGAGTTTGTTGCTTTGAGGGCGAATTGCCTATGATGGAGATTGCAATATATGCACATTCTAAAGAAAACATGCATGAATTTGAGGCCTGCCAAATATATAACATCGATGTCAATAGGACGATAATACATACATGCTATGCAATGATGATTAGAGATTTAGAATTATAAGAAGGAGAGTTAACTAAGATGAGAGGAGTAAGTGAAAGATTTGTTTTTGGTTAGGGAATAAAATAGAGTTGAGAAGTCCAGTTCTTCATAAATTAGTATAGGTGGATGGAGTTTGTCAAAAGGTGGAATGCTAAATCACACATTTAGTTGCTACTCTATAGCTTGTTTGAATAAAAAGTTCTTTTGATTATATTAAAAAAAGAAAAAAAAAAGTGACATTTAGGACTGCAGAAAATCACACTGCAAATGATGTTACCTTATGCTGCCATAATTAATAGGAAGTTAATCTCTAACAAATAATCTGCTTATCCAAAATGAAGAAGAGAAATCTCTAAATGAAGTGACTACCTTGCAATATTCTGATAAGAATAAAGAACCGATGCACCATACGGTAGTGGCAGAACGTCCCAAGTAGCAGTTGCCTTAAAACTGAAGCTATCCTCAAAAAGGTGCTGGTAGAAGATGAAACTTGTCACATTTGTAGCATCTCAAATGCAAATTAAAGATTTCTTGTATTTTGATTTCAAAATCTGCCAATGGAGAGATAACAAAGAGGATTCTTAATCTGACTTTTAGGAAAGCTATTACATGATAAGGATTGAGATAATTAAGACTCATTTTTTTTCACTTATAAATGCACAAGTAATACCAGTTTTTTTTTTTTGAAGAAACACCAACTCTTGTCTGGTTTAGTATTCTGATATTGTCTCATATCTGCATACAAAATCAAAAAATTGAGAAAATTAGCCGAGTTTAAACCAAAAAAAGAAAAAAAGAGAAGAGAAAGTTGGGTATTTGATTAACCCAAAAGGATTGAATCTTAAAGGAGTTGTACAAACCTTTAGAAGTACTGGAGTGTATGATCGTTCAAAAATCAATTCAAATCTCAAGGATAATTAAGTAGTCTTAGAGCAGTCCCCACCTATTTCCACCTGGCTTCATGTTGATGAGTTAGGAAAAGAACATACTACAAACTTTCCAATGCCATGTTTTATGCTAGTTTACATTTCAATTAATCCATTTTTATAATTAAATGCATAATGTGGAATCCATCCAAAATTTAATGCATTTATATTTCTAAATTTCTAGCTGTGCTTTTAATCCAATGAAGCTACAGAACAATCATTTAAGAAAGCATAGAGATTTCTGCATTAAACGATCCTACAAATTGAACAAAACATGGTAGAAGCTTATACATAAAGAAGAATTTAAGCAACAAAATACCTGATTAATTATCTGAAATGATCTTCCACCACAATGTTACTCCAATATCAGCAAGTGTGACTTTCCAATCTGTTTATGCACCTAAATCAATAAACAAACCAAGTATTTCCAGTTAGGGAATAAAATAGAGTTGAGAAGTTGAAGTTCTACATAAATTAGTATAGGCAGAGGAGTTTTTCAAGGGGTGGGCTAGTTGAAGTGTAGCACAACAGGGCGGAGTTAAAGAAGACAAATCCTTCTTTTGGATGAGTTTTTGTTGAATTTGTAGTATGACTGACCTGATACTATGAAATAGAACACATATAACAATAACATGAAAATAATTAATGTTTAAACATGTACCTATCATTAAACAATTATCTATAGACATTGAAAAACAAATGAAAATAGAAACAAAATATATTTAAAGAAATGGTAATATGTTAAGCTATATGATTAACACTACAATAATACAGGGAGAGAGATGTGCACTTTAACAATTGATTTCTTAATTAAAATTCCATTTCTGTGGCAGATTTGGGACTATAAAACTAGCCTAGACCAATGCTATTCATGGGCTTAATAATAATAAAAAAAAAAGGAGATTAGCCCACAAAAAAGAAAAAAAATCCAGTGCAATAACCCAACTTTTCTAACTTGCCATTAGCGGGTATGCGACAATTATCACAATTTGTGTATTATGAAGTACTGTATTTACAATATCAGCTTGAAATTCCTATCATTCAGTGTAAGATTTTCAAATTCTTTGCCAACAGTATTATCTGAAATTGCAGCACATACTGACATCACAAAAGATTCTTCGTTTTTGTTCATATCTCTTAAAGCCAGGGAAATTAAAAGCACTTCAAGGATCTTCATTGGAAACTAACCCAAACTCCTAGCAAAAGAATTTCCAATTATCAATATAGCAACGTAATCATGAGATGCCATGAGGAATACATAATCATAAAACCATTTAGTTAATAGTGGATGTGTGCCTAATCAATTGAATCAAAATTTGCCATTTGAAACTGATGAGAAAACAAAGGCAAGTTCCTTACATAATCGGTTGGTTGCCAACCTTCTCAAACAGCTCATAGGCATGCTTTGATGTTGTTCCCAGCTCTCCATTCCTTCCAGATAATGCACACTTATGGCAGCCACACAAAATTCTTCAAAATCCAATTTGCTGTATTGAATAAAACTAATAAGCAACATACACACAAGTAGACAATTAGCTGCCACTCTTATCATTATTTTGTTTTAGGAAGTAAAATTTTCAAATCAGTTACAACAGACAGAAATCTGATTTTTGACAGCATTACCATGTCGGAATACTCTAGAGCCCGTGAATCCTTGATCAATGGAATGCTCGTTGCATAGGGAGAAAAATCCTTCATTGTAATGACAAAGGTGAGAAATTCTGTCCCATGAACTAAAAATTGTCAGTTTCCAAATAATCAATTGTAACAGCAAAATTTTGCATATAATTGAATCATGTACCCCCAATAGCAAAGTCTTCTAATGGCCAAGGACTAAGAATCTTTCCTCTAAAATCTTTCTGTTCTTTCCATATGTGGGATAACAGTTGAGTGGTTAACAGAGCCTGCAAACTTGAGAATGAGGCAGAGAGAAAGGAGAGTAATGAATTTTGCACGGATGTCTATCTTAATATAGAGGACTAGCGGCAGGCAGACTCATTGGAATTAAAACCATGTATCTTTATAATACGAGTATTGACATAAATAAATGATTTAGAAAAAGGAGGAATACAGTGGAAACCATACATACTTCAAAAGTGGGGACAAACTACAACCCAAAAGAGAAGAAAATGATGTCAAAGTCTCATATCAGAATAATGGAGGTGTGCTTGGCAAATGGACTACATAGGCATGTAAAAGAAAGAAACAAGGACTCAAGGCAACACTAAAATCACATCAAATAGAACTTTAACAAAAGAGGAAGAACTCACCCAAAAGAGTTTCAACATTTCAAACTCTGGTCTTCAATCTCATTAACTAAAAACAGCATACTACAAAGTTTTCCAATGCTCTGTTTTATGCTGGTCTACAAAAAAAAAAAAAATCGTTTTTAATTTTGGTTTCGCCAATTACAAAGAATAAATTACTTAATATTTAATATTTCAATTCATCTTTTTTTATTTTGTGATGGAATGCAGAAAGTGGAATCCACCAAAAATTTAGTGCATTTCTAAACTCTAATAAATTTCAAGCTGTGCTTTTAACCCAATTAAGCTACAAAACAATCATTTAAGAAAGCATAGAGATTTTTGCTTTAAAATATCCTACAAATTGAACAAAAAAGAATTTCAGCAACTGAATACCTAATTAGTTACCTGAATTTATCTTCCATCAGAATGCCACTCCAATCTCTTCAAGTGGAACTATCCAATCTGTTTACGCACCTAAATCAATAAACAAGCCAAGTGTATCATTGGATTTTGAGATATAAATTATTTGGATGAAGAATCCAATGATGGGTTTATCCCCTGTTGGTATGTGAAGAAATCTTATCTTGAATAACAATTTTTAAGAAAAAACAAGAAACTAAAAGAAACAGAAGAGAAAAAGTGTCTACTTGTGAGATATATTCAAATGATGGGTTTACCACCTAATTGTTGACTTTTCCCACAATTGCATGACATTTACTAGAAAGCTTTCTCTATGATCAGAGAAAAAGTGTCTACTTGTGAGATATATTCAAATGATGGGTTTACCACCTAATTGTTGACTTTTCCCACAATTGCATGACATTTAAGGCTTTCTCTATGATTCAATTGCTTATACCCCTTTCACTGCATGTGAGATATATTCAATTTTTTTTTTCAGTACAAGACCCAAGGAAGAGAAAAAGTGTCTACGACAAAATTGGGATTACACATACCTGAAAAGCAATTTGAGGCAGTCCTCCCCTTTTTCCTGGCACCCATTTATTTACTCCTTTGAAAATTTTCTGCATATTTAATTGCAAATAAATTTCCCAAAACATCAGCTTGTTGAAGAAGACAAGAAGTTGGCGTAAAAGGAAAAAAAGAAATTGTTTGCATAGAAAGTGCACGTTGACGTACCTGCCCAAAGAAGCGGAAGCATATTGATTGCTGTACAAGAGTTTAATCCTTAATCTCCACTGAAAATAATTAATGTTTAAACATGTACCTATCATTAAACAATTATCTATAGACATTGAAAAACAAATGAAAATAGAAACAAAATATATTTAAGGAAATGGTAATATGTTAAGCTATATGTTTAACACTACAATAATATAGGGAGAGAGATGTGTACTTTAACAATTGATTTCTTAATTAAAATTCCATTTCTGTGGCAGATTTGGGACTATGCTTAACTTGCCATGGACCCATGCTATGCACGGGATTAATTAAAAAAAAAAAAAAAAAAAAAAAAAAGAGACCCAAATTAGCCAAAAAAAAAACAGTGCAATAACCCAACTTTTCTAACTTGCCAGTAGTGGGTATGCGACAATTATCACAATTCGTGTATTATAAAATACTGTGTTTACAATATCAGCTTGAAATTTCTATTATTCAGTGTAAGTTTTTCAAATTGTTTCCAACGGTATTATCTGAAATTGCAGTACATACTGACATCACAAAAGATTCTTCGTTTTTGTTCATACCTCTTGAAGCCAGGGAAATTAAAAGCTCTTCAAGGATCTTAATTGAAAACTAACCCAAAATCCTAGCAAAAATATTTCCAATTATCAATATAGCAACCAAGTAATCATGAGATGCCATGAGGAATACATAATCATAAAACCATTTAGTTAATAGTGGATGCGTGTCTAATCAATTGAAACAAAATTTTCCATTTGAAACTGATGAGAAAACAAAGGCAAGTTCCTCCAAACATAATCAGTTTGCCAACCTTCTCAAACAGCTCATAGGCATGCCTTGATGTTGTTCCCAGCTCTCTATTCCTTCCAGCTGATGCACACTTATGGCAGCCACACAAAATTCTTCAAAATCCAATTTTATGTACTGAATAAAACAAGCAACATACAAAAGTAGACGATTAGCTGCCACTCTTACCACTATTTTATTTTAGGAAGTAAAATTTTCAAATCAGTTACAACAGACAGAAAATCTGATTTTTGACAGCATTACCATGTTGGAATACACTAGAGCCCATGAATCCTTGATCAATGGAAGGCTCGTTGGATAGAGAGAAAAATCCTTGATTGTAATGAGAAATTCTATTCCAGGTGACAAATTCTATCCCATGAAATAAAAATTGTGTCAGTTTCCAAATAATCAAATGTAACAGCAAAATTTTCCTTATAATTAAATCACGTACCCCCAATAGCAAAGCCGTCTAATGGCCAAGGACTAAGAATCTTTGTTCTAAAATCTTTCTGTTCTTTCCATATGTGGGATAACAGTTGAGTGGTTAACAAAGCCTGCAAACTTCAGAACAAGGCAGAGAGGAATACATAATCATAAAACCATTTAGTTAATAGTGGATGCGTGCCTAAGCAGTTGAATCAAAATTTTCCATTTGAAACTGATGAGGAAAAAAAAAAGGGAAGCTCCTTCAAACATAATCAGTTTGTTTCCAACCTTCTCAAACAGCTCATGGGCAAGCCTTGATGTTGTTCAGAGCTCTCCATTCCTTCCAGCTGATGAACTCAAATGGCAGCCACACAAAATTCTTCAAAATCCAATTTTCTGTATTGAATAAAGTTAATATGCAACATACATAATTAGACAATCAGCTGCCACTCTTATCATTATATTATTTTAGAAAGTAAAATTTTCAAATAAGGCAATCAGTTACAATAAACAGAAATATGATTTTGACAGCATTACCATGTTGGAATACTCTAGAGCCCGTGAAATCCTTGATCAATAGAAGGCACGTTGTATAGGGAGAAAAATCCTTGATTGTAATGACAAATTCTGTCCTATGAAATAAAAATTGTTTCAGTTTCCAATTAATCAACTGTAACAACAAAATTTTGCTTATAATTGAATCATATTCCCCCAATAGCAAAGTCGTCTAATGGCCAAGGACTAAGAATCTTTGTTCTAAAATCTTTCTGTTCTTTCCATATGTGGGATAACAGTTGAGTGGTTAACAGAGCTTGCAAACATGAGAATAAGGCAGAGAGGAAGGAGAGTAATGAATTTTGCACGCATGTCTATCTCATTATAAAGGACTAGCAGTAGGCAGACTCATTGGAACTAATACCTTGTAATGAGTGCAAAAACTAAAAGATTTCAATTCTATAATATTAAGCAGTCTGGTCAATGGAACATGCCTTTGTTGGATAAAGAAACAACTTAAGCTTTTCTCCAATGCTCTAGTAAATCAGTGGAGACCAATTTCAAATTCTGAGAACACCTTATTTGAACCCAATCTTTTTCTGAGTTCTGAATAACTTCATCTAGAGAACAATGTACTGAGAAAGCCTTGTTTTTCAGTTCTTCCCTACCAAATTATTTGCCCAATGCAACAATATTTTCTACAAGGAGCACACCGAATTTTCTACGAATAACAGATATCAAAATAAGAAATTAGAAGAAAACAAGGAACTTGATTTCAATACAATTGCACTATCAATTTAAATTTTTTTGATTAGTAAAAATGAATTCCTGGACCTAAAGCATACAAGATTCCAATTTATATGATTTTTATAGATGTCAAACAAAGGCTGGATGACATCTGTTTGCCTTTATGGTATGTTAAGCATCCTTATGAAGTGCAAAACCGGTTTTCAAATAAGGCTTTTATGATGTCTTAACTCTTAAGATCCATCTTAAAGGAATAATAAAAATTTTGTCCGGGAAAACTGCTGCTCAGTCTATGAATCATAAAATTGGTAATAATCCATTTATTCTTCCTAGTAAGTTAAATCAACTTCTTTTTTTTTTTGATAATGGTAAGTTAAATCAACTACTCATGATTTTAATCCATCAAACGGATGGATTTGTTAACAAACTAATGCACATTCATGTTTTTCTGGAGTGGGAAATCCCATTCCAGGATTTGGAATCTGATTCCATCTTGCCTCTTTTGGACTATTTGGAGGGAACGGAACCGTCGTGTCTTTGAAGATGTGGAGTGCACGGATTCACAGCTTCTTGAATTTTTCTCTAATTCTTTATTTGATTGGGCTACAGTGTGGGGCTATACTCACTCCACTTCTGTAATCTCTTTTTTAAATTCTTTGCACTTTTCTCATCCATGATTTCATTGTAATTATTTCCCACTCTTGTGTTCATGCTTTATGCACATGAAGTGGTTTTCTTCAATAAAGTGCATTACTACTTATCAAAAAAAAAAAGCCAACGCTACAGAAAATATAAATTAACTTTACAACCTGTTAATATAATAATTCACCCGCTTAATCTGGATAAAATATTTTTCTCAATAGTTGTTGTGAATAAGAAATTTCAAACATAGGCTTTATGAATAGTGTTATTTTTGAAGGTAAAAGAGTTATAGAGAAAAATGCATCAAATTGACTCTCCTGGGCAATGGAAAAAGAACAAGATAAGGATTCTTAATCTGAATTTTAGGAAAGCTATTACATGATAAAGATTAAAATAATTAAGACTCAATTTTTTGCTTATAGATGCATAAGTAGTACGAGCTTTTTTGAAGAAACACCAACTCTAGCTGGATTATTATTCTAACTTTGTCTCATATCTGCATACAGAATCATATAATTGAGAAACTTAACCGAATTTAAAGAAAAGAAAACAAGAGAAAGGGAGGTATTTTATTAACACAAAAGGACTGAATCTTAAAGGAGAAGTATGAACCTTTAGTGGAGTGTATGATCCTTCAAAAATCAATTCAAATCTCAAGGATAATTGAGCAGTCCCCACATATTTCCACCTCGAATCATGCTGAAAAGTAAGGAAAACAACATAACTTCAAAAGTTCCAATGCTATTTTTTATGCTGGTTTACAGAACACATTATTTGTTTGAATTCACTTGGGTTTTGGTTTCTCCAATTCCAAAGAATAAATTACTTGAAAGTTTTTATTTCAGTTCTTTTTTAGGTTCGTTCTTTTTTTTATTTTAATTAACTTTCCCTTGGAAAAGTTAAATGCATAGGGTGGCTTTTTTTGTTTGGAAGTGGAATCCATACGAAACCTAGTGTATTTCGAGTGGTGAGTCGAACACTAAATTTCAAGATGTACTTTCGATCCAATTAAGGTATTGAGAAGGAAAGAACAATCATTTAAGAAAGCATAGATATTTCTACTTTAAAATATCTTACAAATTGAATAAAACATGGTACGGTGTAAGGCTAGAAGCAACTAAATACCTGATTAGTTATCTGAATTGATCTTCCACAACAATGTCACTCCAACATCAGCAAGTGCGATTTTCCAATCTATTTATGAACCTAAATCAATAAACAAAATCAAGTATATCACTTTACCAATTGGATTTTGAGATACAAAGATAGAAATTATTTGGATCAAGAATCAAATGATGGGTTTATGTATCTGTCTTTTTTTCTTCTTTTCCCCTCCTGGTATGTCAAGAAATCATATCTTGAATGACAATTTTAATGGAAAACAAGAAAATCATATCTTACTACTTAGTTGTTGTCTTTTCCCACAATTGCAGAGCCCAACAATTTTCTATGCTTCAATTGCTTCCCATGGGGTTCAATTCCTTATACCTTTTTACTGCATGTGAGATAAATTCACATGTTTTTTTAGTAGAAGATTATTGTGTGACCCATTATAATCATTCAAGACTATATCATCACTAAACATCTACCACTAACCCCACTTGAGCAAATTGCAAAATAAAGGGTTTTGAACAAAGATTGTAGCTTTTTGCTTACACGGGTTGAAAGTTTTGATCTTTTCAATACTATTTTGAATGGGTAGCTCAGAATTTCACAAACTAACCCAACAATCAGAGATTTGGAGTATCTATGAAGGCGAAAGGCGAAATGGCAATGACTTTTCTTCAGATTTGGTTTGTTTTTCACTGAAATAAGTGATGAAACTTTAAGAAAAAGTAGTAACATGTACCTGGAGAGAAAGAGTGAGAAAACCATGGATGAGCAACAGAGAAATCAGAGCTTGGCTGCGGCTGTGATCTCCTCTATTGGCTGCGGACATTATGAAATGCCTTGGTGTCGGTTAAACCCCAAACTCTGGTCTTCAATTCAATCAATCTACCAAATGTAAGTTTCATGATTTCAAACTCTGGTCTTCAATCTCATTAAGGAAAAGAGCATACTACAATGTTTTCCAATGCTCTGTTTTATGCTGATTTACCAAAAAACACTCCTTTTTAATTTGGGTTTCTCCAATTCCAAAGAATATATTATTTAAAATTTAATATTTCCATTCATCTTGAATTTTTTTTTTTCTCTTTCTGATTGAATGCAGAAAGTGGAATCCACCAAAAATTTAGGGAATTTCTAAACTCTAAGAAAGCATAGAGATTTTTGCAAATTGAACAAAACAGAATTTCAGCAGCAACTGAGTACCTAATTAGTTACCTGAATTTATCTTCCACCACAATGTCACTCCAATCTTAGTAAGTGGAACTATCCAATCTATTTATGCACCTAAATCAATAAACAAGCCAAGTATATCATTGGATTTTGAGATACATAGATAGAAATGATTTTGAGGAAGAATCAAATGATGGGTAAATCCGCTGTTGGTATCTTGAAAGATGATTTTTATGAAAAAGGAGAAAATAAAAGAACAATGAAGGTACTTACCAGTTACCACGTAGTTGTTAACTTTTCCCACAATTGCATGACATATGGGGCTCTTTCTATGCTTCAATTGCTTCCCGTGGGGTTCAATTGCTTTTACTCTTTCACTGCATGTGAGATAAATTCTTTATCTCAAATGTTTTTCAGTACAAGACCCAAGGAAGAGAAATAAAAATTGGGATTACAAATACCTGAAAAGTTGAAGATGGAGCAATTTTAGGCAATCCTCCCTTGTTTCCTGCCACCCATTTAAACTCTAATAAATTTCAAGCTGTGCTTTTAATCCAATTAAGCTACGAAACAATCATTTAAGAAAGCATTCGAGATTTTTGCTTTAAAATATCCTACAAATTGAACAAAAAAGAATTTCAGCAACTAATACCTAATTAGTTACCTGAATTTATCCACCATGCCACTCCAATCTCATCAAGTGGAACTATCCAATCTGTTTACGCACCTAAATCAATAACCAAGCCAAGTATATCATTGGATTTTGAGATAGAAATTATTTGGATGAAGAATCAAACGATGGTATGTGAAGAAATCTTATCTTGAATGACAATTTTTAAGAAAAAACAAGAAATTAAAAGAAAAGGAAGCTACTTACCACCTAGTTGTTCACTTTTCCCACAATTGCATGACATATAAGGCTTTTTCTATGCTTCAATTGCTTCTCGTGTGGTTCAATTGCTTATACCCTTTCACTGCATGTGAGATAAATTTATTTTAATTTTTTTCAGTACAAGACCCAAGGAAGAGAAATAAGTGTCTACGAAGAAATTGGGATTACACATACCTGGAAAATTTGAAGATGGAGCCAATTTGAGGCAATCCTCCCCTGTTTCCCTGCCACCCATTTATTTAGTGCTTTGAAAATTTTCTGCATATTAAATTGCAAATAAATTTCCCAAAACATCAGCTTGTTGAAGAAGACAAGAAGTTGGCGTAAAAGGAAAAAAAGAAATTGTTTGCATAGAAAGTGCACGTTGACGTACCTGCCCAAAGAAGCGGAAAACATATTGATTGCTGAACAAGAGTTTAATCAATAATCAATATATTCAAAATATGGGATGTGTGCAATCTTATGCCAATCCTCGCCAATTCTCTCCCGGCATCTTTCCTTCAAGTGGGGACATTTGCGGATTATCAGAGTTTGTAAAAGAGTGAGGTTGCCGATCCCCTCAAGAAGTGAGGAAGTGAGGTCTGAAATGATGTGAGATTCCTTGAGGGGGCAATTTCAATCCAAAATTGCAAGGCTCTGAATTGAAGTGAGGCGATTTCTTGAAGTGAGGTCAGCTTGGGGATTTGGTTCAAGTCTCTGAAGTGAAGTGAGGTTCTGAAATGATGTGAGTTTGCCGATTCCTTCAGGAAGTGAGGTCAGATTGGGGCATTTGGAAATTATCAAGGCTCTGAAGTGATGTGAGGTTGCCGATTCCTTCAGGAAGTGAGGTCAGATTGGGGCATTTGGAAATATCAAGTCTCTGAAGTGAAGTGACGTTGCCGATCCATTTGGGTAAAGTAATCAAGATACACTGAAATCTCGAGCTCTTGTAGAGTGGTAACACATTGTGTGCTATCATCACTCTCCTCACTGAACAAATCAAGCTCTTTGCACTTCCCAATATGCAGCTTTTTAAGGGAGGTAGATGTTGCATAAATCGAGGCAGAGATTTTAGTCTAGGGCACACAAATCGTTAGATCCTCTAGAGAAGCCAGGTTCTGCAACAACTCCTCTGGAAGAGACTCAACTCTTGTATCCTCCAAAGCCAGAGACTTTAATTTGGAGAGAGGAGGGGAGGAGGACGAAGAGGAGGGAAGTGAAGAGTTGCTGACAATTCATCGTCATCGCCATTGTCTCTGCAAAGGCTTCAAGCTGTATTATCCAGATATAGCTCTTCTTCTGGCATGCAAGTTAGGTTATTGCATCCCTGATATACAAGTAAGAAAGACAAGGAAAGGAAGGCAATGATATATGCTGCTGATATTGATTGCTTGATATTGATGTCGTTGTTGCCGCGTCCAGATATCCCTCCTCCACCATCCCTTTGTTAGGGCAATTCTCAAGTCTGAGTGTCTTTAGGGATGGGAAAAATGTTGTTGAAGCAGAGAATTCATCAGTGATTTCTCGGTCTGTTATGTATTCCAGACCAATTATTCTGTAAAGAAGAGTTCTCGGAGAGACGGAAGTTGATACAATGGTGATAGATGTTGGCACATTGAATTTGATATTTTTAATTCAACAAGACTAGTCACTAGAAGGAAGCCAACTCGGAAAACTCACACCCCGATATCCTTTCACCGTTCAACTTTTTTAAAGTATGGTGTGGCTGGAGGCCTTCCAATAAATTTTCATCATCAGAGACGTATGTGCCATTGTTATCCTCCGAATCCCAACCTTAATTCCAAACTTTCTAAGATGTCGCTTCTCCTTCAAATTTAGCAGCCTTGGCTTCTAAGGTAGCATCTGTCACCCACGCCAAATTTTTAATACATAGTTCACCTCTCACCTAGTTGTGGAAGAGGAAGCTCAGTTCAGCTAGTCCACCACAATGCTTGGTCAAACTCTTCCATCTATCTATCTCAAGATGACCAATTTTTTAAGCTTTAACGGTCCTTGCCATAATCCACTCACAACAAATAGCTGAGGTAAAGTTTGCAATTCTTTAAACTTTTCACATTTAAGAGAAGTCAACAATTGCCCTATTCCACATGGCATGTGAGTCAAACTCTCACAACCATCTATCTCAAGATGCTTGAGGTTGACCAATTTTTGAATGTCTCTCGGTAATTCTTTAAGCTTTGTACAGTAAGAGAGCTTTAATGTTTGCAAATTCACCAATCTAATAAATAGAATTAGGGAGAACCTTCAATGTCATTGCAAGACTAAGATCAAGGTACTTCAAGATATGTCAACTTGTTGTATAGAATTCGGCAATCGTCACAATTTTTAGACTACTGTAGGTCTAACACACGCAAGCATCTAAAACTGGAAATAAATTTTCTTGAGAGATGATTCTTTGCGTAGGGAACCTGTAGCCAAATCTGAAAAATGTACGTATCTTCTTTGCTTTTGCTTTCACTAACAAGCTTAAATCATCCTCAAAACCACTGTGAAATTTGATACTGATAGGTGACGAACTGTTTCATTGACAATCTTTTTGCATTAGAATCAACATATGTGCACTCAATCCTTGAAGACTAATTTGTGCAATATCATGGATTAAATCATGCATTTTGAAACTAATTATATTCCCAAATTTATCTTCTTTAGCTTCTTGGAAGAAGGACCTCCAAAGTAGATCCATGCAATACTCGTTAGCAACATCTTCTAATTGTAGCTCTTTCATTTGGTGGTTGGATAAACCCTTGTGCTATCCATAGTTGTATCAACATCGACTTTGGAATCTCGTAATCTTTAGGAAATAATGTACAATAAGTGAAACAACACTTTAAATGTGATGGGAGATGATCGTAACTCAATCTTAGAATTGGTAAGATACTATAATTTTTTACTCCTTGAGTTACACTTGTAAGTGCTGTATCCTTGATATATAACCATTCTGCCTCAGTCTCTTTAGACAATAACATGTTCACTATTGTCTTTATGGCAAGAGGCACTCCATAACATTTAACCGAATAAGAATCGGGTCGGATAGAGAGTGCTGTATCCATGTCGATTCCAATTTCTTCAAGTTTGGGATCAATGGTCTTTTGCCGTTTTTCTAATGCCATTTGCTTAAATAAAGACCAAGATTGGTTTTTCGATAGACGATGTAGAACATAAGGTGAGATTGAGCTAGTAATCTTTGCAACCGATTTAGATCGTGTAGTTATCACCACCTTACTTCCGTTTGAGCCACCCATCAAGAGTTTTTTCAATTCAGACCAGAGTAACTCATCTTCGTTCCACACATCATCCAACACAAGTAGATACTTCTTATGGTTGAGGCATTCGAGAAGTTTATTTTTCACTAGCTCCATTTCAAGGTTTTCAACTTTCGTTTTAGTTGCACATCCAATTATCTTTTCAGCAATTGTTTTCACATTAAAGACATCAAGACATCAGACACACTAACACCCACATTTTCATTGAATTCATTCAATAATAATCTTTCACTTCGTTATCATTGAATACATATTGAGCAAGTGTGGTTTTCCCTAACCCTCCAATTCCCACTATGGATATGAACAACACATTTTCTTCCTCATCAATTTTCAACATATCTATGATTTTCCTCTTATCATCTTCTCTCCCAATAACTTTTTCATCAGTTATAAATGAGTGAGTTTGGTCCCTCTCCCTAGCCACAACCCTTGTCTGTAAAGGTACCAACTGTAAATTATTCTTATCATTTGCTATTGCATCAAGTTATCTCCCTTATCTTGTAGCCTTCATCTATCTTGTGAGCCATCTTAAAACGAAAAGCAAGTTGGTTTGAACTCGAGAAGAAAATACGTACCTTCTTTGCCATCTTATCACCACACATCACCCTTCGCCGCAAATCTTCGGTGGAGAAATCGCTCAACACATTATCCGCATCATAAGCTACGTCTCTAAGCTTCATGAGCCAGTCTTTGACTTGATTGTTCGTGTCCTGCTTCTGCTCTGCATCTTGGAGTACAGCTTGAATAGTGGAAAAAGTGTTCTTCAAATTTTCGAACTCGCCTTTGACACCCCAGATAGATCCAATCTCTTCAAAAGCCACAGAACTCAACCTTTCAATGATCTTTTGCGCAAGACCAAACGGGATTGCTTCGGCCATTTCTTCTTGGTGAGTGAAAGAAAACACTGGAAGATAGTAGATCACAAGAAAGCTGAAAGCTTTGGTTGAACTTGAATGCCAAATGTGAGAGAAGGAATGAGTTTGAGGTTGCTCCAAAAAAGCTCAATAATGATTCCGCGTGAGAAAAAGCTTCAAAGCTCAATAATGACTCCGCGTGAAGACTGTTTTGCTCAATTATTGAACTCATACTTTTGGCGACATATGCATGTGAAATGTTGACATAAAGTTGGCTGGAATGTTGTACGGTCCTGTTGTTAAAAGAGTATTTAATGTTTAACTTTGTATAAAAATAATGAAATTTTAATATTAAAATAATATAAAAATAACTTTTAAGGGTATTTTAGTCTTTTTATTTATTATTATAATATTAAAAATTTGTTATTTCGATAAAGTATAAACATTTATTACTCTTTAATTATTATCTCAAAAGTACTGGTTAACAAAATCCATGTTGTATTAGCAAAAATACTTTGCTTGGATTCAGCAAAAAAATTTTTTGCTTGGTTTAGCCGCAAACTACAACCTTGTATGTATTCTGCATCTCATTCATATTTCTCTTTCTCAGGTCTAGTGCAATTTTGCAAATGGTACCAAATCTATTTAACAAATCATGGCAAGAATTATCAGTGGATAATCAAGATAAAAGTAAATTGCATTGGTACTTTTGAATTGTCGACTCTGAATCACTCAGCACAGGAACTACTCATTAAACTTTTTTTCTCTATAATTTTCTTCTATCCTTTTTAATTGATGTCATGTGTCACATTATTTTCTCCAAATTCTTATCAAATTAAGTTGAGAAAATTAGAATATAAATCTTGGTGCCTTAATTTTACTTATAATTAGATTCAAGACGTTACTTAAACATGCCACACTTTCATGTTTGCAAGTTGCAACTAATCATCTTCAAATAGAAGGAATGTATAGAACGTTATCTTGAATGCATGTTTTTAAATTTTGTAACCTGCTCTACCAACTTAGCACTACCACTGTACCACGAGGGATTAGGCTGATTGGACACTTTTGAATCTATCTTTATCTTTAAAGGTTCCAAAGATTGAAGAATTTATGAAATTGTTTTTTCTCAATTCGTTTCTATATATTTTGTTCTTCTTTCCTTTCCCTTCTAGTTTTCCTTAGTTTTATATATATTTTTATATTGGAGTTCAATAAGCTTGACAAAAAGCTGCAGTGCTGCTAAGTCATCATGACTCCGCGTGAAGACTAAAAGGACGTCTTGATATTGTCCAATCAATTGTGATACATATTTTTTACTGTATCAACTCAACTTAGTACACGAGCACACACCCGTGAGGAATCTATCTTTTTACTTTTTGTATGATCTGGCTGGATACTTGGATAGACAAAACTTGAAAGGAGATTCCTGAGATTGAAGAAGATTAAAGAACTGTTTCTTTTTTATTTATTTATTACTTTTAAACTCACTCTTTCAGAAATATATGTGAAATGTTGACATAAAGTTTGGGTAAATTCATTATTTCAGTTATAGACTATAGTTTTGTTGTAAAACATTGTAGATTATATTTATAGGGACCTTTCTTTTCTATTCGTTTTTATTTAATATTTTCTTTTTTCTTTTTTTCCTTTCAATTATAGTTTTGCTTAACAGGATAGCTAAATTATTCTCTTTTTATGATATTGAGTTGAGCAAAATCAATAAACCAAAGGTACAAATCTATTTACCAAACTCAAAAAGAAATAAACAGATGCTTATTCACATAAAAGTGATCAGGTACTGTAAAATCCATAAAAATAAAATAAAAAAATAACTACAAACCAAAAAAGTTTTTTAGATTACCAAACATCGAAATACTTTGGATAAAGTTTAGAGTTTTATATCAGTATAGAGGTTGATAGTTTTCGTATATCACAAAATAATTATTTTCATTAACTAATTAGAGAAGAACCTCAAATTTTATATTCCAAACACATTAAGAAAAAAATTTGTACCATATATATTGCAAATATTATTGACTACAATAAAGACAACTGACGTTTTGCCTTTATGTGCTTTTTATGATGTACCCAACGGAAAAAATAAAAAGAAAAAAAGTAATTTAAATAATTAAATCAAAAGAAGTGATTATTCAGTATTTCATAACTACAAATAAATGTATAGTCTTCATCTCACATCAATGGTGGATTCCACTACATAAATTGTGGGTCCTATTAATTAAATTCATAGTAGGACTCACAATTCTGTGAGAGAAAAAATTATACATTTATTTGTAGTTCTATACTACTAAATAATTTTCCAATAAAAAAAGAGTTTTGGAAGGTAGGGAATGGAGAGCCCTAGAAAGAGCATAATTGGAATAATTCAAGCATTTTAAATCCTATTTTTTCTGTTTACAAAAAAATTTTTTTTCCTTTTTTTCTTTCTTTCATTTTTTTTTTGGAAAAGTACACAAAACACCCTATGGTTTCTCAACAAAATTTGCAAAATAATATTATTTAAATTGACATTGTTTTAATGTTATTTGGGAATCATTTTTTTTAAGTGTGTTTTATTTATATATGGGTAAATTATACTGACACTCATTCTTTTAGGGAAAACTAGACTCACTCACTCTAATTTGGAGAAATGACACTCCGCTCCCAAATTTGCAAAATAATTAACATCCGCTTTTTTTTTTATTTTTTATTAATTTTTTTAATTAATGCCTAACTAACCATAGTTAAAAAGAAAAATTATATTCTAATTATTTTAAATTTAAGTGGAAATATTCCTTTAAAAAATAGGAAAAAGGGATGAGTGTTAATTATTTTGTAAATTTAGAACAAATGTTCATTTCTTCAAATTAGGATATATTAGTTTTCCAAAAAAATAGGATGTTACTGTAATTTACCTTTTATATATTTACAATTGCCATTTTAGAATACGATTTCAATTTGTTCTTGCCAATTCAACATAATCTTGAGTGAAATTGTGTTTTTGAAAACACGATTTTTTTTTTTTTTTTAAGGCTATATCACCAAATAACTTTAAAAATAGTGTCAATTTAAATAATTATTATTAAAATAATATTATTTTACAAATTTTCCCATGGTTTCATTGTAAAAATGAAACTTCCTTAAAAGTTTTGATCGTAATACTTCATTCTTTGTGGTATTATTTTAAGTATAAATCATTAAGCATCCATTAAAATATACGGTGAATTGCTTATGTGATTATAGGTATTCATATCTAAAATTTCATGTTCCTGATTTGATGGCTCATGTCCTACATTTCCTCTGCATCCAAGAGTACAGCTTGAACGGTGGAAACGATGTCCTTCAATTTTTGGAGTTCATCTTTGACGCTCCAGATAGATCCCCAGTGATCTTCTGCGCAAGACTAAACATTATCGTTTAGGCCATTTCTTCTTGGTGGGTTTTATATATATTTTTAGGGAGTGGCTTACCTCCAGTGCAGTGGTGCACTGGAGGGAATACATTCCCATATTTTTATATTGGAGTTCAATAATGTTTCCGCATGACACAAAGCTGCAGTGCTGCTAAATCACCATGACTCCACGTGAAGACTAAAAGAACGTCTTGTATTGTGCAATCAATTGTCAGACATATTTTTTACTTTTGTAATAACCTGTATCAACTTAGTACGAGCACACACCCGTGAGGAATCTATCTTTTTACTTTT
>OU015761.1:10559882-10582533 GCA_907173295.1 Fagus sylvatica
TATGACCTTCACACCAATCGACATCGGTTCCCAAAAATTTTCAAAATGGAACCGAACGCCGAAAGGCTCGTCAAATTTTGATAGTGTGAAAGTCCATCTCTTCGTTGATGAGTCCATGCATGTGTAGACCCTAAGAACTCTGTATAGGGATGTAGATATTCACCCATTGTGTCACCTTCGACCAAGAGTACGACCTTCACACCAACCGACACCGGTCCCCAAAAATCTTTCAAAAATGGAACCGAACGCCGAAAGGCTCGTCAATTTTGGTAGTGTGAAAGTCCATCTCTTTGTCGACTTGTCCGTAGTATACACATATGTAAACCCTAAGAGTTTCCGCTCCTATATAGGGATATAGATGTTCACCCATCGCGTTGTCTTCGACCAAGAGTACGACCCTCACACCAACCGACATCCAACCGACATTCCCAGAAAATTTTTTCCAAAATGGAACCGAACGCCGAAAGGCTCGTCAAATTTTTGGTGATGTGAGAGTCTATCTCCTTGTTGATGAGTCTGTAACCATAGTGTACATACGCGTATAAGCCCTAAGAGTTCCTGACTCTATATAGGGATGTAGATATTTACCCATTGTGTTGTCTTCAACCAAGAGTATGACTCTCACATCGACTAACATCGGTTTCCCCAAAATTTTTCAAAATAGAACCGAGCGCCGAAAGGCTCGCCAATTTTCAGTGATGTGAGAGTCCATCTCTTCGTTGACTTGTCCGTATCGTGTACATACACGTATAAGCCCTAAGAGTTCCTGACTCTGTATAGGGATGTAGATGTTTACCCATTGTGTTGTCTTCAACCAAGAGTATGACTCTCACATCGAACTAACATCGGTTTCCCCAAAATTTTTCAAAATAGGAACCGAGCGCCGAAAGGCTCGTCAATTTTCAGTGATGTGAGAGTCCATCTCTTCGTTGACTTGTCCATCATGTACATACATGTAAACCTTGAGAGTTTCCAACTCTAGGTGGGGATGTAGATATCCACCCATGTCATCCTGACCCTCACATCGACCGATGATGGTCACCCAAAATTTCAAAGTGAAACCATGAGCCGAAAGGCTCGCCAATTTTGGCAACCCAATGGGAAAATCCATCCATTTGTCCAATGCATATTGCATTCATGCATACCATACATACGCATACACATACTTAGCCATGGTTTACCCACAAAGTAAGCCAAGGTCATGCACTCAACTGTGAATTCAAAGTCTAACTTGACGTTGTTTACCTCTCTAGGTTTTATCTACATTCACGAACAAATGACGGGAGAAACAAGTGGGCCTAGTGCACAGGATATCCGCATGGCTTCATTCGAGGAGAAGTTCAACGACCTTCTGAATTTCGTACGCCTTTTGGTGAAACGTGACACGGAAAATGAGAAGCAAGCAGAGGACATTAACAAGGATACATCCGAAGATAACACAGGAGGACATTCTCACACCAATTTGGGCCCACCACTAGTGCAACCTTCAAAGCCTGAAGAAAGAGACTTCCAATTAGATGCCAAGGTCGAAAAGACTATGAGGAGTACAAAGATGGTGGATGCATCAGCCTTACTAGCACTGGCCAAGCCTGATGTGGAGAATGAAGCGCGAACAGTTGATCCCAACGTCGCACCCGAGAACGACCCATCTCCAAAAGGGAATTGGAATACCCTTGAAGGCCCTCAGTCTCTACAAATGTATGGCAATGGAGAAGAGAATGTGATGAACAAGAAGGAAGATGATCACTCAGACATCAGAAGTTTGCAAGGACAACCATTATACCCTAGCAACCAAGGAGATACAATTGAACCCCATTCTGACGTAGATGGGCATTCCTCAAAGGGCAGTAAAGAATCTGAAAAAGAAGCTCAAAGTCCGATTAGCAAGAAAGAAGAGCCAAAGGAAGTTGATCATCCTATGATCCCTCACAAGCGGTACACACCCAAGAATGTGGTTGAGAGAGTTGAGCAGTTAGAGAAACGACTCGATGAAGTGGTCCAATCAATGCACCAGCTGATCACCCTTACGGGCACTTTGCTGAAAGACAATAGAAAGGCAATCAGGGACCTTGCCTCTCACTCTCCTAGAGGACAGGCAAGTACGAAGTCACTAAGCAAAAGGGAAACGAGAAAGACACCGAAGGCAAGAAACTCTCATGCTTCACACTGGAGCGATACCAATCCAGTCCGAAATCTTTCTTCCGTCGCAAAACTAAAGTCAGAATCGAGAAAATTTTGTACTTTGCCTATGCCTATGGATGAGCTCTACCCAAGGTTGTTGGAGAAAAGGTTAATCTCACCGGTTTTCTTGAAACAAAGCCCTCATCTTCTTCATGATTCATCCAAAAAATGTGAATTCCATTTTGGAAGACCTGGCCATTCGCTAGAGGATTGTCATGCTTTGAAGAATAAGGTACAAGACCTTGTTGATCATGGGATTCTTAGAATCAATGAGGGCTCTACTCCAAGTGTGATCATTGCATGGCCCCCAGAGCATTGCAAAGATGAGAACTGTCATCCCTTCTCCTCAGTCTCAAGGGCCCACTACCTGTGGCATTCAGCCAGTTCATTTGACCACGCTACCAACACTCTCAGAGGTAGGGGAGCATAAGTGCCCAAAACTCAACCAAAGCTTATGTCGAATTTCGAAATCTAGATGACGCAGTTCCAATACAGATGCATGACACTCAAACGGAAGATACAAGAGGCTTGGTCACTCGGAGCTAGAAGTACCTTTCATGGTCCAAGCCAGGAAGCCAAGTATGCATACTGTTCCCATGAAGAAGGCTAGGTCAACACTTGGCTTTCGCGCCAATGGGCCATCAAGAGATCAGACAGAGCGAACCATTTCAAGGAGCACCGGAGCCTGGATCCCGCATCGCCAAGGATGAATTCTCAAGACCTAGACATCACCACCACCGAAGAGGAAGAAGTACACACTAAGCGGACTGACCCCCCACCAGTAGGAGACATCAATACCACCCACGGAAGGCAAAGCACAAGAGAACCTTTGAGATCCAATCATGATCCCACAAACTTTCCTATATCTATGTTGAGTAGTTTGTTGCAATCTTGTACAAAATTTTCAAAATCTATGCTTTTCCAAAAAATGTGCATAATAAATTCAAAATCACAAAAAGATTTGTTTGAAATGCATGCATCCATGAGAGGGACGAGTCAACACCACAATTCCACTCATGGAAAATGAGGTGTCTAAGTAAAATTACTATCCACTACTGAGAAGGAGCGGCATGTGTTCTCTGAACACCCACGCCCGAAACACTTTTTTCTCAAACACATGAAGCACTTAACCCTTTTGCACATGATTCCTACTTTTCACGACCAATGTTGGTGTGATCCTAAACCAGTAGGTGACTAAAAGTTCTAGCTTCACTGACCAATTGATTGGATATGAAATGATGGAGGCATTGTTTCTACTATCCAAACAGTTTTACCGCTTGTAAACCCCGCTGATCCAAAGAATATATTTTTTTAAAAGAAAATTCACCCGGATTTATGAAATGGCACTTAAGCTCTCTAGGCTAAGAAGTTAGTACTCAGGATGACGGAAAAGGCCTCCGTTCAACTATCCTCCCACTTGTAGAAAAATGCCACTTGCTAACCAAGTTGAGCCTGTTCGTTTTTCTTCTATGAAAAACCAGTCAAGGATTACCCCCCACACTGGGGTGGGTTAAATAGTTGTGAGAGTCTCACACTAGGCAAAAGCAAACAAAGTGAGTAAATGAGATTTTTCGAAGGAAACAAAGTCAATCAAGTGAATTCCCAAAAAAAAAGAAAGGGGAAAAGAAGTCCAAAAACTGAAGAAAAAGTCAACCCAAGGAAAGCTAAACTCAGTGAATAGGAGAGTCTAGTGAAATGTTCAAATTAAGGACTAGGGTAGTGCTTAATGGAGTGAAATTCAAACGAAGAGTAATCCTTGACTTTAGGAAAACCCCTCAAGTAATTTCAAAGCCAAAATTATCCTCCCATAAGCCTAGGAGAACCAAAGCCTTACATTACGGTCCTTTGAAAGTCCTTCCTAACTGGGAGCGACTGCTTAGCCTAAGGAGCTTGTGCCAAGGAAACATCATGAAGTAATTTTGAGCCTTATATCCTTCGTTTCAAGCACCCTTTTAACCCCAAGGCCACGTTACAAGCCAACAAAGACCTCACTGATCATCGATGATCGGTTGGTCATGTAGCAACGAACTTTTGGTCAAAAACTGGTAATGATGGAATCTAGATCACGCACCTTCAAGAGGTCGTATCTCATAAAGGGCACCGTCCACTTTGCACCATGGCCTTTGGGCCAAACAAGAGTGACTTCAATGTTTGAAGCCTCACCCCAATTCAAAAGAAATAAAAGAAGAGCTCACTCAGAAAGCTCACAGGATAATGCCAAACAGATTAACCCGAGGGACCACGCTTTCCATTCTCGGTAAGGGATGGTTGTTGAGCAGAGGCACCCATTAACTATAAAGGAAGCAAGGCTTTGCCTAGCCTCTCTCAGACGATGCATGCATTTGAAAGAATTTTCAAAAGATTATACTCTTTAATGATTTTCCAAGAATAAAAAGATTTGAAAAATGATTTTCTAAAAAACAGTCCTCGAAATCTTGAATGAGGAAAATTTTTCAAAGAAGGATTTGTACAGAATTGCAACAACCTATGAAATTCATTTCACCCTCTAAACCACCAGTCAAGCCACTGGCCAAAAAACCCTGAAAGATGTTGAGCACTTTCTCCCTAGACTCCCTTCAAACAGCATGCCTTGACCAGAAAATGCCCAAACACAATCCCATACACTGGCTTTGGTCGAATGTTGTCCATAAGAAAACGAAGGCCAAGCCCCAGTCTCAACCTTGATACTGGGGCAATTTTTCCTTCTTGGTTCTACCAAACCGTGGGTGGTATTCAAAAGGTCTCAGAAAATTGGAAGGAAATCTCTCATCATAGACACACTCAGCAGACATGGAGGTCGATACTGAGGCAGATTTCTAGGTCACTGAAGATCTACATCATCCAGGCGAATGGACACCTCTTGCAGAATCTCCCAAATCGGTGATAGTATCGAAGCCCGGGAATAAGGAATTCTGAATAGCCATGCGAGAAAGGTTTCTGAGAAAGAAATGAGACCCGAATTGGGGAAAACGTGTGACAGACCTTCGGTTTATCCATGGGTCTCACCATTGATCTTGTTGTACCACACTGGGGCAATTTTTTCCGCGACCGGAAAAATTAGAAGACAAACCAGAGATCAAGAAAGGACTACCACCGTCAAGAATGTGATGAAAGAATCGAAGGCTTGACCAGACGGATCGAAGATTGAGAAAGTGTCGTCCGACCAAATGATCAAGAGCATCAGACAGACCGACCAGATGAGCTAATGACCAAGAGCAAGTTGTCAGCACTGAGAAGACCGGAAAAGTTAAGAAGCAGCCAAGAAATGTCTCATGATTGAATTTGACAACACACTGGGGCAAATTTTTCGAAAGGGGTTTTGAAAAATTTTAAAGGAGAAGTGGCTCAACACTCAGACGGCTGTTTCGATTCAGGGCAAAGGGAATAGAAGCGGAAATTTGGATTCTACATCGACACGTGTGATTCCACACTGGGGCAAATTTTTCAGTCAAACTGAAAAATTGTGAAGAAGAGCTGGTTTGAGACTCGGGCAGTTAGTTTGGACCAAACCAAGAAGTATGTGCATGAAGAGTTTGGAAACTCGTACCGATCAAGATAATGCCATACTGGGGCAAAATTTTTCCATCTTCGAGAAGCTGGAAAAATTTGTTTCGATATTCCATACTGGGCCAAAATTTTTCAAAAGGGTTTTGAAAAATTTCGAAGGAAAATAGTTCGACTCTCGGGTGGCTTATCGCAGTCCGATGCAAAGGAGATAGAGGAAGAAATCCAGGATTCCGCATCAGCATGTATTGTTCCACACTGGGGCAAAATTTTTCTATCTTCAAGAAGCTAGAAAAATTTATTCACACGCTACACACTGGGGCAAATTTTTCCATTTTTGTCAGGAGAAAAATTGGAAAAATTCGAAAGAGTCATCCGAAATGGGCCTCGTGAAGGAGTAAGACCCAATGATGAAATGGGCCTCGTGAGAAATGGGCCTCGTGAAGGAGTAAGTCCCGACCCAATGATGAAATGGGCCTCGTAAGAGTAAGACCCAATGGATAGAAATGGGCCTCGTGAAGGAGTAAGTCCCGACATTGATAGAAATGGGCCTCGTGAAGGAGTAAGACCCAAGAGTTGCTGAAATGGGCCTCGTGAAGGAGTAAGACCCAGGATTTGCTGAAATGGGCCTCGTGAAGGAGTAAGACCCGATAATGATGAAATGGGCCTCGTGAAGGAGTAAGTCCCAACATTGATGGAAATGGGCCTCGCAAGTGAGTAAGACCCGATGATGATAAGAAATGGGCCTCGTGAGTGAGTAAGACCCAATGATGATAGAAATGGGCCTCTTGGATGTATAAGACCCGATCCTTTGATGATTCAAATCCGCAGCTAACCTACGAGATAGCTAAGCCTAAAGTATGGGATGCGAGTGCACTCCGACCCAGCAGACAGAGCAAC
The DNA here is from genome assembly GCA_907173295.1 of Fagus sylvatica. Taxonomy (NCBI): domain Eukaryota; kingdom Viridiplantae; phylum Streptophyta; class Magnoliopsida; order Fagales; family Fagaceae; genus Fagus; species Fagus sylvatica. Next base: position 10,566,468 of record OU015761.1, read on the forward strand.
AACCACCTCAATGGAGCTTGCATGGCACCTAAAGCACACAAAGCCGAAGTCCCTCAGGAATGGACCACATGGAATGCCACCATCGGTGACAAACCCAAGAAGGGGGAAGCTAAATTCACATGACCCCAAGTCTACCTCAGGTCTTTCTTAAGATCTGACCCTCAATGTTCATACATTCACAAGAATCCAAGGCGTGAGGACCGGCGACGATCTCCGCTACCACTACCTCGGTCAGACATCTGCAAAAAGAACAATGAACAATCAAAGAGTCAGAAAAATCAGGTATATCTCATTCTCAAAAAGCATAGTAAGCATACGAATGATCAAAATTGTGCAAAAAAAAAAAAAAGAAAACAGAGGAATAATCAAACAAACAATTTTTCCTTGACCATTTGGATGAATTTCCAAAATGGGTCTAACTGTTAAGTTAAATCACACCCCTCAACGTGTTCTGGACTGAGATTCCAAACCGTTGGCACCCGATTTGCAGCTTGGGTAGTCCCCAAGTCAGATCACCCCTCAACCTGTTTGGACTGAGATTCCAAACCGTTGAAACCACCCGATTTGCAGCTTGGGTAGTCCCCAAGTCAGATCACTCCCTCAACCTGTTTGGACTGAGATTCCAAACCGTTGAACCACCCGATTTGCAGCTTGGGTAGTCCCCAAGTCAGATCACCCCTCAACTTGTTTGGACTGAGATTCCAAACCGTTGAACCACCCGATTTGCAGCTTGGGTAGTCCCCAAGTCAGATCACTCCTCAACTTGTTTGGACTGAGATTCCAAACCGTTGAACCACCCGATTTGCAGCTTGGGTAGTCCCCAAGTCAGATCACTCCTCAACTTGTTTGGACTGAGATTCCAAACCGTTGAACCACCCGATTTGCAGCTTGGGTAGTCCCCAAGTCAGATCACTCCTCAACTTGTTTGGACTGAGATTCCAAACCGTTGAAACCACCCGATTTGCAGCTTGGGTAGTCCCCAAGTCAGATCACCCCTCAACCTGTTTGGACTGAGATTCCAAACCGTTGAACCACCCGATTTGCAGCTTGGGTAGTCCCCAAGTCAGATCACCCCTCAACCTGTTTGGACTGAGATTCCAAACCGTTGAACCACCCGATTTGCAGCTTGGGTAGTCCCCAAGTCAGATCACCCCTCAACTTGTTTGGACAGATTCCAAACCGTTGAACCACCCGATTTGCAGCTTGGGTAGTCCCCAAGTCAGATCACTCCTCAACTTGTTTGGACTGAGATTCCAAACCGTTGAACCACCCGATTTGCAGCTTGGGTAGTCCCCAAGTCAGATCACCCCTCAACTTGTTTGGACTGAGATTCCAAACCGTTGAACCACCCGATTTGCAGCTTGGGTAGTCCCCAAGTCAGATCACTCCTCAACTTGTTTGGACTGAGATTCCAAACCGTTGAACCACCCGATTTGCAGCTTGGGTAGTCCCCAAGTCAGATCACTCCCTCAACTTGTTTGGACTGAGATTCCAAACCGTTGAACCACCCGATTTGCAGCTTGGGTAGTCCCCAAGTCAGATCACTCCTCAACCTGTTTGGACTGAGATTCCAAACCGTTGAACCACCCGATTTGCAGCTTGGGTAGTCCCCAAGTCAGATCACCCCTCAACTTGTTTGGACTGAGATTCCAAACCGTTGAACCACCCGATTTGCAGCTTGGGTAGTCCCCAAGTCAGATCACCCCTCAACTTGTTTGGACTGAGATTCCAAACCGTTGAACCACCCGATTTGCAGCTTGGGTAGTCCCCAAGTCAGATCACCCCTCAACTTGTTTGGACTGAGATTCCAAACCGTTGAACCACCCGATTTGCAGCTTGGGTAGTCCCCAAGTCAGATCACCCTCAACTTGTTTGGACTGAGATTCCAAACCGTTGAACCACCCGATTTGCAGCTTGGGTAGTCCCCAAGTCAGATCACCCCTCAACCTGTTTGGACTGAGATTCCAAACCGTTGAAACCACCCGATTTGCAGCTTGGGTAGTCCCCAAGTCAGATCACTCCTCAACTTGTTTGGACTGAGATTCCAAACCGTTGAACCACCCGATTTGCAGCTTGGGTAGTCCCCAAGTCAGATCACCCCTCAACTTGTTTGGACTGAGATTCCAAACCGTTGAACCACCCGATTTGCAGCTTGGGTAGTCCCCAAGTCAGATCACCCCTCAACTTGTTTGGACTGAGATTCCAAACCGTTGAACCCCGATTTGCAGCTTGGGTAGTCCCCAAGTCAGATCACCCCTCAACCTGTTTGGACTGAGATTCCAAACCGTTGAACCACCCGATTTGCAGCTTGGGTAGTCCCCAAGTCAGATCACCCCTCAACCTGTTTGGACTGAGATTCCAAACCGTTGAACCACCCGATTTGCAGCTTGGGTAGTCCCCAAGTCAGATCACTCCTCAACCTGTTTGGACTGAGATTCCAAACCGTTGAACCACCCGATTTGCAGCTTGGGTAGTCCCCAAGTCAGATCACCCCTCAACCTGTTTGGACTGAGATTCCAAACCGTTGAACCACCCGATTTGCAGCTTGGGCAGTCCCCAAGTCAAATCACCTCCCCAATGTGTTTGGATTCGAATGCCAAACCATTGAACCACCCAATTTGAGACTCGAATAAATTTCAAGTCTCCAACAAAAAAAAAAAACACACATTTCCTAAGTTTGTGCAAATCCCAAGCTTGAGCCCTTAATTTTCCGAAATACTTGGCCTCACAAAAAATGCACGACGTAGTGCCCTAAAATAAAAAAAATAATAATAACAAAAATAGAAAAAATATACGCAGCATTTCAATAAATGTTGTGTTACCAAATTTGTTGTTTTTCACCTCATGTGCTTCCGAGCACATGTACGTGCGCATGTGTGCCTACAAAGGTTCATTTGTACATGCACGTGTTTCTATACACCAAATACATTTTTGTGAACAAACATGCTTGCTAAGTGTGTATTACATCCCCGAAACATACAAGGGAACTAAAGAAAATAAAAGCAGAAGTACATAAAGCAGAAGCATGGGACATAAAAAAGGAAGCAACCAATCCGACCGTTCAAAACTGAAAAGAAAGGTGGGGATGGAAAGGTGCTTACCTATAGGACGTATAGGCGAAGACTGATCGTCAATCAGAGTCCTGGATCATAAGAAAAAGACCAAAAAGACACAAAAAGAGAATAACCCAATCAGCACATTTCGACCGTTTAAAACTGAAATAAATGGTAGGGATGGAAAGGGGCTTACTCGTGGAGCGCGTAGGCGAAGACGGCGCGTCAATCAGGAGTCCCGGATAGCAAGATATGAGCAAAAGAGTGAAAAGAGGGCGAAGTGGGGTCCAGAGAGCGAAAAGGGAAAGAAAACGACAAAATGGAAGGGGAAAGGCCGCGCGACGGCCTGAAGTAGTGGGGCCTCGCGCGGGACCGTCATGCGCCGCGCATGATGGTCATGCGCGAGTTCCCAAAATTGCCCCGTTTCACCATTTCAAGCCACCGAACTGTCTTTTCGCATCCCGACCGATCTTCTCCAAACCCTGGAATGCCCATTTGGACCCCGGAAGGACTGGCACGCAAACCGAGACGAAACTACGCAGACAGTCCGTAGGAGAACGCGGAAACCGAGAAAATCCGAGCGGGCAAAAATCGAGTCATTTATTCTTTGTCCAACGTTCCTTGTGCCAAGAAACGCCGAACAAAGAAGGGGCAACTGTCATAACCCCATTTTTACCCACGGGATTTTCTCGGGTGTCGGTACGCAAAACGGGACAGCCCGGACCAAGCCAGCATGATCTGACGAGGGCTTCGCCACATCAAATACTCCCAAGAAGAAGGTCCGGGACACATTTCCCAAGGTTTGACCAAGTTTGACTAGGGTTGACCAAAGTTTGACCGAGGTTTGACCGAGCCGTTTCCAACCCGACTAGGACCCACCGTGCCCAGAAACCCTTGAAATGTAGTCCGGGATACATTTCCAAGAGTTTGGAGAGCTTTGACCAAATTCGACCAAGTTTGACCAAGGTTGACCAAGTTTGACCAAGGTTTGACCGGACCGTTGACCAGACCAAAAACTGAATCGAACTGACCACTCCCTTGACCAATGTATGAAGAACGTGATCAAGAGCTTCGATTCCGTACTTTACGGGTCGAAAACGGACGAGAAACGAGAGAGTTATGGTCCAAAACTGCGAAAAAACGGTCCAACACTTAGCCAAATTTTGCTAAGTGTTGTTGACAAAACAGCCTATTTGGGAGGCAACGTTTGCGCAAAGATTCTCTCCGACCCGCTGCAACTTGGTCCGCGAGCCAAGACCCTTAGGCAAGAGGTTCACTTCAGCTACCACACGCAACTTTCGGATCGTCAAGAGCTCCTCCGGTCAAGCCGGAATCTCAGTCAGAAAGATGACCCCTTGGCATAAGGAACATTCCGACGGCCTCCGTTCGCAGGATCATATCTTGCGAACCCAAGCTCGCCTCTGTGCAAGGCCTGTACCTTTGGAAAATAGGTAGCATAAGCTTTCCGACGATACCAAGATCGTCGAAATCCGACATCGGGAGCTACGTCTACCACGCGCGTGAAAACAGGCCGACGAAATAAGGTTTTGCTGAAAGTTCCGGAATTTTCCCACCGACGTTGCCACGCTTGCGCGCAGAGTCTTCCTGACTCGCAACAAGTTGATCTGCGAGCCCGGGCACATTGGAAAGAAGACACATTCATGCACGACAAGGAACTCTCGGATCGCCAAGAATTTACCGGGGCTAGCCGGAATCCCGATCGGAAAACTGCCCTCAAACGGACCAAAAACACTCCCGGTGGCCTCTGTTCGCGGGGCCATATCTCACAAGTCCAAGCTCGGATTTCCGCAAATCCGGAACCTTGCAAAAGTAGGCAGCGCAAGCTTTCCGACGGTACCAAGAACGTCGAAAATCCGACATCGGGAGCTAGGTCAAATATGCGCGCGAACTGGGACAAGATTTGAGAAAAAACGCGCTGGGAGCAAAACGCATTTTTCCTCCCGGACAGCCGCCTTCGCGCGCAGAGTCTTTCCTGCTCGCAACAAGTTGATCCGCGAGCCCGGGTGCGTTGGAAAGATAATGACTCCAGGCTACGACGTGGAACTCTCGGTTCGCCGATAGCATCCCCCGTTTGACCGGAATCTTCATCGGAAAAGTGCACAAAAACAGCTCCGACACCCCGACTTCCGGGAGCCATAACTCCCTCGTCCGAACTCCGATTCGTGCAAACTTTATATCGTTGGAAAGAGGACGTCGAGAGCTTTCCGACGATATGCCGCATGACCCATTTTGAGTTCCGGAAGACCTCCAAAACTTCCCTCGAAAATCGGGTAAAAAAAAGATACGCGCACGAGAATCGAGGAAGTGCAGACAGCTGTCTTGGCGAGGCGTGCACGCGAGTGCGCGCCACCAACTCACGCGCCGCGCGCAATGATGGCGCGCCCGCGTGCACGCCCCCTATAAAACCGACCTCCCCCCCCTCTCATTTGCACACAATTTTGCTCGGGCACTAGGCCTTCTTGAGCGTTAGTTTAGGCAGAAAATAGGGGTTTAGGGGGTTTTAGGAAGGGGATTTTTGGGTAGTTTTAGAGAGAGAGACTCCTCTCTAGGTAATCTCTCTCTCTCTAAGCTCTTTCTCTCTCTAAACTCTTTTCTTTAGGGATTTTGGGGTGGTTTTTAGAGTGAGAAGCATCTACTTAGGTGCTTCTCTCTCTAACCTCTCCTCATCTTCCCCCCTCCCTCTCTCTCTCTCTCTCTTTGAGTTCATTTATTGTTCTATTTTACATTCTTTAGTTCATTTTAGTTCATTTATGCTTTACTAGTTTATTTATTGTCTATTTATTACTTTATTTACATTTTCTTGTCTATTTTTTGCTTTATTTACATTTTCTAGTCATTTATCGCTTGTCATTTATCGCTTTATTTACATTTACTACGTACTTGTGAATATATATATTGTTGTGATTACCCCCCTCCCCCCGGTGTGTTTTAGTACGGCAATATTGAGTGGCTTTGGCGGCTCGCGTAAGACCTCTAACGAGGCCGTGACAACCATGTTAGCCCACGAGGTCTTGACCCGAAAAATACACCGGTTTCCTTGTGTTTTAGTACGGCAAATATTGAGTAGCTTTGGCTCAGTTGCGTAAGACCTCTAACGAGGCCGTAACAACCTTGTTAGCCTACGAGGTATTTGACCCGAAAAATACATCCCCATGTGTTAAATATTGTCATTTATCGCTTTATTTACATTTACTACGTTGTAAATATTATATTGTGAATATTGTCATTTCTCCCATTTTTCCCTTTGTGATTTGGGCGTGATAATCCCGATTGGTCGTGGTGGACTATGTAAGACCTCAAAGAGGCATTTAACCACCACGTAATTCCATAGGCATTGGACCCATTAAAAACCCCCATGTTTAAATATTGTCATTTATCGCTTTATTTACATTTACTACGTTGTAAATATTATATTGTGAATATTGTTATTCTCCCCATTTTTCCCTTTGTGATTTGGGCGTGATAATCCCGATTGGTCGTGGTGGACTATTTAAGACCTCAAAGAGGCATTAACCACCACGTAATTCCATAGGCATTGGACCCACAAAATTTCCTCCTTGTAAATCCATTAATTTATTGCTTCCCGTTATGCTTAGATTTCTTGCCATTTTTACTACGTTGTTGTAAATATTGTTCCATTTTTCATTATTTTGATTTGGGCATGAAAATACCGAAACGGTATTGGTGGTTTTAGGTAAGTCTTTCAATAGCACTAAACCCCATGTAAATCCATGAGGCGTTGGACCCATAAATTACCAACCCATTTTCAAAACGATTTTCTCATTTAAGTCCTATTTGGCTTCGTGGGTTTAGGTAAATCTTTTCAAATAGTACTAAACCCCCGTGTAAGCCCGAAAAGGCATTGAAACCCATTTCCAAAATGATTTTCTCATTTAAGTCCTATTTGGCTTCGCGGGTTTAGGTAAATCTTTTCAAATAGTACTAAACCCCCGTGTAAGCCCGAAAAGGCATTGAAACCCATTTCCAAAATGATTTTCTCATTTAAGTCCTATTTGGCTTCGCGGGTTTAGGTAAATCTTTTCAAATAGTACTAAACCCCGGTGTAAGCCTGAAAAGGCATTGAAACCCATTTCCAAAACGATTTTCTCATTTAAGTCCTATTTGGCTTCGCGGGTTTAGGTAAATCTTTTCAAATAGTACTAAACCCCCGTGTAAGCCCGAAAAGGCATTGAAACCCATTTCCAAAATGATTTTCTCATTTAAGTCCTATTTGGCTTCGCGGGTTTAGGTAAATCTTTTCAAATAGTACTAAACCCCCGTGTAAGCCCGAAAAGGCATTGAAACCCATTTTCAAAACGATTTTCTCATTTAAGTCCTATTTGGCATCGAAGGTTTGGATAAGTCTTTCAATGGCACCAACCCTCCGTGTAAGCCCGAAAAGGCATTGAAACCCATTTTCAAAATGATTTTCTCATTTAAGTCCTATTTGGCTTCGCGGGTTTAGGTAAATCTTTCAAATAGTACTAAACCCCCGTGTAAGCCCGAAAAGGCATTGAAACCCATTTCTAAAACAGTTTTTCTCATTTAAGTCCTATTTGGCTTCGCGGGTTTAGGTAAATCTTTTCAAATAGTACTAAACCCTTCGTGTAAGCCCGAAAAGGCATTGAAACCCATTTCTAAAACAGTTTTTCTCATTTAAGTCCTATTTGGCTTCGCGGGTTTAGGTAAATCTTTTCAAATAGTACTAAACCCCCGTGTAAGCCCGAAAAGGCATTGAACCTCTTCCAAAAATTGCCTTGTTTTATTCATGTAAATCCTAAGGTGGTGCCGAGATTCGAGTAAGTCTTTCAAATAGCATCGAATCCCGACCCCACGAGGTCTTGACCCTTTCCCTTAAAAATTGTCATGAATTGCACTTTGCCATTTCAAATAAATGTTACATTATGTCATTTCATATTTATGATTGATGTACTGCTAACATACCATGATCGTCCCATTTTGTCATACTTGTGATTTATGTGCTGTGAACATACCGTGATTACTTGTATGAACATTTTACTCGGCTTTCATACTCTTTCTTGTGATTTGTGTGTTGTGAATATACCGTCTTGATTACTTGCTTGTTTGTTTATCGCTTTGATATAAAAATGTGATTAAAATACACTTTGCCATGAAAACTTTAAAAAGAGTAAACATGGTAATGTGGGCGTTAGAAACGAAGTTGTGCATCCAAGGGCTAGGCTCGCCCTGGCTTTTGGACACCATGGTATGAGTCCTTTACACGGGGGCGTGGCTGGTACGTGCTTTCGTGTAAGGGATTCTACACGTTCTAACTCCCATAGGATCATGGTCTAAAATTCCCCAAAGTGTGAATTAATCATCCAAAACCCCGCCATTTGACGGACCGCTTTACTCCTTGGAAATCAAGGGTAAAGAGATCCCGAATATGGCACCAAAAACATTAATTGTTTGTCCCGGCACTAGGTGTTAGGATTTCAAGTATATCCTACCACCGAAATGCCCGGAAATTTAAAAGATACAAAGATAAAAGGGATGGTGAAATAAAGAGTCTAATCAAAACCAAATAAGGTCAAAATTGCGTTTGCCATTCTTGGTATATCGCTCGACGGAAATTTGGGACATTTGTTCATAATTAAAACCAACAAACTTAGGCTTAGCAAATAAAAGAAAACATTAGAAAGGAGGTAACCGTTTTCTTAAACGGATGTCGTGGGGTGCCTAACACCTTCCCCACGCATAAGCAAACCCCCGAACCTATCTCTGGTTCAAGACCATTTAGTTGTAGATGTCTAAATAGGATAAAATCTATTAGACATAGGTGCCCAATCACACCTTAAAATTTCCCATGGTTGGTGGCGACTCCAAATTTGTGCTCACACGCACACACGTACACAGGTTCCCACACACACACAACTCGTATCTCGAAACGGAAAAGAGATAGAGAACACACACAACCTCGCCAAATGGGGGTCGGTATCTAGGAAAATAAAAGAAAAGACCTAACACACCCTTTTTAGGTCGGATTTTCTGCCGGTGTCGACACTGGCTACTCTTTGCTATGCTAGGAGAATCCTGCACTTCCACGGTTATGGTTCTTCTAAAATCTGGCACCACGGAAGATGCTACTCCGGCAAGAGAGTCAGCATGCCCGTTGTGCTCTCGGCCTACTCTCTCAATGTTGAATTCATGGAAGCCCTTCAAAAGATTTTTTGCCAAGTCTAGATATGCTACCATCCTTTCATCTTTTGCCATGTATTCTCCAACTAATTGATTGACTATCAGCTGCGAGTCATAGTGAATGGTGAGGGGATCAGCGCCTAACCATTTAGCGGCTCTGAGGCCGTGCAGTAGTGGTTCGTATTCGGCTTCATTGTTTGAGGCGCTGAAGCCCAATCTGACTGCCTGCTCCAAAAGTTCTCCTTCTGGTGATATCAAGACTATTCCCAAGCCAGAGCCCCTAGAATTTGCCGCTCCATCTACGTACAACTCCCAGCATTTCTTTCCAAGGTTCTGTTCAGTGTTTTTGGGGCGCTCCTCCCTAGTAAGCGTGTCGTCGTTCTCTGGTGCAAACTTAGCTATGAAGTCAGCCAGTATCTGTCCTTTGATTGCTGCCCTGGGTTTGTAGCTCACATCATATGCCCAAAGACGGGCTCCCCATTTGGATATCCGACCGCTGAAATTCGAACTTTTGAACAAAGCCTTCAAAGGCAAAGAAGTTAGAACGATCATAGTATGGGCTTGAAAGTAGTGAGGGAGCTTCTTCGCCATTACGAACAGTGCAAGGGCCGACTTCTCCAGCGGTAGATATCTTGTCTCTGCCCCATTCATGGTCTTGCTTGTGTAATAAACCGATCGTTGTTCTCTCGAATCATTTCGTATGATTGCCGCGTTGACCGCTCTATCTGAGGCTGCGAGATAAATATAGAGAGGTTCCCCTTCCTTGGGTGAGGAGAGCAATGGGGGCGCTGACAAGTATTTCTTCAGTCGGTCAAATGCTTGGTCGGACTCTTCGCTCCATGCAAAGCTTTTCCCTTTCTTAATCAAGTCGAAGAACGGCCGGCATTTCTCAGCTGATTTAGAGATGAATCTGTTGAGAGCGGTGACCATGCCTGTCAGCCTTTGAACTTCTCTGACGTTCTTAGGGGGCTGTAGCCCCTGGATGGCTGCTATCTAATCTGGGTTTGCTTCTATGCCGCGCTGAGTCACCATAAAACCCAGAAACTTTTCCGAGCCTACTCCAAACGCGCATTTTTAAGCGTTGAGTTTCAAATTGTGTCTTCTGAGTATATTGAAGACCTGCTTTAAGTCTTGCACATGGTCTGTGCCCTTGACGCTTTTGACAACCATATCATCAATATACACCTCGACAGTCTTCCCTAGTAGTTCCGAGAACATTTTCGTGACCATCCTCTGGTAAGTTGCCTCGGCATTCTTCAATCCGAAAAGCATTACCTTGTAGCAGAATATTCCTCGGGGTGTGATGAATGCGGTCTTTTCTTGGTCTTCTCTTCTCAGGGCAATTTGATGATAACCTTGGAAGGCGTCCAAGAAGCTCATTCTCTCATGACCGGCTGTAGAATCTACCAACTGGTCTATCTTTGGGAGTAGGAAAGGATCTTTCGGGTAGGCTATGTTTAGATCCGTGAAATCTACACAGACCCTCCACTTCCTGTTTTTCTTCTTCACCACGACAGTGTTGGACAACCACTGCGGGTATAAGACTTCCCGAACCGCTCCAATCTTCAAGAGTCGTTCCATTTCTTCTCGCATGGCCTCAGCAAGCTGCGGTGCCGTCCTTCTTGCCTTCTGGATTACCGGTTTATACTCAAGCGAAACATTCAGTTTATGGCAGACAAATTCTGGATCTACTCCGGATGCTTCGTATGGAGTTCAAGTGAAAACGTCTTGATACTCGTTGAGAAGGTCCAACAATTGTGACTTGTGCTCCTCTAAGAGTGAATCGCCTATCAGAAACTGCCTCTGAGACTCACCCTCATCTACCGATACCGGTACAAGTTTCTCCACACACTTTTCTTGAGGATGGCGTTCTTCACGGTCCTCCCCGCTCTGTAATTGCTATTTGGCTTGATTAGGTCCTTTCTTCGTTCCTTGAGGCTGTTGGGCCCTTTGTTTGATTGCGGCCACCAGGCACTACTTTGCCGCCAGTTGGTCCCCCCTAATTTCCATGATGCCTTGTTGTGTTGGAAACCTCAGATGTTGATAGAGCGTAGAGGGGACTACGCCCATTCGATGCAACCATGGTCTTCCCAAAATGGCATTATAAGGGGAGGAAGTGTTTAGAACGAAGAACTCAATTGGGGATGAGATCGTTCCAGCCCTAACGTTGATAGTCACTTTTCCGGATGGAACAACTATCTCTCCGGAGAAGCCACTGAGCGGTCCTTCATTGCAGCTCAAATCTTTCTCCCCGAGGCCCAAACCTCTGAACAAGGATTCGTACATGATCTCGACTGAACTGCCAGGATCTATCAGGATTCTTTTAACGTTGAATTCTCCAATCCTCAAAGTTATCACCAAAGCGTCTGAATGAGGGAGCTGCACCCCTTCGAAGTCTTGATTAGTGAAAACTATCTCCTCAACCGATTCCTTCCGCATGGAAGTCGGAGTCATTTGGGGCAAGTTTTGAACTTGGAATACTTCTCGCAAATGTGCTGCCCTCCTCATCTCTCCTCTTTGGTCGTGGCAGGTTGATTCATAATGAATTACGTCAATGATTCCTACGGGGGCTGAGGCTTTCACATTGATCCTCGATACTTCCACGTTCTGGTGAGGACTCTTTGACTCGTCCATATATTGCCTAAGGTGCCCATTCTTCACCAGATGTTCTAGATGGTACTTGTAAGCCCGACATTGCTCGGTCAGATGCCCGCGCTCTCGATGATAGTTGCAATACGGCTTAGTTTCCCTGGTAGCAGGGTCACTAGGCATCTTCAGGGGCCATTCAAAGTAGGGCTTATCCTTGATGAGAGGAAGGAGCCAGTAGATCGGCTCTTTGAAAGTTGTGTATACAGCCAGGCATATACCGGTCCCGGACGTACCTGTTGAGCTTTTGGCTTTCTTAGCCCGACGCGACTCGGGTTGGGGCTCTAGTTGTGCTGCCTTTCTGTCAACAAAGGGGGCCACTTCTGCAATTTTGGCCGAACTCTTTGGGTCATCCTCAACTCTGATATGCTGTTCCAGGCGGGTCATGAGTTCTGCCATGTTGATAGGAGGCCTTTTAGTGAAGGACTTCCTGAGTTTGCTGTCCTCACGCAGGCCGAACCAGAATGTCTTCACCACTATGTCTTCGTCACATGCATCGATATCGTTGTAGACCTCCCAGTACCGTGTTGAGTATGACTTCAACGTTTCTCCAACTTTCATCGTGAGGGCCAGCAAAGAATTGATCTCCTTAGGTTTCCGGGTATTCGTAATGAATCTTGCGGTGAAAATCTCAAACATCTCCTTCCATGAGCGAATAAACCCGTGCTCTAGACGGTCAAACCACCGTAAACCCACTTCACCTAAGCTTGAGGGGAATATGCGGCACATGAGTGCATCATTGGAGTTGTGGATAGCCATCGCTTGCCGGAAGCGGCTCAAGTGTCCCACCGGGTCACTCTTTCCGTCGTATACTGCAAGGGGAGGTGTAACAAATTTAGCTGGAAACTTTGCTCGCTCTATTATGGTTGAAAAAGGAGAGTGTGAAATCTGCTGGAGCTTCCTCCAGATTGGATTTTGCTCTTGTCGAGGAGGAGTCTTAGAACGTTTATGTCTTCGCCTCTTAGGAGACACTTTCCTTCGGTGTCTGTAATCTAATCCTCTGCTACGTTCCTTATGGCTAGGAGCAGGATGTGGGCTTCCACACGAGCCTGAATGACTCCTGCTTTGTCTGCTCCTGCGTTGCTCATCTTTATTCTTGTCTCCTTCTTTTAAGAGCTTGAGTTCTTCTTCGAGTTCTTCGATCCTCCTTTTCTTTCTGGCTTCTCCGAGGAAAGAAGGCTCTCTGGAATGCGAGCGCTGCCTTCCCTCGGGAGCGCTGTATTTTGCGCTCCTCCCGTCCGCCGGGGACTCGCACCTCGGACTGTAATCTCCTTTGGTTGAAAGTGGGTAGTCTGTTGCCTCCTCGCTCGTTTCCTAAGACGGCCATTTCTTCCATTCCAGACAGTAGATCTGTAACCTCTTCCTGAATCGGTCTTTCCCACAGACGGCACCAATTGTAACGGGAAAAATATTGAAATGGATAATAGGTTTTAAAGAAAGACCTTCTCTGGTGTGGTTGTGAAGATCACCCTTAGACTGAAAGATAAGTTCCTGCACAGTATAAATCAAGTGAGAAGGAAATGGTCCCCGGTGTTGGGGACTAATTACCCTCCGATGGTCAAGTCAGTCAATTGTATTTGAAAGCAATAGAATAGCGAGAGAGTGTAGTTCTCTTTGTATATGTTTTTGCGTACCTGGTTCCTGGTTGAACATTGCCTTTTATAGGCTTTCCAAAGATAGCTCACCTGTCCTTTGAATTAATTAGCCTGTTCCCCAAAAGGGGATGGTATCCCTTGATGGGACATGTAGATATTCGGCCGCTCTTGCTTGCATGATCTGCCCTACTACATTAATGACTTTGTGTGCTTATCCCCACGTGGGTTATTGCCAGACAGGTCACCTCACCGTAAGATAATTAATGCCTTCAACCACTAGACTGATGAGCATTAAATGTAGAGATTCAATGAATCTAAAGGTATGAACGGCACGTCAAGATTAGGAAGGTCTGGTCTGGAGTTGATATGATCCGTGCCGTTCATATAAATACGATCCGTGCCGTTCATATAAATATGATCCGTGCTTATCTTATTGGATCAAACGAAGCCCTAAATGTCTTGTAGGTCTTAAACAATTTTTATTCTCACACTTTGATATGCCAAATGTGGGAGAGAAGGAATAAGTTTGAAGTTGAGGAAAGTTTGGCTTTACCAATAATTTCGTAAAGGGTCCCCACTGGTCAATAATATGTTTCCGCGTGACAAAATTGGAGTCTTAGACTCTTAGTGGGTTTTTTTTTCACCACGTTCCAAGATTTCAATAAGGGTGTTCTTGCGATGATGTGACATTTTTAATATATATAAAAAAAACAATAAGAAAAAAATGCATATTCTCATTTCTAACGATTTTTCCATTGTTTGACTAGGTGATTCCTTTTTGATTCTATGACTAGGTGATTTTTGGATCCCCTCAGTATCTCATTGAATATAAAAAAGAAGAACAATTAAAGATAAAAGGTAAAACTTAGGTACAGTTCCTTAGGTTAGGTACATAATATTCCACAATTGAATTCAAACACATAGTTTTATTAACCAATAAAACACAAACCATGTTATCTTTTCCAAGAATATTTAAATTCAATGTATTTGAATTCAACTAGGAACCTAAGAGGGTGTTTGGTACATTGTTTTCAAGTTGTGATTCTGTGATTACAATCTGTAATCATTGGGTCCCACTGAAAAAAAAAAGATGTTTGGTACACACAATTTAAGTGAAGATTGAAATCCTAACTTGAATTTTATGTGGGTCCCATGGCAAATTTGAAAACAGCCAATAGCTTGTTTTTTAATCCAAACTGGATTCAAATTCGGACTATTTTTATGTGGGTCTCAGATTTATTACCGTTACTGAGCCCATTGATTTTTCTCCCGTTTTCTCTCTCTCCTCCATACGCTTCTCTCTCTTTTTCTCAGCCATTACAGAGGGCAGAGCCCCTCCATATACAGCAGCAACAAGAAGATATCTAGCAAAACTCATAGCAAAAAAAATCCCAAATCAAAACCTATCAAGCTCAACCAACAAGAACACGACAAGACCAAAAAAAAGGAGAGACCCACAGAAGAAAAAACTGAAACCCACATGCTATAGCACTGGACAAAGATCAAGGGGGACGATTTATTTATTTTTTAATAGAAGATAGAAATTTGTATTGAAGAAAAGAAAAAATACAAGCAGTAATGATTTCTCACAGAGGAGAAAACTCTCATCAGACCAGGCACAGCTTGGACCGTATTCACTGGCTGAGGACATGTTTATCAAAACACAAACAGGAAAAATTGGGCAATTAACTAAACTACCAGGAAACCAATACAAAAAGAGAAGTCAAGATAGAGACGTTGAAGGAAAAAGAAGAAAAAGTAAAAAGAAATGGGGGAGGGGGGAGGCGCCTGTACGAGTGGGGTTGAGGGGAAAGAAAGAAGAAAAAAAGAGAAATGGGGGAGAGAGAGGAGGGCTCTGTACGAAAGGGAGAAGAAGAGAGATGAGGGGGGTGGGTGGGTTGGTGGGTATGGGTAAAAGAGATGAAGGGGGGGTATGTGTTGAAATTTAATTGGGTTTGGGGGATTTGTGGAGAGAGAAAGATAAGAAGATAAAGAGAAGGGTGCAAATCCTCTACAATTATTATAGGTGCAACCAAGTTTAAAAACCAAAACTATGTACCAAACATAATTTTTTTTTTTTTTTTTAAATTGTGATTTCAGTTGTGAAACCAAAACTATGTACCAAACAGAATTTTTTTTACAATCTTGAATTTAAATCAGGATTAAAGTTCCAATTTCAATACTTAAAAAAATCACGAAACCAAAACAGAAAACAAAAACACGTACCAAACAGGCCCTAATGTACTTAACCTAAGAAACTCTAACTAAATTTTACCCAAAAGATAAATATGGAGAATAGTTAGTAGGGAAAAAAATTAAATCACCCATCAAACAAGCCACGTTGCCAGGGAAAAAAAATTAAGACTTAAGCTTCTGTTTTCCCATAAATGCTTGTCCTTTTCAAGCATATTTTTCTACTGCTCTTACTGATGTTGGAGTAATTAAAAAACCCTCATTTTGAGACTAAAATTCTTTAGTTGTTAATTTGCCTAAAATTATCGTCTTTGATATATTTTATTTTATTTTTATAAGTAATTATATTTTATTGAAAGGAGGTTAAGCCATGTTCATGATTATGAACATGAAATAGCC
>OU015761.1:10582633-10628833 GCA_907173295.1 Fagus sylvatica
ATTTCTTGGCTGCTTCTTAACTTTTCCGGTCTTCTCAGTGCTGACAACTCGCTCTTGGTCATTAGCTCATCTGGTCGGTCTGTCTGATGCTCTTGATCATTTGGTCAAACGACACTTTCTCAATCTTTCATCCGTCTGGTCGAGCCTTCGATTCTTTCATCACATTCTTGACAGTGGTAGTCCTTTCTTGATCTCTGGTTTGTCTTCTAATTTTTCCATTCGCGGAAAAATTGCCCCAATGTGGTACAACAAGATCAATGGTGAGACCCATGGATAAACCGAAGGTCTGTCACACGCTTTCCCCAATTCGGGTCTCATTTCTTTCTCAGAAACCTTTCTTGCATGGCTATTCAGAATTCCTTATTCCCGGGCTTCGATACTATCACCGATTTGGGAGATTCTGCAAGAGGTGTCCATTCGCCTGGATGATGTAGATCTTCAGTGACCTAGAAATCTGCCTCAGTATCGACCTCCATGTCTGCTGAGTGTGTCTATAATGAGAGATTTCCTTCCAATTTTCTGAGACTTTTGAATACCACCCACGGTTTGGTAGAACCAAGAAGGAAAAATTGCCCCAGTATCAAGGTTGAGACTGGGGCTTGGCCTTCGTTTTCTTATGGACAACATTCGACCAAAGCCAGTGTATGGGATTGTGTTTGGGCATTTTCTGGTCAAGGCATGCTGTTTGAAGGGAGTCTAGGGAGAAAGTGCTCAACATCTTTCAGGGTTTTTTGGCCAGTGGCTTGACTGGTGGTTTAGAGGGTGAAATGAATTTCATAGGTTGTTGCAATTCTGCACAAATCCTTCTTTGAAAATTTTCCTCATTCAAGATTTCGAGGATTGTTTTTTAGAAAATCATTTTTCAAATCTTTTTATTCTTGGAAAATCATTAAAGAGTATAATCTTTTGAAAATTCTTTCAAATGCATGCATCGTCTGAGAGAGGCTAGGCAAAGCCTTGCTTCCTTTATAGTTAATGGGTGCCTCTGCTCAACAACCATCCCTTACCGAGAATGGAAAGCGTGGTCCCTCGGGTTAATCTGTTTGGCATTATCCTGGCTTTCTGATGAGCTATCTTTTATTTCTTTTGAGTGAATTTCTTTTATTTCTTTTTGAATTGGGTGAGGCTTCAAACATTGAAGTCACTCTTGTTTGGCCCAAAGGCCATGGTGCAAAGTGGATAGTGCCCTTTATGAGATACGACCTCTTGAAGGTGCGTGATCTAGATTCCATCATTACCAGTTTTTGACCAAAAGTTCATTGCTACATGACCAACCGATCATCGATGATCAGTGAGGTCTTTGTTGGCTTGTAACGTGGCCTTGGGGTTAAAAGGGTGCTTGAAACGAAGGATATAAGGCTCAAAATTACTTCATGATGTTTCCTTGGCACAAGCTCCTTAGGCTAAGCAGTCGCTCCCAGTTAGGAAGGACTTTCAAAGGACCGTAATGTAAGGCTTTGGTTCTCCTAGGCTTATGGGAGGATAATTTTGGCTTTGAAATTACTTGAGGGGTTTTCCTAAAGTCAAGGATTACTCTTCGTTTGAATTTCACTCCATTAAGCACTACCCTAGTCCTCAATTTGAACATTTCACTAGACTCTCTATTCACTCAGTTTTAGCTTTCCTTGGATTGACTTTCTCTTCAGTTTTTGGATTTCTTTCCCCCTTTCTTTTTTTTTTTTGGGGGGGGAATTCACTTGATTGACTTTGTTTCCTTCGAAAAATCTCATTTACTCACTTTGTTTGCTTTTACCTAGTGTGAGACTCTCACAACCATTTAACCTGCCCCAGTGTGGGGGGTAATCCTTGACTGGTTTTTCATAGAAGAAAAACGAACAGGCTCAACTTGGTTAGCAAGTGGCATTTTTCTACAAGTGGGAGGATAGTTGAACGGAGGCCTTTTCCGTCATCCTGAGTACTAACTTCTTAGCCTAGAGAGCTTAAGTGCCATTTCATAAATCCGGGTGAATTTCTTTTTTAAAAATATATTCTTTGGATCAGCGGGGTTTACAAGCGGTAAAAACTGTTTGGATAGTAGAAACAATGCCTCCATCATTTCATATCCAATCAATTGGTCAGTGAAGCTAGAACTTTTAGTCACCTACTGGTTTAGGATCACACCAACATTGGTCGTGAAAAGTAGGAATCATGTGCAAAAGGGTTAAGTGCTTCATGTGTTTGAGAAAAAGTGTTTCGGGCGTGGGTGTTCAGAGAACACATGCCGCTCCTTCTCAGTAGTGGATAGCAGTTTTACTTAGACACCTCATTTTCCATGAGTGGAATTGTGGTGTTGACTCGTCCCTCTCATGGATGCATGCATTTCAAACAAAATTTTTTTGTGATTTTGAATTTATTATGCACATTTTTTGGAAAAAGCATAGATTTTGGAAAATTTGTACAAGGTTGCAACAAACTACTCAACATAGATATAGGAAAGTTTGTGGGATCATGATTGGATCTCAAAGGTTCTCTTGTGCTTTGCCTTCCGTGGGTGGTATTGATGTCTCCTACTGGTGGGGGGTCAGTCCGCTTAGTGTGTACTTCTTCCTCTTCGGTGGTGGTGATGTCTAGGTCTTGAGAATTCATCCTTGGCGATGCGGGATCCAGGCTCCGGTGCTCCTTGAAATGGTTCGCTCTGTCTGATCTCTTGATGGCCCATTGGCGCGAAAGCCAAGTGTTGACCTAGCCTTCTTCATGGGAACAGTATGCATACTTGGCTTCCTAGCTTGGACCATGAAAGGTACATCTGGCTCCGAGTGACCAAGCCCTTGTATCTTCCGTTTGAGTGTCATGCATCTGCTTGGTGCGGTATTCGGCTTTCTCCTTATCAGAACTCACTGGTCATCTAGATTTCGAAAGTTCGACATAAGCTTTGGTTGAGTTTTGGGCACTGTATGCTCCCCTACCTCTGAGAGTGTTGGTGGCGTGGTCAAATGAACTGGCTGAATGCCACAGGTAGTGGGCCCTTGAGACTGAGGAGAAGGGATGACAGTCTTCATCTTTGCAACGCTCTGGGGGCCATGCAATGATCACACTTGGAGTAGAGCCCTCATTGATTCTAAGAATCCCATGATCAACAAGGTCTTGTACCTTATTCTTCAAAGCATGACAATCCTCTAGCGAATGGCCAGGTCTTCCAAAATGGAATTCACATTTTTTGGATGAATCATGAAGAAGATGAGGGCTTTGTTTCAAGAAAACCGGTGAGATTAACCTTTTCTCCAACAACCTTGGGTAGAGCTCATCCATAGGCATAGGCAAAGTACAAAATTTTCTCGATTCTGACTTTAGTTTTGCGACGGAAGAAAGATTTCGACCGGATTGGTATCGCTCCAGTGTGAAGCATGAGAGTTTCCTTGCCTTCGGTGTCTTCTCGTTTCCCTTTTGCTTAGTGACTTCGTACTTGCCTGTCCTATAGTAGAGTGAGAGGCAAGGTCCCTGATTGCCTTTCTATCGTCTTTCAGCAAAGTGCCCGTAAGGGTGATTAGCTGGTGCATTGATTGGACCACTTCATCGAGTCGTTTCTCTAACTGCTCAACTCTCTCAACCACATTCTTGGGTGTGTACCGCTTGTGAGGGATCATAGGATGATCAACTTCCTTTGGCTCTTCTTTCTTGCTAATCGGACTTTGAGGCTTCTTTTTCAGATTCTTTACTGCCCTTTGAGGAATGCCCATCTGCGTCAGAATGGGGTTCCATTGTATCTCCTTGGTTGCTAGGGTATAATGGTTGTCCTTGCAAACTTCTGATGTCTGAGTGATCATCTTCCTTCTTGTTCATCACATTCTCTTCTCCATTGCCATACATTTGTAGAGACTGAGGGCCTTCAAGGGTGTTCCAATTCCCTTTTGGAGATGGGTCGTTCTCGGGTGCGACGTTGGGATCAACTGTTCGCGCTTCATTCTCCACATCAGGCTTGGCCAGTGCTAGTAAGGCTGATGCATCCACCATCTTTGTACTCCTCATAGTCTTTTCGACCTTGGCATCTAATTGGAAGTCTCTTTCTTCAGGCTTTGAAGGTTGCACTGGTGGTGGGCCCAAATTGGTGTGAGAATGTCCTCCGGTGTTATCTTCGGATGTATCCTTGTTAATGTCCTTCTACTTGCTTCTCACTTTCCGTGTCACGTTTCACCAAGAGGCGTACGAAATTTAGAAGGTCGTTGAACTTCTCCTCGAATGAAGCCATGCGGATATCCTGTGCACTAGGCCCACTTGTTTCTCCCGTCATTTGTTCGTGAATGTAGATACAACCTAGAGAGGTAAACAACGTCAAGTTAGACTTTGAATTCACAGTTGAGTGCATGACCTTGGCTTACTTTGCGGGTAAACCATGGCTAAGTATGTGTATGCGTATGTATGGTATGCATGAATGCAATATGCATTGATAGATGGATGGATTTTCCCATTGGGTTGCCAAAATTGGCGAGCCTTTCGGCTCATGGTTTCACTTTGAAATTTTGGGTGACCATCATCGGTCGATGTGAGGGTCAGGATGACATGGGTGGATATCTACATCCCCACCTAGAGTTGGAAACTCTCAAGGTTTACATGTATGTACATGATGGACAAGTCAATGAAGAGATGGACTCTCACATCACTGAAAATTGGCGAGCCTTTCGGCGCTCGGTTCTATTTTGAAAAATTTTGGGGAAACCGATGTTAGTCGACGTGAGAGTCATACTCTTGGTTGAAGACAACACAATGGGTAAATATCTACATCCCTATATAGAGTCAGGAACTCTTAGGGCTTATACGTGTATGTACACGATAGACAAGTCAACGAAGAGATGGACTCTCACATCACTGAAAATTGGCGAGCCTTTCGGCGCTCGGTTCTATTTTGAAAAATTTTGGGGAAACCGATGTTAGTCGACGTGAGAGTCATACTCTTGGTTGAAGACAACACAATGGGTAAATATCTACATCCCTATATAGAGTCAGGAACTGTTAGGGCTTATACGCGTATGTACACTATGGTTATAGACTCATCAACAAGGAGATAGACTCTCACATCACCAAAAATTTGACGAGCCTTTCGGCGTTCGGTTGTATTTTGGAAAAAAATTTTGGGAATCGATGTGAGGGTCATACTCTTGGTTGAAGACAACGCGATGGGTGAACATCTATATCCCTATATAGGAGCGGAAAATCTTAGGGTTTACATATGTGTATACTACGGACAAGTCGACAAAGAGATGGACTTTCACACTACCAAAATTAACGAGCCTTTCGGCGTTCGGTTCCATTTTTGAAAGATTTTTGGGGACCGGTGTCGGTTGGTGTGAAGGTCGTACTCTTGGTCGAAGGTGACACAATGGGTGAATATCTACATCCCTATACAGAGTTCTTAGGGTCTACACATGCATGGACTCATCAACGAAGAGATGGACTTTCACACTACCAAAATTTGACGAGCCTTTCGGCGTTGGTTCCATTTTGAAAATTTTTGGGAATCGATGTCGATTGGTGTGAAGGTCATACTCTTGGTTGGAGGTGACATAGTGGGTGAATATCTACATCCCTACACAGAGTTGGGAACTCTTAAAGTCAACACGAATATGTGCACTATGGACAAGTTAACGAAGAGATGGACTTTCACATCACCGAAAATTGACAAGCCTTTCGGCGCTCGGTTCCATTTTGAAAATTTTTGGGAACCGATGTCGATTGGTGTGAAGGTCATACTCTTGGCTGGACATGACAACACTCTATACATCCCATGTAGAGTTTGGAAACTCTTAAGGGTTTCATGCGTATGTACATGATGGTTACATGCGTACCAACAAAAAGGTAGACTCTCACATTACCAAAACTCGACGAGCCTTTCGGCGCTCGGTTCCATTTTGAAAAAAAAAATTTGTGAGGGAACCGGTGTCGGTCAATGTGAGGGTCGTACTTTTGGTTAAGGACGACACGACTCTATACACAATGGTTACAAATGTATCAACGAAAAGATAGGCTCTCACATTACCAAAATTTGACGAGCCTTTCGGCGTTCAGTTCCATTTTGAAATTTTTTTTTTTTTTTTTGGGAACCAGTGTTGGTAAATGCGAAGGTCGTACTTTTGGTTGGATATGACAAGACTCTATACACAATGGTTATGAATGTATCAACGAAAAGATAGACTCTCACATTACCGAAATTCGACGAGCCTTTCGGCGTTTGGTTCCATTTTTTGAAAATTTTTGGAGGGAACCGATGTCGGTTAATGTGAGGGTCGTACTTTTGGTTGGGTACTGACAAGACTATGTACACGCATATCAACGAAAAGATAGACTCTCACATTACTGAAATTCGACGAGCCTTTCGGCGTTCGGTTCCATTTTGAAATTTTTTTTTTGAAACCGATGTCAGTAAATGCGAGGGTCGTACTTTTGGTTGGACACGACACGACTCTATACATCCCATGTAGAGTTTGGAACTCTTTGGGTTTGAGTGGTTTGCAACGGGTATGGACAACGTGGTTATCCTATCCCTTTATCAAACAATGACATGCAAACAAAGGTTTAGATAGATAGAACCTGGCTTGGCTCCATTTATTTTATCACCACCTGGAAAATAGCACAACGCTTTTCCCTTGACTCATTTTGAAAAGACACATCCTATTTTTGGGTATCCTATCTTAGGTTGGATGTTCACTCGGTTGGCTTTTACCAGAGCCCTCACAGGTGAGCTTTCTACTCTATAGCTTACTATATGCAACATGGTATGACACGGTTTGGAATTCTGTTTCCTAAAGGGGCCGATGATCATGCCCATTTCATCCTCCCGAAGGAAGTCGAAAGGGTATTGGATCACCGGGGAAGCACTTGCACGCCCCCCTCGATCTCCACGGGTGTGAAGGGAGAAGGGTGGATTCTCGTGTTCCATGTCCTAGATATAAAAGGGTTCGTGGTGGAGCCTGTACCAGCCCAGCCCCACCTGAGTCCGGGTTCGACCCAAAAGTCCAATGAGTGTATATGTCATGATTTTGAAAGTAAAAAGGGAAAAGACTTTTTTGTACAAAGCACAATATACAATATGTGTTGCATAAAATAAATCTCTATCCTATGTTCGCAGTATATATGTACAAGAATATAGACATGCTAAAATCAAAACACTATACAAGATGAAATAAAGAATAAATCAAATAATGAATACCAACAAATATATACACATGCATTAGCAAAGAAAACACCGAAAGACTATAGGCTTAAACCCTCTAAGTCCCCAGTGGAGTCGCCAAGCTGTCGACACCGGCGGAAAATCCGACCTAAAAAGGGTGTGTTAGGTCTTTTCTTTTATTTTCCTAGATACCGACCCCCATTTGGCGAGTGTTGTGTGTGTTCTCTATCTCTTTTCCGTTTCGAGATACGAGTTGTGTGTGTGTGGGAACTTGTGTACGTGTGTGCGTGTGAGCACAAATTTGGAGTCGCCACCAACCATGGGAAATTTTAAGGTGTGATTGGGCACCTATGTCTAATAGATTTTATCCTATTTAGACATCTACAACTAAATGGTCTTGAACCAGAGATAGGTTCGGGGGTTTGCTTATGCGTGGGGAAGGTGTTAGGCACCCCACGACATCCGTTAAGAAAACGGTTACCTCCTTTCTAATGTTTTCTTTATTTGCTAAGCCTAAGTTTGTTGGTTTTAATTATGAACAAATGTCCCAAATTTGGTCGAGCGATGTACCAAGAATGGCAAACGCATTTTAACCTTATTTGGTTTTGATTAGACTCTTTATTTCACCATCCCTTTATCTTTGTATTTTTTAAATTTCCGGGCATTTCGGTGGTAGGATATACTTGAAATCCTAACACCTAGTGCCGGGACAAACAATTAATGTTTTTGGTGCCATATTCGGGATCTCTTTACCCTTGATTTCCAAGAGTAAAGCGGTCCGTCAAATGGCGGGGTTTTGGATGATTAATTCACACTTTGGGGAATTTTAGACCATGATCCTATGGGAGTTAGAACGTGTAGAATCCCTTACACGAAAGCACGTACCAGCCACGCCCCCGTGTAAAGGACTCATACCATGGTGTCCAAAAGCCAGGGCGAGCCGTAGCCCTTGGATTGCACCAACTTCGTTTCTAACGCCCACATTACCATGTTTACTCTTTTTAAAGTTTTCATGGCAAAGTGTATTTTAATCACATTTTTATATCAAAGCGATAAACAAACAAGCAAATATCAAGACGGTATATTCACAACACACAAATCACAAGAAAGAGTATGAAAGCCGAGTAAAATGTTCATACAAGTAATCACGGTATGTTCACAGCACATAAATCACAAGTATGACAAAATGGGACGATCATAGTATGTTAGCAGTACATCAATCATAAATATGAAATGACATAGATGTAACATTTATTTGAAATGGCAAAGTGCAACTCATGACAATTTTTAGGGAAAGGGTCAAGACCTCGTGGGGTCGGGATTCGATGCTATTTGAAAGACTTACTCGAATCTCGACACCACCTTAGGATTTACATGAATAAAACAAGGCAATTTTTAGAAGAGAGTTCAATGCCTTTTCGGGCTTACACGGGGGTTTAGTACTATTTGAAAAGATTTACCTAAACCCGCGAAGCCAAATAGGACTTAAATGAGAAAAACTGTTTTAGAAATGGGTTTCAATGCCTTTTCGGGCTTACACGGGGGTTTAGTACTATTTGAAAAGATTTACCTAAACCCGCGAAGCCAAATAGGACTTAAATGAGAAAAACTGTTTTAGAAATGAGTTTCAATGCCTTTTCGGGCTTACACGGGGGTTTAGTACTATTTGAAAAGATTTACCTAAACCCGCGAAGCCAAATAGGACTTAAATGAGAAAATCATTTTGGAAATGGGTTTCAATGCCTTTTCGGGCTTACACGGGGGTTTAGTACTATTTGAAAAGATTTACCTAAACCCGCGAAGCCAAATAGGACTTAAATGAGAAAATCGTTTTGGAAATGGGTTTCAATGCCTTTTCGGGCTTACACGGGGGTTTAGTACTATTTGAAAAGATTTACCTAAACCCGCGAAGCCAAATAGGACTTAAATGAGAAAATCATTTTGGAAATGGGTTTCAATGCCTTTTCGGGCTTACACGGGGGTTTAGTACTATTTGAAAAGATTTACCTAAACCCGCGAAGCCAAATAGGACTTAAATGAGAAAATCGTTTTGAAAATGGGTTTCAATGCCTTTTCGGGCTTACACGGGGGTTTAGTACTATTTGAAAAGATTTACCTAAACCCGCGAAGCCAAATAGGACTTAAATGAGAAAATCATTTTGAAAATGGGTTTCAATGCCTTTTCGGGCTTACACGGGGGTTTAGTACTATTTGAAAAGATTTACCTAAACCCGCGAAGCCAAATAGGACTTAAATGAGAAAATCATTTTGGAAATGGGTTTCAATGCCTTTTCGGGCTTACACGGGGGTTTAGTACTATTTGAAAAGATTTACCTAAACCTGCGAAGCCAAATAGGACTTAAATGAGAAAATCGTTTTGAAAATGGGTTGGTAATCTTGTGGGTCCAACGCCTCATGGATTTACATGGAGGTTTTAGTACTATTTGAAAGATTTACCTAAAACCACCAATACCGTTCGGTATTTTCATGCCCAAATCAAAATGATGACGGATGAATCATATTTACAACGTAGTAAAAATGGCAAGAAATCTAGAGCATAACGGGAAGCAATAAATTAATGGAGTTTACAAGGAGGAAATTTTGTGGGTCCAATGCCTATGGGATTACGTGGTGGTTAATGCCTCTTTGAGGTCTTAAATAGTCCACCACAACCAATCGGGATTATCACGCCCAAATCACAAAGGGAAAAATGGGGAGAATAACAATATTCACAATATAATATTCATAACGTAGTAAAGGTAAATAAAGCGATAAATGACAATATTTAAACAATGGGTCCAATGCCTATGGAATTTTTACGTGGGTCCAATGCCTATGGAATTAAATGCCTCTTTGAGGTCTTACATAGTCCACCACGACCAATCGGGATTATCACGCCCAAATCACAAAGGGAAAAAATGGGGAAAATGACAATATTCACAATATAATATTCATAACGTAATAAATGACAATATTTAAACATGGGGGATGTATTTTTCGGGTCAAATACCTCGTAGGCTAACAAGGTTGTTACGGCCTCGTTAGAGGTCTTACGCAACTGAGCCAAAGCTACTCAATATTTGCCGTACTAAAACACAAGGGCCGGTGTATTTTTCGGGTCAAGACCTCGTGGGCTAACATGGTTGTCACGGCCTCGTTAGAGGTCTTACGCGAGCCGCCAAAGCCACTCAATATTGCCGTACTAAAACACACCGGGGGAGGGGGGTAATCACAACAATATATATATTCACAAGTACGTAGTAAATGTAAATAAAGCGATAAATGACTAGAAAATGTAAATAAAGCGATAAATGACTAGAAAATGTAAATAAAGCAATAAATAGACAAGAAAATGTAAATAAAGCAATAAATAGACAATAAATAAACTAGTAAAGCATAAATGAACTAAAATGAACTAAAGAATGTAAAATAGAACAATAAATGAACTCAAAGAGAGGGAGGGGGGAAGATGAGGAGAGGTTAGAGAGAGAAGCACCTAGTAGATGCTTCTCACTCTAAAAACACCCCAAAATCCCTAAAGAAAGAGTTTAGAGAGAGAAAGAGCTTAGAGAGAGAGAGATTACCTAGAGAGGAGTCTCTCTCTCTAAAACTACCCAAAAACCCCTTCCTAAACCCCCTAAAACCCCTATTTCTGCCTATTCTAACGCTCAAGGAGCCTAGAGCCCGAGCAAAAATTATGTGCAAATGAGAGGGGGGGGAGGTCTTATTTATAGGGGGCGTGCCATGATTGTGCGCGGCGCGTGATGGTGGCGCGCCTCGCGTGCACGCCTCCCAAGACAGCTGTCTGCACTTCCTCGATTCTCGCGCGCGTATCTTTTTTTGACCCAATTTTCGAGGGCAGTTTTGGAGGTCTTCCGGAACTCAAAATGGGTCATTCAGAATATCGCCGGAAAGCTCTCGACGTCCTCTTTCCGACAGTATAAAGTTTGTGCAAATCGGAGTTCGGACGAGAGAGTTATGGCTCCCGGAAGTCGGGGTGTCGGAGCTGTTTTCGTGCACTTTTCCGGTGAAGATTCCGATCAAACGGGGGATGCTATCGGCGAACCGAGAGTTCCACGTCGTAGCTGGAGTCATTATCTTTCCAACGCACCCGGGCTCGCGGATCAACTTGTTGCGAGCAGGAAAGACTCTGCGCGCGAAGGCGGCTGTCCGGGAGGAAAAAATGCGTTTTACTCCCAGCGCGTTTTTTCTCAAATCTTGTCCCAGTTCGCGCGCATATTTGACCTAGCTCCCGATGTCAGATTTTGACGTTCTTGGTACCGTCGGAAAGCTTGCGCTGCCTACTTTTGCAAGGTTCCGGATTTGCGGAAATCCGAGCTTGGACTTGTGAGATATGGCCCCGCGAACAGAGGCCACCGGAGTGTTTTTGGTCCGTTTGAGGGCAGTTTTCCGATCGGGATTCCGGCTAGCCCCGGTAAATTCTTGGCGATCCGAGAGTTCCTTGTCGTGCATGAATGTGTCTTCTTTCCAACGCACTTGGGCTTGTAGATCAACTTGTTGCGAGTCAGGAAGACTCTGCGCGCAAGCGTGGCAACGTCGGTGGAAAAATTCTGGAACCTTCAGCAAAACCTTATTTCGTCGGCCTGTTTTCACACGCATGGTAGATATAGCTCCCGATGTCGGATTTCGACGATCTTGGTATCGTCGGAAAGCTTATGCTACCTATTTTCCAAAGGTACAGGCCTTGCACAGAGGCGAGCTTGGGTTCGCAAGATATGATCCTGCGAACGGAGGCCGTCGGAATGTTCCTTATGCCAAGGGGTCATCTTCTGACTGAGATTCCGGCTTGACCGGAGGAGCTCTTGACGATCCGAAAGTTGCGTACGGTAGCTGAAATGAACCTCTTGCCTAAGGGTCTTGGCTCGTGGACCAAGTTACAGCGGGTCGGAGAGAGTTTTTGCGCAAACGTTGCCTCCCAAGTAGGCTGTTTTGTCAACAACACTTAGTAAAATTTGGCTAAGTGTTGGACCGTTTTTTCGCAGTTTTGACCATAACTCCCTCGTTTCTCGTCCGTTTTTGGCCCGTAAAGTGTCGAATCGAAGCTCTCATCACGTTCTTCAGAATGGTCTAGGAGCGGTCAGTTCGATTCAGCTTTCGGTCTGGTCAACGGTCCGGTCAAACCTTGGTCAAACTTGGTCAACCTTGGTCAAACTTGGTCGAATTTGGTCAAAGCCCTCCAAACTCTGGGAAATGTATCCCGGGATACATTTTGAGGGTTTCTGGGCAAGGTGGACCCTAGTCGGGCTGGGAATGGCTCGGTCAAACTTCGGTCAACCCTAGTCAAACTTGGTCAACCCTAGTCAAACTTGGTCAAACCTTGGGAAATGTGTCCCGGACCTTCTTCTTGGGAGTATTTGATGTGGCGAAGTGTCGTCAGATCATGCTGGCTCGGTCCGGGCTATCCCGTTTTACGTACCGACACCCGAGAAAATCCCGTGGGTAAAAATGGGGTTATGACAGCCAGGCGAGCGTGTGTCAAATCGAGACGGGGCCTAGCTGGATGGATCCCATACTGGATTATTTATCAAAGGACATATTACCAGCAGATCAGAAAGAAGCGGCCAAGATTCGCAAAACAGCAACGAGGTACTAGGTCTCCCGAGAGGGAAAGTTGTACAAAAAATCATACACGGGACCTTACCTCCTTTGTGTACATCCATACCTGGTTCCAAACTTGCTTTACGAAATCCATGAGGGAGTATGCAGTGGTCATACTGGAGGACGTTCATTGGCCCACAGAGCAATCGGCTAAGGGTACTGATGGCCATATATGCAGAAGGATGCGGCTCAATATGTCAGACGATGTGAGAAGTGTCAACTATTTGCTCCGGCCATACACAAACCTGCATCCCAGCTTAATCCTATATCTAGTCCCTGGCCATTTGCTCAGTGAGGGATAGACCTGGTCGGATCGCTACCTCGTGCAACAGGGAACAGAAGATGGCTAATCGTGGCAACCGATTATTTCACAAAGTGGGTTGAAGCGGAGCCCCTAGCACACATTTCTGATTCTGAATCAAGAAAATTCGTCTGGAAGAGCATAATAACTCGCTTCGGCATACCCAAATGTCTCATTTCCGACAACAGCATACAGTTCGACAGCGGACCATTCAAGAAGTACTGCTCAGATTTCGGAATCAAAAATCATTTCTCCAGTCCGGCCTATCCACAAGGAAACAGACAGGCGGAGTCCTCCAATAAGATAATCCTCAACGGAATCAAGAAGAGATTGGAAGAGGCCAAAGGAAGGTGGGTGGAGGAGCTGCCCACTATATTATGGATGTTCAGAACAACACCTCGAAGTTCAACAGGGGAAACCCCTTTCTCTCTTACTTATGGGGTCGAAGCCGTGATTCCACTCGAGGTGGGACTTCTACCTTACGTTCGGAAGAATATGATTAAGAGAATAACGAGCTCATGCTAGCCAAAGATTTAGACCTGGCTCAAGAGCGCAGAGACCTAGCCATGATCAGGCTGGCATCCTACCAGGGTGATCTGAAGAAAAGATACGGCAAAAGCATAAGTGAACGGATCCTTGCACCAGGGGACTTGGTATTACGAAAAGTACTAGGCAGCAAGAAGGACCTTACCCAAGGCAAACTATGAGAAAATTGGGAAGGACCCTACCAGATTGTTTCAGAGGCCGGACTGGGAGCATTCAATCTCAAAGGAATGGACGACAAACCCATCAAACGGCCTTGGAATATAAGCAACCTGAAGAAGTTTTACCAGTAGAAAGGTGGATGAAAGGGCTGTACAGGTCAAAAGTTGCAAATATGTTCTCATTGATTTTTTGAAATACAAGAACTTTTGTCGCATGTGGTGCTGAGATATAGCCCAACCGGAACGGCATCAAAATCCTGGCCACGTCCAGGTCCTCTGCCTGTGAATCCCCAAGTGGTCTGGTAGAGCATCATTAAAACCCTAGCTATGCTAGGTGTTTCGCCTGTAAATCCTCAAATGGTATGGCGGAACGACATCAAAATCCTGGCCACGTCCAGGTCCTCTGTCTGTGAATCTCCAAGTGGTCTGGTAGAGCGTCATTAAAACCTTAGCCATGCTAGGTGTTTCGCATGTAAATCCTCAAATGGTATGGCGGAACGGCATCAAAATCCTGGCCACGACCAGATCCTCTGCCTGTGAATCCCCAAGTGGTCTGGTAGAGCGTCATCAAAGCCCTAGCCATGTTAGGCGTTTCGCCTATAAACCCTCAATGTGGTGGAACGGCATCAAGATCCTAGCCGTGCTAGGTATACAAAAATCTCCCGTCTGAGTCCTTCATAATGAGGCAGAGCAACATCGATCCCTGATTGTTACAAGTACGAAATTTACTTTACCTTCTGCCTATAAATCCTCCAATGGTGTTGTAGAACGACAATAATACTTGGCCGTGCTAAGCACTTCAGTTATTTTCTTGCCTAGTATCTTACGCAGTATGTTAGAACGGCAATAATACTTAGCCGTGCCAAGCACTTCAGTTATTTTCTTGCCTAGTATCTTACGTAGTATGTTAGAACAGCAATAATACTTGGCCATGCCAAGCATTTCATGTATTCTTTTGCCCAGTATCTCACGTGATATGTTAGAACGGCGATAATACCTGGCTGTACCAAGAACTTCGTTTATTTTCTTAATATAGCACTCTGGAACGGCAATAAACCTTGGCCGAACTAAGTTCTTAATACGTTTTTTTGCCTATATGGTACTTTGGGGCATCATCTACAGAATGGCTTAGATCTGTGCGTATTATACCATAGTTATTTGGAACGGCACGGATCATCTATTCATAAAGCAAAGAGTAAAGACATTCAGGTCCTTCATTCAAAAAAGAAAAAAAATATACATACTTGAAACAAAATGTCTTAAAGTTTTACAGATTTTTGCCAAAAAACTTAAATAAAAGCATTACAAATTGTTTGGACTGGCCTCGTCCGGAGCTGTGCTTCCTCCATCAGGAGCATCTTGAAGACCGGCATCAACTGGTCCCACTGCTTCAGCTGATTCTACCTCCTCCAAATCCACCATGACAGCACCCAGCTGAGGAGGAGGAGAGTTGAGAACCGTTTCAGGATGAGGGGGAGGAGCGGCACCAGGGAAGGGTAGTTTAATCGGATTTGGTGGAAGCATAGTCTGCCCAGAGTTTAGCACGGCAATGGCGTCATTCCAAGCATCCGTGTAATACTCGTTACACACTCTAGGGAGCTGACGGCCCATCTCGTCTTGAGCCTCCTTGCTTCCACTTTTGTACGCCGCTTTCTTGGCTCGCTCAAGCTCCAGTTCCAAAGCCCGGACTTTGTCCCCAACTTTCGTGAGCGAGTCCAGCGCGGCATGGAGAGACTCTTCAGCTTCTACCCTCTTAGCATCTGCAGCGTCAGCCAATCTCTTTGGCCTCTGATTGCCATTTTCTTCACGTCCTGGTACTTAGTGGCTAGGACGTTAGCATGAGCGAGGTGGTCTTTGTTGGCCCGGAACCGGTCCTCCAGCTCCAAAGAAAGCTTGGACCCCCTGCAGTACGGCAAAATCATAAGCCAAAATAAAAAAAAAACTTACAGAAAATAATACTAAGTCCTTTGTTTATTTACCATGAGAAGACCCCTCCTTAGGTTGTTGATGAGCTCGTCATCAGCAGCCTTTTTCCGCTCCTCCATGTCTAGAAGGGAGGCGGACAGCCTGACTCAGTGCGCTGGCTACTGAAGCACTCCGCGCATTGTTGACAAGGAGGAGGCAATTCGCCTTCGTTACCGCATTTTCTCCCCTATATTCCATTCGCGGGGCCCACAATGGCACGAATCCCTCCCCTTGGGATTGGACGCCGGACCGAAGAAGCATACCAGAACAGACAACGTTTCCCAGTTGGGTAACGTGGACCGTCCCTTGAGCCTCTGAGGCCAACGGACTGGGTTGAGTAGAGCTTGCTAGTCGGCTGGGCCCGGCAGGGCTTTCCACCCTTGCCCTCTTACTTTGGGTCGGTTGAGAGGGGGCCGGCACGTTCTCAGAAGTGCCCTCGCGGCTTTGGGTTGGAAGCAAGTTTCTCAAATTTATTCCAGACATGTCAGGCGCGTCCACGTCAAGCAATTCCCGGATGTCTATTGCAGGCAAAGCAAGGTTGGCCGGGTTAGCTCGAGCGGCCTGGATGTCTGCTACCAACCTGCAGGCCAAATAAGATTTCTTCTGAGCACGTAGCGAAGCAACAAAGGAGCAGAGCGTGGCTGTGCGTGATCGTCCGTGCAGAGCTCGCTCTCCCAGACCTCACGAAGGCTGTTGATGTGTATTAGACTTTTACGGGGATTCCTCCTTCGAGGATCTACACGGATAAAAAGAAAAGGTCAATATCAAATCACTATCTGTCCGTGCAGTAGACCTTAGTACAAAATAACATTAGTCAGGAACGGACCTGGAACCCCATCTCTTGTGGGGCATTTATGTCCAGATAAAAACCACTCCCCAGACACTATTAAGTAGTCCTCGTCAAAACCACGATTGGTGTCCGACAAGCCGTTCACCAATGTGAAGTCAACATCTCTAGGGCGAAGTGAGTATGCTTCAGTTTTTGTGTTGTGGTGAAGGATGTAGGTCCGGAGTATATCGTGTATACCGAGATCTAGGCCTAGCCTTCTATTCAACTCTACCGTACCCATCACTATCCTAAAAACGTTCGGATTTACTTGAGAAGGGGATAATCGCAAATAATCAAGAAAGTCTGCCAACAGGGGATCCATAGGAAAACGGATCCCCCCTTCCACAATTGCCACCACAGGGATGAGAAGGTCTCTTGTGGCGGGGTTACGTGCATCAGACCAATGCACGTACCTCAACCCCACGTCGTTTGGAATCTCATACACATGCCGGAACACCGCCATAGCCTCAGGCGTGTTCATGAAACGGCTCAATTTGCCCCATTTCACTTTTTTCTTCCTACCCATTGCCTAAAACCTAATCCTCAGAAAAAGACGAAAAAGAAAGTGAAAAAAGTTGTGAGGAAGACGACTTACAGGTGGAAGCACAGACAACACAGGGGCGATGAAGGGATGAGATAGAGAGGAGACTCAGGAGCGCAAGGGCTTGTGCGTATGAGAGGTAAACAAAAGTATCAGAAGAAAGAAAAATGGTACTTATAGGCAAAAGATGGAAAGCATGCGAGGGAAGCCACATTAAGGGGCCCCATTATGATCTCGTGAAGAGTGCGTCGGCTCGAGAACTGCCATGAAGTCACGATTTAACAGCTTACGGCATCCCAGGATCATCATTACAAAAACATGGAACACGAGGGGTCGCACGAATTAGGATCGTTGGCACGGCTGGCGGGATATGATACGGACAACTACAGCCCGTCCCACACTAATTAGCACTGTGAAGGACGAACTGAGGGGCTATTATGAGGATAAAAATTGTTTAAGACCTACAAGACATTTAGGGCTTTGTTTGATCCAATAAGATAAGCACAAATTGTATTTATATGAACGGCACGGATCATATCTACTCCAGACCGGACCTTCCTAATCTTGACGTGCCGTTCATACCTTCAAATTCATTGAATCTCTACATTTAATGCTCATCAGTCTAGTGGTTGAAGGCATTAATTATCTTACGGCGAGGTGACCTGTCTGGCAATAACCCACGTGGGGATAAGCACACAAAGTCATTAATGTAGCAGGGCAGATCACGCAAGCAAGAGCGGTCGAATATCTACATGTCCCATCAAGGGATACCATCCCCTTTTGGGGAACAGGCTAATTAATTCAAAGGACAGGTGAGCTGTGTTTGGAAAGCCTATAAAAGGCAATGTTCAACCAGGAACCAAGTACGCAAAAACATATACAAAGAGAACTACACTCTCTCGCTATTCTATTGCTTTCAAATACAATTGACTAACTTGACCATCAGAGGGTAATCAGTCCCCAACACCGGGGACCATTTCCTTCTCACTTGATTTATACTGTGCAGGAACTTATCTTTCAGTCTAAGGGTGATCTTCACAACCACACCAGGGAAGGTCTTTCTTTAAAACCTATTATCCATTTCAATATTTTTCCCGTTACACAAAGTTTAATCACTGCTTTCAGCTCTCTTGTGATCTTGTGAAAAGGGGGGATTTTTTTTTTTATTGGAGCTGATAATAATTAGGAGAAGAAGATAGAGTTTTTAGTATGAAAAATGCTAAAAGCCTAAAACTACTATCAATTTTGCTATAAAAGGTTTATAAATTAACGTGGCAATGAACGTTTATGTATTAAAATTTATAATACATAGCATCACTCATATTATTTTGGATTCTTGAACTCTCATTTACTAATTGTTTTCTGTCTTTTCTATTTATTTTAATTATGACATGTAAAGGAAAATTGTTCATTAATAAGTGAGGAAATAAATAGGAAATTCAAAAAATGTGGCTCTGACCAAAAAAGAAAATACAGGAAGGTATTCATTTTAGTTCTCAGAGAATTATAAAAGGGAAATTATAAAACTTCTTCAAAATTAGAAAAGTTGGTATAAATTACTTTAAATTAGAATATAAAATCTTCACATTTTATTTATTTATTTAGAGAATCTCTAAATTTGAGAAAAGTTAAGAAAACTAGATGGCAAGCTGATATTTCCTTCAAAAATGTTTTTCCGCTATTGTCTTTCACGAAATGCTAAGGTGACATGATTCAAGGACTCAGTGACAAATTAAGGGACCAAAAACTAGAAACCTAAAGATTAAAAAATGAAACTCTCCTGCTAATGTACATTTGTTTTCTCTACAATCACTGGAATACAATTAAAAGATCTCTAACCAATAAATATGTCTTAAAAAGGAAGAGTTGTTGTCTTTCACATATTTTCTAATGAAAGTGTCCGCTCAGCCTGATCCATCATTGGTGTGTGCTCGTACTAAAATGGTATACAACTTACAAAAGTAAAAAGTATGAAACTATTGAGCAGTGGGGGCCATTTATGAAATTATTGGTAAAGCCAAACCTTCCTTGGAGCAACTTCAAACTTAATTTTTTCTTTTTTTCCCTGATGTCTGGAGAGTAGAGACATAAAAAATAAAAAATCAAAATCAAAATCACATAAAAATTTATTGATTTTTTTATATGTCAAACTGTGAATCGTAAATAATAAAATAAGATCAATAATGAGTTTAAATGAGAATTAATAAAAAAATGTTAGATTAATAGTTTTAAAATATATTATATATATAGCATTACTCTATTTTATAATATCTACACTTTTTGTGAGTTTGATATCTTATTAAATTTAAATAAATAAAATTTTAAGATACCAAGCAAGCAATGTGATGATAAGATTAGATGTACCATACTAAAAAAAAGAAAAAAAAAGGTGTGGATACATTAGAGAATCCAAATGCAATGCATAGGTTATTGCATACCCCTCATCACCTCACAAAAAAGTTTAACCTTTTTACTTTTAAAATTTTTGACAAAAATGCATTTTTAGTATTCATATTTTGGGGTATTTTATTTTGGTCCTTATATTTTATAATATTTTATTTTAATCTTTGTTATTTGGACATATATTATGTTTGAAGAGAAAATTTTTTATAAAAAAGAAAAATAAGGAGGTGAGGAAATTTTGTTGAGAAACCATATTTGGCAAAAAAACGTCATTTGTCTTAATTGTGATTGATAATTAAGAAATTTTGTTGATAATTAGGTTCTTTTCTAATTAGAAATTATATTTTTTGTGATATAAAAAAAGTGTCAAGTCTATAATGATATTAAAACTTTATTCAAAATATTTGTTATATAAAACCAGGTTGTCAAGAGTTTTAAAAATATCCAGGTTGTCTTGAAGTGCAAATAACACTTAACACTGTGTTTGTGTAATTTTCCCCAAAACCTAATTTGTGGTGTTAGATAAACTAATATGTGGATGGAAACTTTTATTTCTACAACAATACTACTTACACAACAAATTTTACAATTTTTGAGATGACAAATTATGATTAGTGTAACATTACTTTCACACTAACATCACTTTATTATCCATTAATCACAATTGTGAAATCTGTAGTTTTTTTGGAAAAGTATACAAACGGTGTTAAGTACTATTTGCACTTAAGGGTCAAATTGAATATTTTTTAAAATTCTTAATAGTTTCTATCATTAACTCAAACCTTAAAGGTGGCTTTTGTATTTCACCCCAAGAAAAATAATAATCTATGCAACTCTTTTGGCTTGTAGTTAATTTTCTTAATGGGTTTTATTTTATGATACCTGATCACTTTTATGTGAATAAGCATCTCTTGTAGTTCTTTGTTAAATTAGTAAATAGGTTTGCACCTTTAAGTTTACTGAATTTGCTCAACTCAACATCATAAAAAGGAATTGTTTAGTTTAGCTCTTCTACTAAGCAAAACCGGAACTGATTTAATAAAAAAGTGTCATAAGGTCACAAGGTAAGGAATAATAAATACACAATCATGAGATGTAATACATATTAAAAAAAATGTACATGTGTCAATAATTTATTAGTTTACACGTATAAATTGATTGTATTGTTTATACAATTTAACTTTATTTTTTAAAAAATGTATAAAAATATTAATTTATTTGAAGTACCTTTATCTATGTCCAAAGAGCATTAGTCAGCAGAAACCGATTAGAATTTACAAAAGTTATCCCAAAAGTCCAAGTGAAATGAAGTTACCCAAACTTTATGTCAACATTGCACATGCAAATGTCGCAGAAAGTCTGAGTTTAATAACAAAGTCTTCACGTGGAGTGGAGTCATTATTGAGCTGTGCAACTTTTTCTCTGAATTTACTGAGCTGTGGGTTCATACTTATTCCTTCTTTCTAAGCAACTTCATACTTATTCCTTCTCCAACATTTGAGGCATTTCAAAGTTTAACCATTGCTTTCAGCTCTCTTGTGATCACTCTTCTACAATCACTGGAATACAATTAAAAGATCTCTAACCAATAAATATGCCTTGAAAAGGAAGAGTTGTTGCCTTTCACATATTTGCTAATGAAAGTGTCCGCTCAACCTGATCCCTTACTGAGGAGGTATACAGCTTACAAAAGTAAAAAGAAAAAAAAATGCATGACAATTGACAATAGAAGACGTAATTTTAGAACACGTTTGGTATACTGTAATAGGAATCAGTATTACAAAAAATAAAAAGAGATGTAATGTAATAACTATTATCATTTATTTGTTTAGTGACAAACCATGAATAGAACTTTAAATTTGTATTCTATATTTTACTAAAACATGATTAATATACTAGTATGGTTTATTATATGAGTATTAATAATTTTAAAACATTTTGGAGATTTGGATTTTAAATGTTATATATATATATATATGTAGAGAGAAAGAGAGTGAGGATTTTTTTTGACTTGTGTTGAGAGAGAGAGAGAGAGAGAGAGAGAGAGAGAGAGAGAGAGAGAGAGAGAGAGAGAGAGAGAGAGAGAGAGAGAGAGAGAGAAATTTTTAAAAAGTGAGTCAATTATGGTTTTTGGAATTTTTTAATTTTTGTTAACTATTATGTGGTATAAGAGCATTCACACTAGTCTTCTCAATTTTTTTGCCAAATGGGTTCTAAAAAATCCACATTTTCTCATTTAGCTAAAGCACAACTACATCAGACTCCCTATTTGAACTTTACTATTCCTTTTTTTAACATATTTTTATTATTTTTATTTATTTATTTTTTTCACAACTCCCAAAATACCTTCCTTTCAATTTTTCTCTTCCCTCTCCCCGTTGTATATCCCCTCTTTTTTTCTTTTTTCTTTCCTTTTTTCCCCCACCACCCACGTACACAACCTCCCTTTTCTTTTCTTTTTTCTTTCCTTTTTTTTCCCACCACCCATGTACCCCCCTCCCCTTTGTTTTTTCTTTCCTCTTTTCCTTCTCCTGCACAAGTCGTCCCCTTTGTTTTTTCTTTCCTTTTTTACTTCTCCTGCACAAGTCGTCTGCCCTCTTTTTTCTTTCCTTTTTTTACTTCTCCTTCACAAGTCGTCTGCACAAGTCTTCCCTAGGCGAAACCCACTAAATCTCCAAACCCGGTTGAGGCCACCGCTCCACGGACAAACGCGAGTGCCACCGCTCCTGGTGGGTTTTCATGTTTTTTTACTTTTTCTTTTTATTTTGTAAATTGTATTGTTTGGTTCCTGAGAAAATTTTACCAGGAAAATTAAATTCTGTGAAACCCCAACTGGTGAGCACCGGTATTGTTGGTGCCAACTCGAGGGAGCAAAAGCGGGAGACAGAAAGCAAGAGAGAGAAAATATGATTGTTTAATAGTATGCTGTTCATCGTCATCCGTATTTCACTCGTTTGGGGAGGCTGGTGTGGTGCGATTTTTCGAAATTTTTGCTATATTCGGGTGTTTTATACAGTTTATTGAGCCTAGTGTGAATGCTCTAACGAATGGCTATTATGGCTATTTAGATAAGAAATAACTATTCCTCATTTTAAAGAATAGTCATTCCTAAGAAATAGCTATTCCCTGTAATGAAAACGCAAAAAATAAATAAATAAATTACAGTGCAGTGCAACTTTTTGTCACGCGGAAACATTATTGAACAGTGGGGGGCCCTTTATGAAATTATTGGTAAAGCCAAATCTTCCTTCGGAGCAACTTCAAATTTTTTTTTTTTTTTTTCCTCTGATGTTTCTAGAAAGTAGAGACATAAAAAAATAATCATAAACAATTTATAATTTTTTGATTTGTTAAACTGTAAATGATAAATAATAAAGTGAGATCAGTAATAAGAACTAATAAAAAATGTCAGCTCAACATTTGTAAAATATATTATACATATAGCATTACTCTATTTTATAATATCTACACTTTTTTGTGAATTTGATACCCAACTAAATTTAAATAAATAAAATTTTAAGATACCACTCAAAAATGTGATGATAAGATTAGATGTACTCATGTACCATACTAAAAAAGAAAAGAAAAAAAAAGGTGTGTATACATTAGAGATCCAAATGCAATGCATAGGTTATTAAATACCCATCTTTACCTCACAAAAAAGTTTAACCTTTTTACTTTTAATTTTTTGACAAAAATGCATTTTTAGTATTCATATTTTTGGGGGTATTTTTATTTTGATCCTTATATTTTATAATGTTTTATTTTAGTCTTTGGTATTTGGACATATATTATATTTGATGAGAAAATTTCAAAAAAAAAAAAAAAGAAAAATAAGGAAATTTTGTTGAGAAACCATAGGGTGTTTTGTGTACTCCCCCCTCCCCCCAAACAAAAAGGAACTAAAATGTTGAATTATTCCAAATAATGTTTTACGTCGAAACAAACGGAGCCTAAGAGTGAGTTTTACTTATGATTCACATTTGTTCCATTTTCTTTTGATGTTTACCTTTGAGTAGATTTTGAAATTTAGCATGGCTCTGTCTGTACATTCCTTCTATTTGAAGATGATTAGTTGCAACTTGCAAACATGAAAGTGTGGCATGTTTAAGTAACGTCTTGAATCTAATTATAAGTAAAATTAAGGCACCAAGATTTATATTCTAATTTTCTCAACTTAATTTGATAAGAATTTGGAGAAAATAATGTGACACATGACATCAATTAAAAAGGATAGAAGAAAATTATAGAGAAAAAAAGTTTAATGAGTAGTTCCTGTGCTGAGTGATTCAGAGTCGACAATTCAAAAGTACCAATGCAATTTACTTTTATCTTGATTATCCACTGATAATTCTTGCCATGATTTGTTAAATAGATTTGGTACCATTTGCAAAATTTGCACTAGACCTGAGAAAGAGAAATATGAATGAGATGCAGAATACATACAAGGTTGTAGCTTGCGGCTAAACCAAGCAAAAAATTTTTTTGCTGAATCCAAGCAAAGTATTTTTGCTAATACAATATGGATTTTGTTAACCAGTACCTTTAGGACAATAGTTAAGGAGTAATAAATGCTTATACTTTATTATAAATAACAAATTTTTAATATTATAATAATAAATAAAAAAATCAAAATACCCTTAAAAGTTATTTTTGTATTATCTTAATATTAAAATTTCATTACTTTCGTATAAAGTGAAAGCATTAAATACTTCTTTAACAACACACCATACAACATTCCAGCCAACTTTATGTCAACATTTCACATGCATATGTCGCCAAAAGTATGAGTTCAATAATTTAGCAAAAGAGTCTTCACGCGGAGTCATTATTGAGCTTTGAAGCTTTTTCTCACGCGGAATCATTATTGAGCTTTTTTGGAGCAACCTCAAACTCATTCCTTCTCTCACATTTGGCATAAGTTCAACCAAAGCTTTCAGCTTTCTTGT
This sequence comes from Fagus sylvatica, assembly GCA_907173295.1. Classification (NCBI taxonomy): domain Eukaryota; kingdom Viridiplantae; phylum Streptophyta; class Magnoliopsida; order Fagales; family Fagaceae; genus Fagus; species Fagus sylvatica. Next base: position 10,607,050 of record OU015761.1, read on the forward strand.
GATCTACTATCTTCCAGTGTTTTCTTTCACTCACCAAGAAGAAATGGCCGAAGCAATCCCGTTTGGTCTTGTGCAAAAGATCATTGAAAGGTTGAGGTTCTGTGGCTTTCAAAGAGATTGGGTCTATCTGGGGTGTCAAAGATGAGTTCGAAAATTTGAAGAACACTTTTTCCACTATTCAAGCTGTACTCCAAGATGCAGAGCAGAAGCAGGACACGAACAATCAAGTCAGAGGACTGGCTCATGAAGCTTAGAGACGTAGCTTATGATGCGGATAATGTGTTGAGCGATTTCTCCACCGAAGATTTGCGGCGAAGGGTGATGTGTGGTGATAAGATGGCAAAGAAGGTACGTATTTTCTTCTCGAGTTCAAACCAACTTGCTTTTCGTTTTAAGATGGCTCACAAGATAAAGGCTATAAGGGAGAAACTTGATGCAATAGCAAATGATAAGAATAATTTACAGTTGGTACCTTTACAGACAAGGGTTGTGGCTAGGGAGAGGGACCAAACTCACTCATTTATAACTGATGAAAAAGTTATTGGGAGAGAAGATGATAAGAGGAAAATCATAGATATGTTGAAAATTGATGAGGAAGAAAATGTGTTGTTCATATCCATAGTGGGAATTGGAGGGTTAGGGAAAACCACACTTGCTCAATATGTATTCAATGATAACGAAGTGAAATATTATTTTGAATTGAAAATGTGGGTGTTTGTCTCTGATGTCTTTAATGTGAAAACAATTGCTGAAAAGATAATTGGATGTGCAACTAATACGAAAGTTGAAAACCTTGAAATGGAGCAAGTGAAAAATAAACTTCTCGAATGCCTCAACCATAAGAAGTATCTACTTGTGTTGGATGATGTGTGGAACGAAGATGAGTTACTCTGGTCTGAATTGAAAAAACTCTTGATGGGTGGCTCAAAGGGAAGTAAGGTGGTGATAACTACACGATCTAAATTGGTTGCAAATATTACTACTAGCTCAATCTCACCTTATTCTACATGGTCTATCGAAAAACCAATCTGGGTCTTTATTTACGCAAATGGCACTTGAAAAACTGCGAAAGACCATTGATCCCGAACTTGAAGAAATTGGAATGGACATTTTAGAAAAATGTTATGGAGTGCCTCTTGCCATAAAGACAATAGTGAACATGTTATTGTCTAAAAAGACTCTGGAAGAATGGTTATATATCAAGGATACAGCACTTACAAGTAGGGGTGGGCAACTATCCGTGAAACCCGACCTGCCCGACAAATCCGGCCGACCCGATCACCCGCCCACCCGCCCGCGAACTCTTATTCGGTTGGATACGGATTTACTTTTTATATTTTTTCGGGTTTCGGGCGGGTAATGGATTTTCCTTTTTTCGTCGGGTATCCACCCGACCCGCCCGACACTAATACTAAAATCAAATCACCCCCATCTCATTTCATTTTTCTCTCTCTCTCTCTCACTATTTTCTGCCGCCTCCCTCATTCCCAGCCTCCGTCGCTCTGCCGCTTCCCTCACTCCCAGCCTCCATCGCTCCCAGCCTCCATCACGGCGCCACTTCCTCACGAGTCACGACATCACGGCATCACTTTCTCCCTCCTTCACTCTCGGCTTTCTCCCTCTCTTTCATCGTCACGAAGCTGCAGTGGTGCAGCCTCTCTCTCGGCGTTTGCTTGGGAAGAAGTCACCGTCACGGGGTGGTTCTAGATCGGGGTGAGACCTCACCGGATCTGGTGAGATCTCGCCAGATCTAGCAAGATCTCACCGGATCTGGTGAGATCTCGTCAGATCTAGCGAGATCCTCTCCAATCCGGTGAGATCTCATCGTTTTTTGGGTGTTTGATGATTTGTTGCATTTGTGTGTTGATGATTTGTTGCGTTTGTGTGTTGGGTGATTTTCTGTGGTTGTGTTGGACCGTTGGTGAGAGAAAACCCGACCATAACCGACCGACCAACCCGATCACCGACCCGTCCGAACCGACCAGCTTAACGGATGGTCAACGGATATTGTCTTTGCAAATCCGACTTAGTCGGTTAGGATAAGAAATTACCCCAAAACCCGACCCGCCCGACCCGAGCCCACCCCTACTTACAAGTGTAACTCAAGGAGTAAAAAATAATAGTATCTTACCAATTCTAAAATTGAGTTACAATCATCTCCCATCACATTTAAAGTGTTGTTTCACTTATTGTTCATTATTTCCTAAAGATTACGAGATTCCAAAGTCGATGTTGATACAACTATGGATAGCACAAGGGTTTATCCAACCACCAAATAAAGAGCTACAATTAGAAGTTGTTGCTAACGAGTATTGCATGGATCTATTTTGGAGGTCCTTCTTCCAAGAAGCTAAAGAAGATAACTTTGGGAATATAATTAGTTTCAAAATGCAGGATTTAATCCATGATGTTGCACAAATCGTCTCAAGGTTTGAGTGCACATATATTGATTCTAATGCAAAAGATGTCAATGAAAAAGTTCTTCACGTATCATTATCACCTTCCAAAGTTTTGGAGGATGATTTAAGCTTGTTAGTCAAAGCAAAAGCAAAGAAGATACGTACATTTTTTAAATTTGGCAATAGTTCTCTACAAAAAGAATCATCTCTCAAGAAACTTATTTCCAATTTTAGATGTTTGCGTGTGTTAGACCTAAGTGGTCTAAAAATCGTGACGAAGCCGAATTCTATACACAAATTGACATATCTGAAGTACCTTGATCTTTCTTGCAATGATATTGAAGGTCTCCCTAATTCTATTCTTAGATTGGTGAATTTGCAAACATTAAAGCTCTCTTACTGTACAAAGCTTAAAGAATTACCGAGAGACATTCAAAAATTGGTCAACCTCAAGCATCTTGAGATAGATGGTTGTGAGAGTTTGACTCACATGCCATGTGGAATAGGGCAGTTGACTTCTCTTCAAACTTTACAGCTATTTGTTGTGAGCAAGGACCGTAAAGCTTCATCTTCCAAGCATTGTGGTGGACTAGCTGAACTGAACAACTTGAGAGGTGAACTATGTATTAAAAATTTGGCGTGGGTGACAGATGCTACCTCAGAAGCCAAGGCTGCTAATTTGAAGGAGAAGCGCCATCTTAGAAGTTTGGAATTAAGGTTGGGATTCGGAGGATAACAATGGCACATACGTCTCTGATGAAAATTTATTGGAAGGCCTCCAACCACACCATACTTTAAAAAAGTTGAACGTGAAAGGATATCGGGGTGTGAATTTTCCGAGTTGGCATCCTTCTATGACTAGTCTTGTTGAATTAAAAATTCAAATTCAATGGGAGTGTCCTAGACTAAAATCTCTGCCTCGATTTATGCAACATCTCACCTCCCTTAAAACGCTGAATATTGGCAAGTGCAAAGAGCTTGATTTGTTCAGTGAGGAGAGTGATGATGGCACACAATGTGTTACCACTCTACAAGAGCTCACTATTTCTGTGGATCACCGCTTGATTACTTTACCCAAATGGATCGGCAACGTCACTCCACTTCAGAATCTTGAAATTTCCGATTGCCCCAATCTGACCTCACTTCCTGAAGGAATCGGCAATCTCACATCACTTCGGTTCCTTCGAATTTCCAAATGCCCCAATCTGACCTCACTTCCTGAAGGAGTCGGCAACCTCACCTCTTTACGAAGACTGAGAATCGTCAACTGTCCCCACTTGAAGGAAAGATGCCATGACGGAATTGGCGAGGATTGGCATAAGATTGCACACATCCCAGTTTTTCGATATCGAGATTAAGGATTAAACTCTTGTACAGCAATCAATATGTTTTCCGCTTCTTTGGGCAGGTACGTCAACGTGCACTTTCTATGCAAACAATTTCTTTTACGCCAACTTCTTGTCTTCTTCAACAAGCTGATGTTTTGGGAAATTTAATATGCAGAAAATTTTCAAAGCACTAAATAAATGGGTGGCAGGGAAACAGGGGAGGATTGCCTCAAATTGCTCCATCTTCAAATTTTCAGGTATGTGTAATCCCAATTTCTTCGTAGACACTTATTTCTCTTCCTTGGGTCTTGTACTGAAAAAAAAAAAAAATGAATTTATCTCACATGCAGTAAAAGGGTATAAGCAATTGAACCACACGAGAAGCAATTGAAGCATAGAAAAAGCCTTATATGTCATGCAATTGTGGGAAAAGTGAACAACTAGGTGGTAAGTAGCTTCCTTTTCTTTTAATTTCTTGTTTTTTCTTAAAAATTGTCATTCAAGATAAGATTTCTTCACATACCATCGTTTGATTCTTCATCCAAATAATTTCTATCTCAAAATCCAATGATATACTTGGCTTGGTTATTGATTTAGGTGCGTAAACAGATTGGATAGTTCCACTTGATGAGATTGGAGTGGCATGGTGGATAAATTCAGGTAACTAATTAGGTATTAGTTGCTGAAATTCTTTTTTGTTCAATTTGTAGGATATTTTAAAGCAAAAATCTCGATGCTTTCTTAAATGATTGTTTCGTAGCTTAATTGGATTAAAAGCACAGCTTGAAATTTATTAGAGTTTAGAAATGCACTAAATTTTTGGTGGATTCCACTTTCTGCATTCCATCACAAAATAAAAAAAGATGAATTGAAATTTTAAATTTTAAGTAATTTATTCTTTGGAATTGGGGAAACCAAAATTAAAAATGAGTGTTTTTTTGTGTAGATCCGAGAGCATTGGAAAGTTTGAAATGTTGAAACTTAACATTTGGTAGATTGATTGGATTGAAGACCAGAGTTTGGGGTTAACTCACACCACGGTAGCTTCGGCCAATAGAGGAGATCAGGGCCGCAGCCAAGCTCTGATTTCTCTGTTGCTCATCCATGGTTTTCTCATTCTTTCTCTCCTGGTACATGTTACTACTTTTTCTTAGAGTTTCATCACTCATTTCAGTGAAAAACAAACCAAATCTGAAGAAGGGTCATTGCCATTTCGCCTTTTTTGCTTCATAGATACTCCAAATCTCTGATTGTTGAGCTAGTTTGTGCCTTCAAAATAATGTTGAAAGATCAGAACTTTCAACCCATGTAAGAAAAAAGCTACATTCTTTGTTCAAAACCCATTGTTTCAGAGATGATGTTTGCCTTTATGCCTTATTTTATAAATTCAGGAACACTAAAGTTGTGATCTGATATTGTGTCTTAAAAAATATCTCTGAATAAATAATTTATTTATATACTAACACAAAAAATATCTCTGTTCGTATTGTGATTTTATATAATCTTTATTGGTCTTGATTAGTTTCTTACTTTCTTTCTTGGTGTTGCAGATTATTAAAACTACGAAAGAGTTGAAAGAAAAGTTAAAATCCAATCTTCGCAAAAAGAATGACGTATTTAAGAATGGTTGTCTGGAGACTGACAAAGTATGAATCACTGTCTTTTAGAGAATTTTTTTACTTGTTCTTAAAGTTCTCTTTAGCAGACACATATGCATGTCTGTTTTTAGAGATGCTTGATGGGTTTATTTGCATTCCATACACAGGTGAGATTGGGTAATGTTGGTTGGAAAGAAAGATACTACAAAGGAGAAATTTTCTGCAGAAAGCTCAGGGGAAACTGACAACCTTAGGAAGAAATAGTAAGCATCTGTTATAACAAACATTTTCTTGTGGTTTCTTTTAAATTACAACCCTTATTCCATTTTAAATTAATAAGTTTCATGCAATAGTGATTGAAGAAGCTTGAATGAAGCCCAAAAGAAGATGAATAAGGAGAATTATTTTGAATTGGTTGGGAGGTACTAGCTGAATAAATTAATATGCTCTTAAATTTTTAATTTCCCTCTTGATTACTTGAAGGTTAAGAACTACACTGAAGGAATATTATTTTACCTGAACCAACTTTTAAATCTTATAATGTTGTATTGGACATATTGGTGTCTGGGAATTGTCCTAAAGTTGCACCTAATGTTTTCTATGACATGTTGAGCAAGGGTTTTTCTCCCACTGCTTACACTTTTGGGGTGGTTCTGAAAGCACTTTCTATGACATGGTTTATTTTCCATAATCAATTGAAAAAAAGCTTGATTTTCAGTCAATGCTCAACTTGAAAAACCCCAGGTCCCTACAGAATTTCAGAGCTTGAATTAATGCCATAGCCTGCAAATATCACCCTGAAGGTATTTGCTGTAATCTCTCACAAATCCTGTGTGTAACTGCCCTTCATGGTTACAAACCACCATCCCCACACAGCCATCACTGCTTGACTGGAAGCGCACTGCTGCAAAATTCAATTTGTGAACGCTGGGATGATGGGGTGTCCAAGGTCTGACCATTTGTCGCTTCAGTGGTTCACTACAGATAACTTAAAGTAATCTGTCAGGCTCTGCTATACAGCAATCCAATGTCCTTATAATTCTAATCATCACTGGATAGTGAGTATCTCAAAATCTAGCTGATAAGGTGATATACTTGGTTTGTTTATTGATTTAGGTGCATAAACAGATTGGAAAGCCACACTTGCTGATATTGGAGTGATATTGTGGCGGAAGATCATTTTGGATAACTAATCAGATATTTAGTTGCTTAAATTCATTTTTATGTGTAAGCTTCTTACATGTTTTGTTCTATTTGTAGGATATGATAATGCAGAATCTCCATGCGTTCTTAAATGATTGTTCTGTAGCTTCATGTTAGAATATATAGAGGCCCATTCCTTTATATATTCCAACACTTCATTGGATTAAAAGCACAACTTAAAATATAGCGTTTATGTATATAATGATTAAGGATTAAACTCTTGTTCAAGAACCAATATGCTTCCGCTTCTTTGGGTAGGTACTACAACGTGCACTTTCTAAGCAATCAGAGTTTTTTTTTTTACACCGATTTCTTTATCTTCTTCAATGCTGATGTTTCATGCAATTTAATATGCATAATTTTTCAAAGCACTATACAAAGTACTGGATGGGTGCCATGGAAAACAAGGGAGGATTGGCGAAAACTGGTCACATAATAGAGTTGGGAGGGGACGAATCTGGTCCATCATCAATTTTTCAGGTATGTGTAATCCCATTTCTTCGTAGAGACTCAAATGCCATTTTTATTCCTCCCCTTCTTTCTTTTCCTTGGGTCTTCTACTGAAAAGCATTTGAATTTATCTCATATGCAGATTTTTCCCCCTATGTGAAGGTATAAGGAATAAAACCCCAAATAGAAAAGGCCTCAATGTTGTACTTTTGCTTGTTTTAAGACTTTTGGGGTCTGCAATTGTGTGAAAAGTGAACAGCTAGGTGGTGACTATATTTTTTTTCTTTATCTTCTTCATTTTCATAAAAAAATTGTCATTCAAGATATGAGTTCTTGAATAACAAGAGGGGGAAAAAAAAATACAGATATTCAAACCCATCATCCAAACAATTTCTATCTGTGTATCTCTAAAACCGAGTTGGAAAGGTCATATACTTGATTTGTTTATTGATTTAGGGACATGAACAGATTGGAAAGTCGTACTTGCTGATATTGAAAGATATTTTGACACAGAAATCTCTATGCTTTCTTGAATTATTGTTTTGTAGCTTAATTGGATCAAAAGCACAGATTGAAATTTAGAGTTTAGAAATGCACTAGATTTTGGATGGAATCCACTTTATACATTTAATGACAAAAAAAAGTGAATTCAAACATAGCATAATTTAATAAATTTTAAGTAATTTATTCTTTGGAATTGGAGAAACCAAAGCCCAAGTGAATTCAAACAAATAATGAGCCTAGCATTTTTCTATTAACCAGCATAAAACATAGCATTGGAAACTTTGTAGTTATGTTCTTTTCCTTGTTAGCATGATGCCAGGTGATTATTGATGGGGATTGCTCAATTATCCTTGAGATTTGCATTGATTTTCGGATCTTACACCCACAATTTCATACATCTCCTTTAAGATTCAATTCTTATGTGTTAATCAAATAACCATCTATCTCTTGTTTTCTCTTGTTTGAATTTAGTTTGGTTTAGTTTCTTTGAACCAAGCTGGTACTACTTATGCATCTACTAGCAAAAAAATGAGTGTTAATAATCTAAATCCTTATGTTGTAATAGGTTTGCTAAAAGCCAGATTAAGAATCCTTATCTTGTTATTTTTCCATTGGCAGATTCAGTTCATCAAAATATAATGAATCCTCAATTTATACCACCAGTAAGGATACTTCAGTCTTAGCCTTTTAGGGAAACTGCTGCTTGGGATGTTTTACCACTACCAAACGGAGCATCACATTATTGCAATGGTAATCACTGCCATTTTCCTAAAACCCAGAAATGGCAATGATATATATATTAAGGAAACTCCAAAAGGTTGATGTACTGAGACTACAGTTATTAATGTTGTTGTTGGGAGATTGGCTGATAAGTGTGATACACACTTCCTTTCATGTTGGTTGCAAGAACTAGGTGGCTGAAGGAAAATTGGAGAAAGAACTGGGGGAGAATATATTTCCCTCTAAAATGTTTTCCGCAATTGAATTTCACAAAATGTTAAGGTGACATTCAAGGACTCAGCAACAAAGGGACCAAAAACAAGAAACCGAAAGAGTAAAAAAATGAAACTCTCCTGCTATTGTACATTTGTTTTCTCTACAATCACTGGAATACAAAAGATCTTTAATTAACAAATATGTCTTGAAAAGGAGAGTTGTCTTTCACATATCTAGTTTGGATCCCTCTGGAATTACAATCAAAGTCACCATATTTTCATTAGCTATTTTCCCATTATTTTAATAATCTGCCACAATATTCACAAATCAAATAGACCATCAAAAACATAATCATAGAAATAGTAAGCAACAAACTCAATTAGACAAAAACTTGAGTTTTCTGAACCTAGACTCGATTAAATTGGAAATATTTGCACACCACATGAATCAAGTTCCATTCTCGTGCCCATGCTCTAGCCTCCTGTAGGGCAAAAGAATATAATGACTTTGAAGTCCAGATGGAATTAGTGGCTCCAGAAATTTTTTAAGGGGTTCATTAAAAAAACTTGAATATATCAACATCAAAAAAATATATATATAAATACATGAAGTTTACAAAGACATTGTTTGGTTTAGTGTTTTATAGTTTTGTCCTTTTTTTTTTTTTTTAGCTAAACTTATAGTTTTGTCAATGATATAGTTATGTTTATGTTTGTTAGAGATATATATTGGGCAAGGCCCAAACCAAGTAGAATAGAAGCAAACCGCTTAAAAGCCTTATATATACCCTACTTGCCTTTAACCATCAAGAAATTGTATTCGTCAAGTGTGTGTGGACACCATAAAAATCTCTGTGTACTGTTCTCTGTTTGTTCTCTCTCTTTCTCTACTCTTTTCTCTCTACACTTTCAAGACATTGAAAAATCTATTAGAGATCAGTAGCAATAGAATAGTTAAAAGCTTCCTTTTTTGTATTGTGACCATAAAAAACAACAAAGGAAAAGAGATCAGTAGCCTTCATTGTGATCAATTAATATTTTCCAAAATGTAGTAGGTAATTTTTCCTTAAAGTGACTGGGATATATAAATTTTGAAAAGTTCTTCTTGAATTAGTTAATGAAAATATTATTTTGTGATATACGAAAACTATCAACCTCTATACTGATATAAAACTCTAAACTTTATCCAAAGTATTTCGATGTTTGGTAATCTAAAAAACTTTTTTGATTTGTAGTTATTTTATTTATTTTATTTTATATATATATATTATTTTTTTTTATGGATTTTACAGTACCTGATCACTTTTATGTGAATAAGCATCTGTTTATTTCTTTTTGAGTTTGGTAAATAGATTTGTACCTTTGGTTTATTGATTTTGCTCAACTCAATATCATAAAAAGAGAATAATTTAGCTATCCTGTTAAGCAAAACTATAATTGAAAGGAAAAAAAGAAAAAAGAAAATATTAAATAAAAACGAATAGAAAAGAAAGGTCCCTATAAATATAATCTACAATGTTTTACAACAAAACTATAGTCTATAACTGAAATAATGAATTTACCCAAACTTTATGTCAACATTTCACATATATTTCTGAAAGAGTGAGTTTAAAAGTAATAAATAAATAAAAAAGAAACAGTTCTTTAATCTTCTTCAATCTCAGGAATCCCCTTTCAAGTTTTGTCTATCCAAGTATCCAGCCAGATCATACAAAAAGTAAAAAGATAGATTCCTCACGGGTGTGTGCTCGTACTAAGTTGATACAGGTTATTACAAAAGTAAAAAATATGTCTGACAATTGATTGGACAATACAAGACGTCCTTTTAGTCTTCACGTGGAGTCATGATGATTTAGCAGCACTGCAGCTTTGTTGTCATGCGGAAACATTATTGAACTCCAATATAAAAATATGGGATATTCCCTCCATAAACTGGAGGTAAGCCACTCCCTAAAAATATATATAAAACCACCAGAAGAAATGGCCTAAACGATCATTAGTCTTGCGCAGAAGATCATTGGGGATCTATCTGGAACGTCAAAGATGAACTCCAAAAATTGAAGGACATTGTTTCCACCGTTCAAGCTGTACTCTTGGATGCAGAGGAAATGTAGGACATGAGCCATCAAATCAGGAACATGAAATTTTAAATATGAACACCTATCATCACATAAGCAATTTACCGTATATTTTAATGGATGCTTAATGATTTATACTTAAAATAATACCACAAAGAATGAAGTATTACGATCAAAACTTTAAGGAAGTTTCATTTTTACAATGAAACCATGGGAAAATTTGTAAAATAATATTATTTTAATAATAATTATTTAAATTGACACTATTTTTAAAGTTATTTGGTGATATAGCCTTAAAAAAAAAAAAAAAATCGTGTTTTCAAAAACACAATTTCACTCAAGATTATGTTGAATTGGCAAGAACAAATTGAAATCGTATTCTAAAATGGCAATTGTAAATATATAAAAGGTAAATTACAGTAACATCCTATTTTTTTGGAAAACTAAATATATCCTAATTTGAAGAAATGACACTCCGTTTCTAAATTTACAAAATAATTAACACTCAGTCCCTTTTTTCCCATTTTTTAAAGGAATATTTTCCACTTAAACTTAAAATAATTAGAATATAATTTTTCTTTTTAACTTTGGTTAGTTAGGCATTAATTAAAAAAATTAATAAAAAATAAACAAAAAAAAAGAGGAATGTTAATTATTTTGCAAATTTGGGAGCGGAGTGTCATTTCCCAAATTAGAGTGTAGTGAGTCTAGTTTTCCCTAAAAGAATGAGGTGTCAGTATAATTTACCCATATATAAATAAAACACACTTAAAAAAAATGATTCCCAAATAACATTAAAACAATGTCAATTTAAATAATATTATTTTGCAAATTTTGTTGAGAAACCACAAGGTGTTTTGTGTACTTTTCCAAAAAAAAAATGAAAGAAAGAAAAAATAGGAATTAAAACAGAAAAAATGGATTTAAAATGCTTGAATTATTCCAATTATGCTCTTTCTAGGGCTCTCCATTCCCTACCTTCCAAAACTCTTTTTTGATTGGAAAATTATTCAGTAGTACAGAACTACAAATAAATGTATAATTTTTTCCTCTCACAGAATTGTGAGTCCTACTATGAATTTAATTAATGGACCCACAATTTATGTAGTGGAATCCACCATTGATGTGAGATGAAGACTACACATTTATTTGTAGTTATGAAATACTGAATAATCACTCATTTTGGTTTAATGATTTAAATTACTTTTTTTCTTTTTATTTTTTCCGTTGGGTACATCATAAAAAGCACATAAAGGCAAAACGTCAGTTGTCTTTATTGTGGTCAATAATATTTGCAATATATATGGTACAAATTTTTTTCTTAATGTGTTTGGAATATAAAATTTGAGGTTCTTCTCTAATTAGTTAATGAAAAAAATATTTCGATGTTTGGAAATCTAAAACTCTAAACTTTATCCAAAGTATTTCGATGTTTGGAAATCTAAAAAACTTTTTTGGTTTGTAGTTATTTTTTTATTTTATTTTTATGGATTTTACAGTACCTTTTATGTGAATAAGCATCTGTTTATTTCTTTTTGAGTTTGGTAAATAGATTTGTACCTTTGGTTTATTGATTTTGCTCAACTCAATATCATAAAAAGAGAATAATTTAGCTATCCTGTTAAGCAAAACTATAATTGAAAGGAAAAAAAGAAAAAAGAAAATATTAAATAAAAACGAATAGAAAAGAAAGGTCCCTATAAATATAATCTACAATGTTTTACAACAAAACTATACTCTATAACTGAAATAATGAATTTACCCAAACTTTATGTCAACATTTCACATATATTTCTGAAAGAGTGAGTTTAAAAGTAATAAAAGAAAAAAAGAAACAGTTCTTTAATCTTCTTCAATCTCAGGAATCCCCTTTCAAGTTTTGTCTATCCAAGTATCCAGCTAGATCATACAAAAAAGTAAAAAGATAGATTCCTCACGGGTGTGTGATCGTACTAAAGTTGATAAGTAAAAAATATGTATCACAATTGATTGGACAATATCAGACGTCCTTTTAGTCTTCACGCGGAGTCATGATGACTTAGCAGCACTGCAGCTTTTTGTCACGCGGAAGCATTATTGAACTCCAATATAAAAATATATATAAAACTAAGGAAAACTAGAAGGGAAAGGAAAGAAGAACAAAATATATAGAAACGAATTGAGAAAAAACAATTTCATAAATTCTTCAATCTTTGGAACCTTTAAAGATAAAGATAGATTCAAAAGTGTCCAATCAGCCTAATCCCTCGTGGTACAGTGGTAGTGCTAAGTTGGTAGAGCAGGTTACAAAATTTAAAAACATGCATTCAAGATAACGTTCTATACATTCCTTCTATTTGAAGATGATTAGTTGCAACTTGCAAACATGAAAGTGTGGCATGTTTAAGTAACGTCTTGAATCTAATTATAAGTAAAATTAAGGCACCAAGATTTATATTCTAATTTTCTCAACTTAATTTGATAAGAATTTGGAGAAAATAATGTGACACATGACATCAATTAAAAAGGATAGAAGAAAATTATAGAGAAAAAAAGTTTAATGAGTAGTTCCTGTGCTGAGTGATGCAGAGTCGACAATTCAAAAGTACCAATGCAATTTACTTTTATCTTGATTATCCACTGATAATTCTTGCCATGATTTGTTAAATAGATTTGGTACCATTTGCAAAATTTGCACTAGACCTGAGAAAGAGAAATATGAATGAGATGCAGAATACATACAAGGTTGTAGCTTGCGGCTAAACCAAGCAAAAAATTTTTTTGCTGAATCCAAGCAAAGTATTTTTGCTAATACAATATGGATTTTGTTAACCAGTACTTTGAGATAATAATTAAGAGTATAAATGTTTATACTTTATCAAAAGTTTTTAATATTATAATAATAAATAAAAAGACTAAAATATTTTTAAAAGTTATTTTTATATTATTTAATATTAAAATTTCATTATTTTTATAAAAGTTAAACATTAAATACTCTTTTAACAACAGGACCGTACAACATTCCAGCCAACTTTATGTCAACATTTCACATGCATATGTCGCCAAAAGTATGAGTTCAATAATTTAGCAAAAGAGTCTTCACGCGGAGTCATTATTGAGCTTTGAAGCTTTTTCTCACGCGGAATCATTATTGAGCTTTTTTGGAGCAACCTCAAACTCATTCCTTCTCTCACATTTGGCATTCAAGTTCAACCAAAGCTTTCAGCTTTCTTGTGATCTACTATCTTCCAGTGTTTTCTTTCACTCACCAAGAAGAAATGGCCGAAGCAATCCCGTTTGGTCTTGTGCAAAAGATCATTGAAAGGTTGAGGTTCCATGGCTTTTGAAGAGATTGGATCTATCTGGGGTGTCAAAGATGAGTTCGAAAAATTGAAGAACACTTTTTCCACTATTCAAGCTGTACTCCAAGATGCAGAGGAGAAGCAGGACACGAACAATCAAGTCAAAGGACTGGCTCATGAAGCTCAGAGACGTAGCTTATGATGCGGATGACGTGTTGAGCGATTTCTCCACTGAAGATTTGCGGCGAAGGGTGATGTGGTGGTGATAAGATGGCAAAGAAGGTACGTACTTTCTTCTTCGAGTTCAAACCAACTTGCTTTTCGTTTTAAGATGGCTCACAAGATAAAGGCTATAAGGGAGAAACTTGATGCAATAGCAAATGATAAGGAATAAATTACAGTTGGTAACGTCCTTTACAGACAAGGGTTGTGACTAGGGAGAGGGACCAAACTCACTCATTTATAACTGATGAAGAAGTTATTGGGAGAGAAGATGATAAGAGGAGAAATCATAGATATGTTATTGAAAATTGATGAGGAAGATCAGAATGTCTCGTTCATATCCATAGTGGGAATTGGAGGGCTAGGGAAGACCACACTTGCTCAATATGTATTCAATGATGACGAAAGTGAAGAGATTATTTTGAATTGAAAATGTGGGTGTGTGTCTCTGATGTCTTTAATGTGAAAGACAATTGCTGAAAAGATAATTGGAATGTGCAACTAAAACGAAAGTTGAAAACCTTGAAATGGAGCTAAGTGCAAAATAAACTTCGCGAATGCCTCAACCATAAAGAAGTATCTTACTTGTGTTGGATGATGTGTGGAACGAAGATGAGTTAAAGGTGGTCTGAATTGAAAAGACTCTTGATGGGTGGCTCAAAGGGAAGTAAGGTGGTGATAACTACACGATCTAAATCGGTTGCAAAGATTACTAGCACAATCTCACCGTTATGTTTCTACAAAGGCTCTATCGAAAAACCAATCTTGGTCTTTATTTAAGCAAATGGCATTTAGAAAAAGGGCAAGAGACCATTGATCCCAAACTTGAAGAAATTGGAATCGACATTTTAGAAAAATGTTATGGAGTGCCTCTTGCCATAAAGACAATAGTGAACATGTTATTGTCTAAAGAGACAGAGGCAGAATGGTTATATATCAAGGATACAAGATCTTACAAGTGTAACTCAAGGAGTAAAAAATTATAGTATCTTACCAATTCTAAGATTGAGTTACGATCATCTCCCATCACATTTAAAGTGTTGTTTCACTTATTGTACATTATTTCCTAAAGATTACGAGATTCCAAAGTCGATGTTGATACAACTATGGATAGCACAAGGGTTTATCCAACCACCAAATAAAGAGCTACAATTAGAAGTTGTTGCTAACGAGTATTGCATGGATCTATTTTGGAGGTCCTTCTTCCAAGAAGCTAAAGAAGATAACTTTGGGAATATAATTAGTTTCAAAATGCAGGATTTAATCCATGAAGTTGCACAAATCGTCTCAAGGTTTGAGTGCAGATATATTGATTCTAATGCAAAAGATGTCAATGAAAAAGTTCTTCACGTATCATTATCACGTTTCAAAGTTTTGGAGGATGATTTAAGCTTGTTAGTGAAAGCAAAAGCAAAGAAGATACGTACATTTTTTAAATTTGGCAATAGTTCCCTACAAAAAGAATCATCTCTCAAGAAACTTATTTCCAATTTTAGATGTTTGCGTGTCTTAAACCTAAGTGGTCTAAAAATCAAGACGAAGCTGAATTCTATACACAAGTTAACACATCTGAAATACCTTGATCTTTCTTGCAATGATATTGAAGGTCTCCCTAATTCTATTCTTAGATTGGTGAATTTGCAAACATTAAAGCTCTCTTACTGTACAAAGCTTAAAGAATTACCGAGAGACATTCAAAAATTGGTCAACCTCAAGCATCTTGAGATAGATGGTTGTGAGAGTTTGACTCACATGCCATGTGGAATAGGGCAGTTGACTTCTCTTCAAACTTTACAGCTATTTGTTGTGAGCAAGGACCGTAAAGCTTCATCTTCCAAGCATTGTGGTGGACTAGCTGAACTGAACAACTTGAGAGGTGAACTATGTATTAAAAATTTGGCGTGGGTGACAGATGCTACCTCAGAAGCCATGGCTGCTAATTTGAAGGAGAAGTGCCATCTTAGAAGTTTGGAATTAAGGTGGGATTCGGAGGATAACAATGGCACATACGTTGATGAAAATTTATTGGAAGGCCTCCAACCACACCATACTTTAAAAAAGTTGAACGTGAAAGGATATCGGGGTGTGAATTTTCCGAGTTGGCTTCCTTCTATGACTAGTCTTGCTGAATTAAAAATTTGGGAGTGTCCTAGACTAAAATCTCTGCCTCGATTTATGCAACATCTCACCTCCCTTAAAACGCTGAATATTGGCAAGTGCAAAGAGCTTGATTTGTTCAGTGAGGAGAGTGATGATGGCACACAATGTGTTACCACTCTACAAGAGCTCGGGATTTCAGTGGATCACTGCTTGATTACTTTACCCAAATGGATCGGCAACGTCACTCCACTTCAGAGCCTTCAAATTTACGAATGCCCCAATCTGACCTCCCTTCCAGATAGGATCGGCAACCTCACATCACTTCAGAGCCTTCTAATTAAAGAATGCCCCAATCTGACCTCACTTCCTAAAGGGATCGGCAACCTCACATCACTTCAAAGCCTTCAAATTTATGAATGCCCCAGTCTGACCTCACTTCCTGAGGGGATCGGCAACCTCACTCTTTTACAAAGAGTGATAATCAACAAATGTCCCCACTTGAAGGAAAGATGCCAGAGGGGAATTGGCGAGGATTGGCATAAGATTGCACACATCCCAGAATTTTATTATTGGGAGGATTAAACTCTTGTTCAGCAATCAATATGTTTTCCGCTTCTTTGGGCAGGTACGTCAACGTGCACTTTCTATGCAAACAATTTCTTTTTTTCCTTTTACGCCAACTTCTTGTCTTCTTCAACAAGCTGATGTTTTGGGAAATTTATTTGCAATTTAATATGCAGAAAATTTTCAAAGCACTAAATAAATGGGTGGCAGGGAAACAGGGGAGGATTGCCTCAAATTGCTCCATCTTCAAATTTTCAGGTATTTGTAATCCCAATTTCTTCGTAGACACTTATTTCTCTTCCTTGGGTCTTGTACTGAAAAAAAAAAAAAAAATGAATTTATCTCACATGCAGTAAAAGGGTATAAGCAATTGAACCACACGAGAAGCAATTGAAGCATAGAAAAAGCCTTATATGTCATGCAATTGTGGGAAAAGTGAACAACTAGGTGGTAAGTAGCTTCCTTTTCTTTTAATTTCTTGTTTTTTCTTAAAAATTGTCATTCAAGATAAGATTTCTTCACATACCATCGTTTGATTCTTCATCCAAATAATTTCTATCTCAAAATCCAATGATATACTTGGCTTGGTTATTGATTTAGGTGCGTAAACAGATTGGATAGTTCCACTTGATGAGATTGGAGTGGCATGGTGGATAAATTCAGGTAACTAATTAGGTATTAGTTGCTGAAATTCTTTTTTGTTCAATTTGTAGGATATTTTAAAGCAAAAATCTCTATGCTTTCTTAAATGATTGTTTCGTAGCTTAATTGGATTAAAAGCACAGCTTGAAATTTGTTAGAGTTTAAATGGGTGGCAGGAAACAGGGGAGGATTGCCTAAAATTGCTCCATCTTCAACTTTTCAGGTATTTGTAATCCCAATTTTTATTTCTCTTCCTTGGGTCTTGTACTGAAAAACATTTGAGATAAAGAATTTATCTCACATGCAGTGAAAGACTAAAAGCAATTGAACCCCACGGGAAGCAATTGAAGCATAGAAAGAGCCCCATATGTCATGCAATTGTGGGAAAAGTAAACAACTACGTGGTAACTGGTAAGTACCTTCATTGTTCTTTTATTTTCTCCTTTTTCATAAAAATCATCTTTCAAGATACCAACAGCGGATTTACCCATCATTTGATTCTTCCTCAAAATCATTTCTATCTATGTATCTCAAAATCCAATGATATACTTGGCTTGTTTATTGATTTAGGTGCATAAATAGATTGGATAGTTCCACTTACTAAGATTGGAGTGACATTGTGGTGGAAGATAAATTCAGGTAACTAATTAGGTACTCAGTTGCTGCTGAAATTCTGTTTTGTTCAATTTGCAAAAATCTCTATGCTTTCTTAGAGTTTAGAAATTCCCTAAATTTTTGGTGGATTCCACTTTCCGCATTCAATCAGAAAGAGAAAAAAAAAAATTCAAGATGAATGGAAATATTAAATTTTAAATAATATATTCTTTGGAATTGGAGAAACCCAAATTAAAAAGGAGTGTTTTTTGGTAAATCAGCATAAAACAGAGCATTGGAAAACATTGTAGTATGCTCTTTTCCTTAATGAGATTGAAGACCAGAGTTTGAAATCATGAAACTTACATTTGGTAGATTGATTGAATTGAAGACCAGAGTTTGGGGTTTAACCGACACCAAGGCATTTCATAATGTCCGCAGCCAATAGAGGAGATCACAGCCGCAGCCAAGCTCTGATTTCTCTGTTGCTCATCCATGGTTTTCTCACTCTTTCTCTCCAGGTACATGTTACTACTTTTTCTTAAAGTTTCATCACTTATTTCAGTGAAAAACAAACCAAATCTGAAGAAAAGTCATTGCCATTTCGCCTTTCGCCTTCATAGATACTCCAAATCTCTGATTGTTGGGTTAGTTTGTGAAATTCTGAGCTACCCATTCAAAATAGTATTGAAAAGATCAAAACTTTCAACCCGTGTAAGCAAAAAGCTACAATCTTTGTTCAAAACCCTTTATTTTGCAATTTGCTCAAGTGGGGTTAGTGGTAGATGTTTAGTGATGATATAGTCTTGAATGATTATAATGGGTCACACAATAATCTTCTACTAAAAAAACATGTGAATTTATCTCACATGCAGTAAAAAGGTATAAGGAATTGAACCCCATGGGAAGCAATTGAAGCATAGAAAATTGTTGGGCTCTGCAATTGTGGGAAAAGACAACAACTAAGTAGTAAGATATGATTTTCTTGTTTTCCATTAAAATTGTCATTCAAGATATGATTTCTTGACATACCAGGAGGGGAAAAGAAGAAAAAAAGACAGATACATAAACCCATCATTTGATTCTTGATCCAAATAATTTCTATCTTTGTATCTCAAAATCCAATTGGTAAAGTGATATACTTGATTTTGTTTATTGATTTAGGTTCATAAATAGATTGGAAAATCGCACTTGCTGATGTTGGAGTGACATTGTTGTGGAAGATCAATTCAGATAACTAATCAGGTATTTAGTTGCTTCTAGCCTTACACCGTACCATGTTTTATTCAAAAAAGGAAAAGATTTGTAAGATAAAAACAAAAAACAGCAAAAACAACAAAACAACAAAAACTTTTAAAGTAGAAATATCTATGCTTTCTTAAATGATTGTTCTTTCCTTCTCAATACCTTAATTGGATCGAAAGTACATCTTGAAATTTAGTGTTCGGAAATACACTAGGTTTCGTATGGATTCCACTTTATGCATTTAATTACAAAATAAAAAATAAAATAAAAAAGAACTGAAATAAAAACTTTCAAGTAATTTATTCTTTGGAATTGGAGAAACCAAAACCCAAGTGAATTCAAACAAATAATGTGTTCTGTAAACCAGCATAAAAAATAGCATTGGAACTTTTGAAGTTATGTTGTTTTCCTTACTTTTCAGCATGATTCGAGGTGGAAATATGTGGGGACTGCTCAATTATCCTTGAGATTTGAATTGATTTTTGAAGGATCATACACTCCACTAAAGGTTCATACTTCTCCTTTAAGATTCAGTCCTTTTGTGTTAATAAAATACCTCCCTTTCTCTTGTTTTCTTTTCTTTAAATTCGGTTAAGTTTCTCAATTATATGATTCTGTATGCAGATATGAGACAAAGTTAGAATAATAATCCAGCTAGAGTTGGTGTTTCTTCAAAAAAGCTCGTACTACTTATGCATCTATAAGCAAAAAATTGAGTCTTAATTATTTTAATCTTTATCATGTAATAGCTTTCCTAAAATTCAGATTAAGAATCCTTATCTTGTTCTTTTTCCATTGCCCAGGAGAGTCAATTTGATGCATTTTTCTCTATAACTCTTTTACCTTCAAAAATAACACTATTCATAAAGCCTATGTTTGAAATTTCTTATTCACAACAACTATTGAGAAAAATATTTTATCCAGATTAAGCGGGTGAATTATTATATTAACAGGTTGTAAAGTTAATTTATATTTTCTGTAGCGTTGGCTTTTTTTTTTTGATAAGTAGTAATGCACTTTATTGAAGAAAACCACTTTGTGTGCATAAAGCATGAACACAAGAGTGGGAAATAATTACAATGAAATCATGGATGAGAAAAGTGCAAAGAATTTAAAAAAGAGATTACAGAAGTGGAGTGAGTATAGCCCCACACTGTAGCCCAATCAAATAAAGAATTAGAGAAAAATTCAAGAAGCTGTGAATCCGTGCACTCCACATCTTCAAAGACACGACGGTTCCGTTCCCTCCAAATAGTCCAAAAGAGGCAAGATGGAATCAGATTCCAAATCCTGGAATGGGATTTCCCACTCCAGAAAAACATGAATGTGCATTAGTTTGTTAACAAATCCATCCGTTTGATGGATTAAAATCATGAGTAGTTGATTTAACTTACCATTATCAAAAAAAAAAAGAAGTTGATTTAACTTACTAGGAAGAATAAATGGATTATTACCAATTTTATGATTCATAGACTGAGCAGCAGTTTTCCCGGACAAAATTTTTATTATTCCTTTAAGATGGATCTTAAGAGTTAAGACATCATAAAAGCCTTATTTGAAAACCGGTTTTGCACTTCATAAGGATGCTTAACATACCATAAAGGCAAACAGATGTCATCCAGCCTTTGTTTGACATCTATAAAAATCATATAAATTGGAATCTTGTATGCTTTAGGTCCAGGAATTCATTTTTACTAATCAAAAAAATTTAAATTGATAGTGCAATTGTATTGAAATCAAGTTCCTTGTTTTCTTCTAATTTCTTATTTTGATATCTGTTATTCGTAGAAAATTCGGTGTGCTCCTTGTAGAAAATATTGTTGCATTGGGCAAATAATTTGGTAGGGAAGAACTGAAAAACAAGGCTTTCTCAGTACATTGTTCTCTAGATGAAGTTATTCAGAACTCAGAAAAAGATTGGGTTCAAATAAGGTGTTCTCAGAATTTGAAATTGGTCTCCACTGATTTACTAGAGCATTGGAGAAAAGCTTAAGTTGTTTCTTTATCCAACAAAGGCATGTTCCATTGACCAGACTGCTTAATATTATAGAATTGAAATCTTTTAGTTTTTGCACTCATTACAAGGTATTAGTTCCAATGAGTCTGCCTACTGCTAGTCCTTTATAATGAGATAGACATGCGTGCAAAATTCATTACTCTCCTTCCTCTCTGCCTTATTCTCATGTTTGCAAGCTCTGTTAACCACTCAACTGTTATCCCACATATGGAAAGAACAGAAAGATTTTAGAACAAAGATTCTTAGTCCTTGGCCATTAGACGACTTTGCTATTGGGGGAATATGATTCAATTATAAGCAAAATTTTGTTGTTACAGTTGATTAATTGGAAACTGAAACAATTTTTATTTCATAGGACAGAATTTGTCATTACAATCAAGGATTTTTCTCCCTATACAACGTGCCTTCTATTGATCAAGGATTTCACGGGCTCTAGAGTATTCCAACATGGTAATGCTGTCAAAATCATATTTCTGTTTATTGTAACTGATTGCCTTATTTGAAAATTTTACTTTCTAAAATAATATAATGATAAGAGTGGCAGCTGATTGTCTAATTATGTATGTTGCATATTAACTTTATTCAATACAGAAAATTGGATTTTGAAGAATTTTGTGTGGCTGC